>LR994595.1:15858689-16458689 GCA_905187575.2 Celastrina argiolus | reverse complement strand
ACGCGAGGAACAGGTTTGGAAGGTCGACCTGGCGGTGGCGCCAATTGACAAATAGACTGAGGACAGGAGGTTAAAGGTCAAACAGGTGATTCATGATGATTTATTGTACCTACTACTGTTTGTCGATAACACAACTCAGTTTAATGGTATTAGCAGGAACAATCGACAACTACGTATTTGTAGCATTATAGAAAGATGTAATACTAATAATGCCTCCCACGCCGATTTCGGTGACGGTGGCCGGTTTCATTGAAACCAGGACAGCTACGCAGGAGTTATTTTATAGTGTCCAAGTATGTGCGCAATGCACAGAAGCGCTCTCTCTTCCTTCACTTTCGTAGCCCAGTGGGACGGATAACCGACACGACTGGTGGGAGATCAGGCCGACTTTTTTACATGCCTATCCGACACATGGATATCTGAAGAAGAACAGCCCCTACCTTGCCTTGCCTTAACCGGCCGGCACTCTGACCGGCAAGTCAGGGATTCGAGTGAACAAAGTGGTTAGCATCACTAGCAACTAGCAAGTGATAAATAGAAGCTACGTTCACCAATGAGCGTTCAGAATGGCTAGTTAATAATAATAATATATATATGGACGTTTCACACCACGTCAATCTGGCCCCGTGCTAAGTATCCGAAGAACTTGTGTTACAGGTACCGGACAACGAAAATTTATTTAGTACTTCAAGGCGTGTTTCACTAAGCAATGTTAAAGTTAAATATGTTTTCCTCTCGTAATACCTATCAATGAATGAGAACACAAGATTAAAAAAAAAACAAAGAATAAAATACCAATTTTAACAAGCCGTTAACACTAACATGCGTTGGTGAAGTCGGGACTTATGCTATAAAATATTTAAGATTTTTATTATATTATACAGATTTTTATTATATAAAAATGTTTGTTCCTTCGGCAGGATTCGAACCTGCGACCTCCCGCTTGAGCACCAGCGCGCTCAACCACTGGTACGAGTACGCAGGTCGTCAAAAAATTGTTTACTCAAACGTTAACTGACTATTTGATCCTTTCAAAAACCGGGGGTTACTTTTTTGAATTAACTGTTATAAGAATGCTCTATAACAGTGTTTCCCAATCAATGTTTTGCCCTGACCTGGTCATTTTCACACTGCCCTTTCGTGCCCCACTTAATAATTTTAAACTCAACCTGGTTTCATTACATTAAAATATTTTTTTAAAGTAACTATTGATATGTTTAATACTACATTACAAAACATATCGGATTTGCATTATAGGATTCGAATATGTCTGTACTTTCATCAAATCAAATATTTTTAAATAATCAAATTTTTTTATTCAGAGTAAATTTTACAAAAAAAATGTTTTCTGAACGTCGTTTCTATATGATGCCTACCACCGGTTCGGGAACTAGCCCAGCAAGAAGAACCGGCGTAAGAAACTCGCATGGGGCCATCTTTTACCAAAAAGATGGAAAATTTCTCTTTTAAAAAAAGTATAAATTTACATATAAATATGTCAATACTAAAGCTAAATAACATAGAATGTACTGTATATAATAGCCTTGTAGGGGGCTACTTTATTCCCAAGATGTGCTATCATTCATATAATCATTAACTTTATAGTAAGCTTTTGCACACAAACGTTCTTTGACTACTTTTTTAAACTTATTGGTTGAAAAATTTTGAACGTTTTCTGGGATCCTATTGTATAGGCGTATTCATTGGCCTTTAAACGAATTCTTTACTTTTAACAACAAGTTTATTCTTATTCCGAGTATTTCTATCTGAGTATTTTCATCGACTTGTAAGGAAAAATAATGACATGATTTCAGATGGCTCAGTTTTTTCAATGTTCATTGTTCATTATATAGGTATTATTTTTAGGCGGTAATGTTGCGACCCTGTTTTTTTATTTCGATGGCCCGGTACCGGGTCGCGACCCGGCAAATGGGAAACGCTGCTCTATAACAGGGGCTTTAGGGAGCTCCGTAAGCGTAACCGTAACCGAAACCGTAACCGGATATCCGATATTAAAAAATATCCGTAACCGATTCCGAAACAGTAGTTACGGATAATATCGGATAGGGGCGGAGCCTATTTCAGACATGTTATGACAAGTTGTGTTGACCGGCCGGCCGCCGCCGATACACATAACACAGGCCACGCGCATTGTTTGTTTCCTTCTATTGCCGTCAAAAAATTCTCGTAAACAACTGACTTGTGACCAATTACAATTGCCCATGGTTCTACAAATTGAAACATAGGTATGTGTTGTGTTTCGGTCGATTGAAATGCGCACTAAGCCGTTTGTATTTTACTTTGTAAATCCCTTAAATATCCGTAATCGAAATTATCCGGATAATCCGAAATAATTTAATTTTTTTTATTTATTTTCTTCTAAATGGTACTCACTAATGACTTGAAAGCCGAATTAGCTGTATCGGACTATAACTAGCCGGGTGGCTAGTTGTTTGGCTGGGAGAATATGGGGGGTTTAACCCTCCCTAACATCACCCGAGTGATGTTCAAACCGGATTTTGGGGATAGCTACGGAATAATTTCATATCCGTATCCGATATTTCATATCCATGACATCCCTGCTGTATAATAACATGAACATGTTCAAACTAGCTACATGTCATGAGAGTGATAGTGAGGCGAGTTCCTCGACCGGGCGAAAATAAACTGTTAGGAAGTAGACGAAGGTTATCACTGTTATCGCTGCGGGCTATTATACTAGCGGCTAGCTGCTAGCTGCTAGCGGCTGTAGGTGATAATAGAATGGAGTGGACAGAGAGGAAATGATTATTTACATACAGGCTGCAATACATATTGTAATATAAGACTGACATAACACGCAAACAGACAAATGGTTAGATAACAACAGAATGGGCACATTAAAGTGTAATCATGGACGCTTCACACCACGTCAATCTGGCCCCGTGAGGCGAATCGGAAGAACTTGAGTTACTGGTATCAGACAATGTAAATATATTTAATACTCCTATATTATACAGATATTTAGGATTTTTATTATATTAATACATAAATTTAATACATCCTGGATCATGGATTCCAGGAGGACAGAAAACTTTTTCCTTCGGCGGGATTCGAACTCCAGCGGCTGAGAATTGAGACACGCTCAACCACTGCGCTACAGAGGTCATCGAAATAATTCTTCTTATGAATCGTACTACCTATGTATTTAATCATTTTACTATTTAAAAATGAGAACTAAGCAATTCATAGGTATATTGTACTGAAAAGTGTCGGCTATTTTTAATCTTGAACTATTCGTGGAAGTCCCGGGAAGCTTTAAACGGTCATCACAATCTGTTTGTGTGCTCAACGAAGTGGGCATGGGTCAGCTAGTTGTTTAATAAATATGGAACGTTTACATGAAGCATCAGGTTCCCGAAGAGGCAATATAGGATTAATATACGGTGTTTTTGTTTATAGTTATGGAGCTGTTATATATGAATGTTTATAAAACAATACATACGAAACAATGTTTAAGATTACACGGTCAGCAATCAAGAGATTAGTAACGATAAAGTTGTAAAAGGTGGAAAAGTGACAAAACAACATGGAAAATTTTCATCATCGGGGCGTTGATAAAGGTTTAGCTTGTAAATAATATACCACATACGAGCATAATCTGTGCGAGATAAAACGTAATCAGAAATTTTAAACAAAAAAAAAACCGACTTCAAAAGGTAAACTAAAAAGCAAAAAATGCCTGATCAGTACTTTTAGGTCCAGGATATGGTGCAAAACCTTATTATTTGGTAACATATTATGCTTGGGCTACTTGAGAAAAAATCAAAATCGATATGTGATCCCATCATCAGGTCACCATATTGGTGACAATGGGACCAAATTGGAATTATACCCTACACAACACAGAAAAAATATTTAAAATCGGTTCATAAACGACGAAGTTATCCGCGAACAAACATGAAAAAAAAAAATATATATATATATACGGTCGAATTGAGAAACCTCCTCCTTTTTTGTAAGTCGGTTAAAAAGGAATTACACAGTACATAAGCTGTCAAGTTACTCGTCTATCGTACAATATACAGGCTATAATATTAATGAGTGATAATATTTGAGGGTATGTATGGGTCACGTATGTAAAGTTTACTGAGAAAGTACTTTTTTTTATATATTACTGCTGACCCGTGCCCTCTTCGTTGAGCATACAAACCGTTTAAACCTTCCCTGGACTTCCTCGAATATTTCAAGACTAAAAAATGACCGAATCGGTTCAGCCGTTCTCGAGTTTTAGCGAGACTAACGCACAGCATTCATTTTTATATATAAGGTTGTATGTATGGGAAAATTTATGATGTCAGGGCATTTCTCATACAAACATGAAAGTCAAAAGTAAGTCTTTCAGCGCTGGTAGTTTCACAGTAAACTCTACATAGGAGGCACATACATACTCTAAAGTATTATCTCTTATTTTTTTACACCTCGTATATACCAAGATAGCAACATTGATCAGATTATCACTATTTACGGACCCTAAAGCCGAACTGATAGGAAAAGGATGTCTGTTGTAGCCTGAGACCCCTGAGGAGGGACAGAAACTAGCTTAAGTTAGGGGGTCCACAGCTCACCTCACCAGTCGAAAGCGGCCTGTTTTTCTAGATTGATGGTTTTTGTATTTATTGTTACAGAAAATCTTTAAAAAAAAGTACCTGTACCTAATGGTATGCCTAGATGATTTTCTAAAATCTGAATTGTTACAAAATTAGTTTTTCTTCACCCGATCACGTCGAAACCAGGGATGTGAAAAATAATCGATTTTGAATAATCGTTTATTCTGTAACACAGCCTCCTTTCTTTGAGTTCCTCGTTTAACTTACTGTTTTAATATGTAAATCTTTTTCATCACCTTCGTTTCATTCTTACTTACTTATCACAATGAATAACTTTAAAATACCAATTTTTTTTACTAAACTACTTAGGATCAATGGATTATTAAAAAAAATTACTAAAGTATATGATTTTTCAGAAATCGATTTTTATGGGAATGAGTAAAATCGATTACAATTTTTTTTAGTCAATGCTACATCACTACCTTGCTTTGCGGTTGTTTCACCGAAATCGCTGGCCATGCGACCATCAGCTCGTTCACCGGTTTGATGATGACGATGAGGTGATATATATCAGCTGTCGCCGATAGCTGTTATCTTAAGGCCGCGTATGTCAAATGTCTTTCGACTATATTTAAATTGTAAACATGTTTTCGTATGCATTTTATGTGCTCTAAGGAGAGATTAGATTTGGTTTGTTATGTTTTTGAAAACATGAGTCCTACAAGGATTAATAACAGTAGTGATTAATGTGAAGGTATGTGTGGATGGATTGTTGTTTGTGATAAGTGGATGGAAAAATTAGTAGACTCTTTTGATAGAATTTGGTATGGGTATAAAAAGTAGGCCTTTGCATCCGTTATTTGATGATTTATACAGTATTCTCCGAGCGAAGTAACCACTTCTTAAATACTGTAGCGCCTGGAATAGGCGGTTTTATACCTGTCGCATGGATAACCAGCTTAAGCGGCATTCTCACAACATAGAGGGCAGTGGCCTACTCCAGAGGAGTGACTGGTCAATGAGGTTAAGGTAAGGTAGTGCCGTGGTCAGACCCGCCAACAAATCTAAGCGTCAGCTCACACTGAAATACGGTAGACAAAAAAACATAATATTTCTGCTGTTCGGCCTGTTGCGATATTCAATCCCAATAGCGGGTCCACGGCTCTACCTTGACCATTTTTGTACCTATGCATTTCTGGATTTCAAATTGAATTTTTTTCTTGTTTCACCCTTTTTAGACCCCTTTTTTGCGAAGTCGGGTTATGGTTTTAAACTTTTAATTTATTATTTATCTCGTAAGAAATCAACAAGAAACCTTATCTCAACTACACTGTCCTTTCCTCACCAAAACTCATGGCCCACAAATTACATTAGGAGTTTCGGAGAAAGTCGCATACACACAGACACGCGACGCGCCGGCACAAGAACAAACATGTTGATAGCGGGTTATTATGTGAACAATAAGATAATGAACAAAAGTAAAGAAAGTTGAAATGTATGATAACAGTCGCGTTGTGAAGTTATTTTTGTATTTTTAACCGACTTCTAATAAGGAGGCGGTTATATGCTTGCCTGCTTTTTTATTATTTGTATGTTCAACGATTACTACGCTGTTTTTTGCTACTTTGTGTATGTAGGGATTTTGTTTATAACCTAGCGCCTAAACTACTGATTTAAAATGAAAGATGAGTTTTACAAATAAAACAGATTCGTAAACCGTGTGTCCTACGGTAGGACTGTAGAACCGCAGGTCAATTTTGTACCCGACTGCCGAAAATGAGTTATAGCTCTCTACACCCTTCAGCTCAAACTGCTTGAAATATAAGCTTGAATTTTAATGTTCAGGGGGCCTACTCAAGATGCCATCGCTAATTATCGCTTACAAAGTTTTTAACAAAATGTATGGGATTTGACATAAGCTACGCTAAATGATCGCGATTTGGTATGTCATTTAGCGTAGCTTATGTCAAATCCCATAAATTTTGTTATCGAACTTTGTAAGCGATAATTAAAGATGGCATCTTGAGTAGGCCCCCTGTACTTCTGATTTTTAATTTCTTTTTCAACGTTTTTTTATCTTTACGCTTTGCACGGTCATTAACTGGTATTTAATTTAGTAGCATTATAATGTAGTGTTCAATCAATCGCCTCCGTGGTCTCCGTGGTAGCCTCACAACAAAAAATGTTGTTTTCAAGTTTGGTTAGGCAATGCAGGCTGAACACTTGATTGTCTGACAAGAAAGATGATCCATGCGTCGGATGGGCATGTAAAAAGTGGCTCCATGCCTGATCTCTCCAGTCGAGTCGGTTATCCGTCCCACTGGGCTACGAGAGTGAAGAAAGAGAGAGTGCTTCTGTGTGTTGCGCACACACTTGTGTACTATAAAATAACTCCCGCGTAACTAGCCTGGTTTCAATAAAACCGGCTACCGTCACCGAAATCGGTGTGGGAGGCATTGTGATATTAATGTAGTGTTTTTTGTTTACGTTTAGTGTTTACTAATGATATGTGACACACTCCAAGGGAAGTTAGTGTAACTGCTCCAGCCGGCATCAGTGCGCAGTTTCGTTCAGTAAATAATGTAATAAATTCACTAATATTAAATAACAAGGCACTAAGGTAGAGTACATAATCTATTTAACGAAGCTCCTGCCCGATCGAGTGTCGACTCTATCCCAAACAGATAGAACTCATAGTCGCCTGGCGGTAGGCTTGACAAAAACACTTATTGATAATCTAATAATAACCTTTGCATTTTGTTATCGAGACGATTTATTCGATCGCCGGCAACGAAATGACGTAACGACGAGCCCGACACGCGACTCTAATCCAACGGGAGACGGTATATATTCGATCGGCGAGCAGACAGATGTGCAAAAATTGCGCACCACCGAAAAAGCAACTTAAACCGCCGGGGATACGGTTCCAAATTGCAAAGCGATGAGTTGGATGTGCAAAAATGGAGATTTAAGTAGGTTGTGTGAACCGGTGTTCACCGGTGTTGTGTAGTGATAACAGTTATACCCAATGTTATCAGTGCAAATACTGATTGCGATACTTCCCACTTGGTAACAGACAAAACACTTTTCTAAAGTTAATAAATCATCAATGATAGGTTAGTACAGGAAGGCTAGAAGTTTCTGAAAAGCTGATGGAACGTCGATCAGCTAACATTTGAGGTAACAAGCCATTCTGAACGCTCATTGGTGATCACTCGCAACAACTTCGTTCACTCGCTACGTTCACCAATGAACGTCCAGAATGGCTGGTTAACTTAACTGGCGTGTTTCACCAAGCAATGTTAAAGTTATCGCCATGTTAAATATCATGTTATCCCTCTCGTATTTCCTGTCAATTAATGAGATGGCATGGTATTCTAACATGGCGTTAACTTTAACATCGCTTGGTGAAACACGGCCTAACTGTTAGCTGATCGACGATTTGATTAGCTTTTCAAAAACCGGTGGTTAGTCTGTTCTACAGTAGCTTACCAGGCCATTGATTAGATTTTGATTATGTCTATGGGCAAAAGGACTTTTTTTTATTTTCACGAAAATCCTAGGATCTTTAACTGTATTTTTCACACTTTACTGACAATTTTTAGGACCTTTACGAAATGACTAACAAAAATATAGGAAACTTGGGTTCTGATTGACCGCTGCAAAGAGTTCTAGAGCTTTATTCAGATCAATCGAAATCGTGAAAAGTACGTGAATTATCACGTACTCAAGATGTCATCGCTAATATCACTTGCGTATTAACATATTGTGATGATAACGATGGCATCATGAATCGACCTCTGTAACGCAGTGGTTGAGGCGCTCGAGCGAAAGGTCGCGGGTTCCAATCCGGTCGAAGGAACAAAAAAAGTTTCCTGGGTCGTCTTATTAAATTTGTGTCTTCTTAATCTAAAATATTATAGTTTTAAATATATTTCAGGTGTAACACAAATTCTTCGGATACTTCAGGGATGAAATGGATATGAAATTTCGGATACGGATATTAAATTATTTTGGATTATCCGTTTGTTTCGGATAATTTCGGTTACGGATATCAAATTTTGGTTTCCATTTTACATTAGCAAAACTTTCATTTCGGATTCGGATACGGATATTTTTATATCGGATATCCGATAGTTTCGGTTACGGTTACGGAGCTCCCTGGCATCCCTGGGATAGCACGGAGCTAGATTGACGTGGTGTGAAGCGTCCATAGATATTATTATTAATGCTCCTGTTCTACTGTTATTATGTTTATGATAATACTGTGTAATCAGTCAAAGCTACCATCAACATAGACACATGTTTAATTTCACGCTAATATGCCATTCAAATACAATTATTTTTAACCAGAGTCTAATTCGGTTCACGCCATAATATACCTTATTTAGAGGGGATATAGTGCATATTAGCGTGGAGGTGTCGAAGGTCAGGCAGAGTCGTGGAGTATATAGGTCACTTTGATTAAGATAGAAATAGATACGGTAGTGTTGTATGTGTATGTTTAGTAGCTTCTGTGCTTTGTGCGAGATGAAGGTTGAACGAAAAATAAGTAGTTTATCTGCTAAAGCTTGTACTTTAACATTCATGGGTACAAAAAATTAATGGTATTTTAAAGTACAAAATAGTTAATAATTTGGCTTATTAGTTATTATCTATTTTAATTATGTTATAAACAACATATTATCATGGACAAACTATAATATGTATATTTTATCTATGATAGTACACTTGAAGCAAAATTCGCAAGAACGGAAAGCAAATAAAATACAAGGTGTAAAAAGAACAGTCACTATAACTTTGAGATACGATTTTATATACTATATGTCCTCATTTTGGAATTGTATTTCTTTTTACCAAAAACAATTTTTTTAATTTACTTTTACCATTTCTTATTTTTAGACTCAAGAATAACGAAAAGATTTTTTTTATCTTTCTTAAAAAAATATTAAATAATACATTTCTAAAATGAGAAATGTTAGTATAATCATATCTCAAAGTTATAGTTACTGTTCTTTTTACATCCGTTTTGTTATCGCAACAAAAATAATTTTCCTTGATGAATATTGAATAATATGGTTTTTTTTTTGCGATAACATAACGGGTGTAAAAAGAATTATTTATGACCCAATAAAGTCGTAATTCCAACGTAGGTACTCCTGTTGGACTCCAAAGTCGGGAAAGCGTTAGAAAATTACGAAAATACGAGGTTTCTTTTCTCTTTTTTGCCTTCGATGTTTTATAAGACAGCTGCTTATGGCTTCAACTTAAGCACTGCTTCCATGTTCCAGTTCCAGTAATCATGATAACAACTAATTCAAAGCTTTGTTCAATGGAATAATTAAGTCGGTCAGCCATGATTTATGTTAGTAAAAATATTATCAAAAACTGTAAATAATAGACAAAACAAAACAGTTGTTGGGCCATAAACACGATTTCCGTTTTTTTTGTCACGTGCAGGAAGTCATAAAATATATTTTTATAATTCACAAAACACAACTTATTATCAAATTGTAACATTTACAAAGTAGGTTAGTTTGGAGAGTTTTTATTTTTTCATCACTATTTCCTCGTTTTTATGACTCGTGACTATTTTTATACATAGTACCAACTACCAGCTGAAGTTAAAAACTGAACCACTAGCAAATCCTATCAAAGTATACAGGGTGTCTCAAGCCGAATATAGGCAAGAGAAGCATTTTTTTTGGCACCGCATATAAATTACTTGTACCATCATCATCATCAGCGTGAAGACGTCTACTACTTAACATAGGTCTCCCCAAGGACTTCCACAACGACCGGTCGTGCGCTGTCTGCATCCAACGGCTGCCCGCGGCTCGGACCAGATCGTCGGTCCATCTTGTCACTTGTGGGTGGCCGCCTTACGCTGCGTCTTCCAATCCGTGGTCGCCACTCGAGAACTTTCCTTCCCCATCTGGTGTCTGTTCTCCGAGCGATGTGGCCTGCCCATTGCCACTTCAACTGACGGATTCCTACGAGCTACGTCGGTTAACATTACGCTGCGACCAAAAGGAAGCGTCAGAGAGAAATGTTGCAAAAACGGGGAAAATTTTATTATTCACATTTGAGGACTTTCGTTGCGTGCGCTGTAGAAACGGCTTAAGTCACTCAAAACCACGCGAACGAAATCGCGGGCACAGCTAGTTACGTATAAAGGTACTTAAAGCCTACGAGAGGTTTTCGACACAAACAAAATAAATCGCTTCCTAATTCGTACAATAGCCATTTATTATTTAACTGTAAATAATATATTATCGTCGGTTTCGTTGTCAAGCTAATGTCGACCTTATGTATTCGGGATAGAGCAGTATATGTGTTATATGTTGCGACGTTTGCCAAGCGACACCCAACCTTGCGCGTTTGGTATAGAGTTGTAAATGTGTTACAGGTGGCGGCCTTGAATCAGTTTAGACAGTACAGCCGTTATCTTCCGCGTGGTGACTGATAAGGCCGCAGACATCTCCGAACTTATCGCCCTGAGGGACGTCATGTAAACAGCAATCACGTGTTCTCAATTACTTATTGTACATATAAAAATGTCATTAAAATAATTAAAAATTAAAAAAACCCTCGTGTAAAATTCCTATCACACCTAACAAACGATCAGACCTTGAAGACCTGAACCGATTTCCACCAAACATAGCTAAGAACACTCTCGACTGATATGCCTTTCAAACAAAAACACTCCATTAAAATCGGTTCATCGGTTTGGTAGCTACGATGCCACAGACAGACACGTCAAACTTATAACATCCCGTCGTTTTTGCGTCGGCGGTTAGAAATATAAGTTTATCTGGAAAGAGATAGCTTCAAAACGGAGTCTTGTTTATTAATACGGGCCTTAGTATGTATTGGAGCCGGTAGCTGGCGCTGCTGTCAGCGCGTCAATAAACTTATTCAAAGGCGGTACGAACTTCGTCAGGACATCTATAGTACGTCCGAGATAAATTTAACCTCAACGTAAACAAACCAAAAACACTGACATTTTCACATATTTACTTATTGTGCACAACACTTTCACAGGTATATTCAAGGATGATACTTCATTATTCAATACATTTTATAACAATTAAACAATAATTAATTTAAACGTCAAATGAAAATCTTTCACACAAAAAATACGCCATTTTGCCACTGCCGATTGTAGAATATAATCCTATAGTCTATGGATTCATAGCAAACAATAATCATTGTATTAATATTGGCCAATTGGCATCACTGACTAGTCTATGGTTGTGTCATAGACGGGTTTGTTTACGTTTGGGTTAATATTATCTCGGACGTACTATAGTAGTAAAGATACAATTTAATTTGTTAAAATGTTATTTTCGACACTACCAAACTGTCATAATGTTTAAATATTTCGTATTCCGGCAGCGCTGATGTTTCCGCTCTACAATATTAGTTTTAGTGTTAAGTATTCAGTTAATAACGTAATACTCTTCCTGAACTGTGAATACATTTCCACAATGCACTGATAAGGTATTTAAACAAAAATATTACCTTACTAGATTACTCACGTTAATTATACGGAGTGTAAAAGACTTCTACTCTATTTGAGACTCAATTTCAAGACAATAGAAATAGTCTATATGCCAAAATTTCATCAAAATGGATTGGTGGATAAAACGTTAAACGTTAACAAACACTAAAAATTCTCTACGCGTCCTTCTCGTCACACTATATTCGGCTTGATATATAAACCATTAATCATCCTGTATACGCATCCTTAAATATTATCACTCATTTAGTTTACACATAGTATGTTATGTCAATAATTACTCGCTTTAGATAAAATCTGGAGTGTGTTATCGACACAAGTGTCGGGCTTAAAGTTTGTTAGCTTAATTACAACTTACAAGTAGTTGGCCGAACCCTCGAAACCCTTCAGTCATCAGCGGTTTGGATGGTAAAGATTAAACTTTCGTATTATAGCTTCGATCGACTATACACTAGGTCAGCACAAGAAATCTGTTTTATCAATTTATATCGGCTCACTTGAAAGTGAGCTGTTATTTCATTGACGTTTGTTTTTTGAGGGTTGAGCGTCTGGAGTCTCGCCACAAGGTCATCTTCAGTTCCTTTGTGGTGAGAGTACCGACGCATCTTCTGTCGACCTTTGAGGCGGAGGAGTTCTGGCCGACGGGTGTGGTCTACCGGAGGTTCCGGGGGAGACTCCGGAATGAAGCGCGCTACACGTCGCCGACAACACGTGTAGTTTAAGTGTAGTTTTAAGTATATTTTGAACTGTGATCGAACGATTGAATCATTAGAAATTATATATTCCTACTGCGATTAAACTATAGAAACAAGTTTTGCAATAACAATAACAACCTAAAGCACTACGCGAGGTATGTCATATGTTGTCATATATTGTAGAAGACTACATGTTGATGTTAACTAACATAAATAACATATTGATAACATGAAAATGTCTGCTCTATTGCATCATGTTGTCACCTCAATCGAAACTGGGTGTACATAATATTTATTTGTTTCTCTTTCTCGTGTTAAATAGGAATATAATGGGTGTAAAAAGAACAGTCATTATAACTTTGGGATATAATTAATAAGTATGCTACCTTTTCTCATTCTAGAAATGTATTTTGTAAAAATCTAAAAAATAAAAATAATATTTCGTTCTTCGCTTTTTCTACTTTTTACCAATAATGGTACAAAGTAAAAAAAAAATCTATTTTTAACTATATAAATACATTTCCAAAGTGTGGAGAGGTGGTATTGTATCGCAAAGTTACAGTGATTGTTCATTTTACACTTTTGATGAACTTTTATATATGCTAGTAGGCTTTGAACAACACAAGCTTCTTTTTATTACAAAATGTTGGTACTTCGCGCAAGTCCGACAACATCTAATATTCAATAATGGCGACTCCGGTACCTATTTTTATCATTTCATCTGAGAAAATCCAAACCTAATTTTAATTTTTTTTAAGTTAGACGCGAAAAAACAATACTTTTTTTTTTCTAGTATGAGAATAAGTTGTATAATCATACTCCAAACTTATATTAACTGTTCTTTTAACAATCCTGTCTGTATACTATAGTGATTTCGATTTTAGTCACTTTTCAAAACAAAAAATAAAGATCAGATTAAAAATTGTCTTAAATAAATGCGCTACTATTTACATATATCTATTTTTTTCTACATATTGCAGGACTGTACCTATTCTACAAAGTATGTGCAGCAGCTGTTCAACTGTTTGGCCAGCATGAGCCGCATGACCTCACCGTGACATACCAAACATACTATATGTTCAGGTGTGCTGTTTGCAAAAACATTCGCGAAACTGAGCAACACAAGTGTTCCACTACAGTTGATTCGACCGATAATAGCTGTACAAGATTCATTGGGAAATAGTTAATTGTTTTGTAGCATAGCATATGTTATATATAAAAATAAATCGCTGTTCGTTAGTCTCCCTCAATCTTGAACGGCTGAACCAATTTGGCTATTTTTGGTCTTGAAATATTCGTGGAAGTCCCGGGAAGGTTTAATCGGTTCCTATGCTCAACGAAGTGGGCACGGGTCAGCTAGTCTTATATATAAAAATGAATTGCTGTTCGTTAGTCTCGCTTAATCTTGAACGGCTGAACCAATTTGGCTATTTTTGGTTTGAAATATTCGTGGAAGTCCCGGGAAGGTTTAATCGGTTTCTATGCTCAACGAAGTGGGCACGGGTCAGCTAGTCTTATATATAAAAATGAGTTGCTGTTCGTTAGTCTCGCTAAAACTCGAGAACGGCTGAACCGATATAATTTTTGCATGTATTTTTTTACAAAAATTATTCAGATTTATGTTTTACTTTTAGTGTGAGTTCACACCAAGATACTACTTGTATTTTTATAGCTATTCAAAAATTGAGCATTTACCCTTAATTTTTTTTTCGACCGTTCAAAAATCATAAGACTCGTCAGTGTTTGTTAGTCGTAAATTCTACCGATAAGCTAACGCATATAATATTTTAATTAGATGTAATTATACAGTTAAAATAATAAAATGCCCCACGATGAACGATCAGCGGGACAGATGGTTAACCGTTTGTGTGTTTAATGACATAATAGTTTAAACACCTGTTCTGAAGTAGTGGAAAAGTCCATGTGTCTCTTAGGGTAGCCATTTACCTCGTCCCATCGTCCAATCGGCAAGACCCTGCAAGCTTGATCCAATTTGCAGTTCGGCTAGCACCATCATGCCAATCCACGTTCATACGGCCAGTTTTAATTTATCCAAACGGCATCATACAGATTATATATACGATAAATATCAGTATGGTTTATCGGCCGGTTTCTGAAAGGCTATTCAAAAGTAAGATTTGGTTTTTTTGATTTGATTTTGATTAAGAAACATCCTCCTTTTTTTGGAAGTCGGTTTAAAAGTGACGACTCTAATTACGAATCGAGCTATATCGTTACGTGAAAGCCATCACTTCTACATCTTGGCACAATATCTTACAGCTAGTCTAAGAAAATTTGTTTTTGTTATACTTCAAATTCGTATGTCTAATAGCGCTTATCTCGTTACGCATCTTGCAGCTTATCTCGAATTCGTAACACTCGTTCTCTCCGTAGCATACATCGTAGCACGTTTTGTAGCTTGTCTCGTGATGTCTAATAGCGCTTATCTCGTTACGCATCTTGCAGCTTATCTCGAATTCGTAACACTCGTTCTCTCCGTAGCATACATCGTAGCACGTTTTGTAGCTTGGCTTGTGATGTCTAATAGCGCTTATCTCGTTACGCATCTTGCAGCTTATCTCGAATTCGTAACACTCGTTCTCTCCGTAGCATACATCGTAGCACGTTTTGTAGCTTGTCTCGTGATGTCTAATAGCGCTTATCTCGTAACGCATCTTGCAGCTTATCTCGAATTCGTAACACTCGTTCTCTCCGTAGCATACATCGTAGCACGTTTTGTAGCTTGTCTCGTGATGTCTAATAGCTTATCTCAAATTTCATCTATAGTTTATCTATATAATGTTTTAGCTTCGTATGTTCATAATACATTGTCTCGCTTACCTTACAAAATATAAGACCTATAATCGATATTCAACAGATATGCGGTATGTAAACACGATATTATTTCAGTATTTGTACATGTGAGTCAGTGAATTAATTGTCTTTGTTGAGCTGGGGAAGGGGGACGGAGGATCACGTGGGTAATCAATTCCCATTGATGCTTTGACTCGCGGACACCTGTTCAACATCCACGGAGTCCGCTTTATTTGATCAAGTTGGTGTGTTTTCGACGAATGTATTTTATGCTTCGAGATCACGTGAATAAGCATTATTACGACGCCTCCGTGGTCTAGTGGTTTAACTTCGCTCTGGACCCCGACGTCGTGGGTTCGATTCCTGTGTTGGAACAACAGAAAATGTTGTTTTCAAGTTTGGTTAGGACAATGCAGGCTGATCACCAGATTGTATGACAAGAAAGATGATCCTTGCGTCGGATGGGCATGTAAAAAGTCGGTCCTGTGCCTGATCTCCCGCTCGTCCTGTCGTTCATCAGTCCCATTGGGTTACGAGAGTTAAGGAAAAGAATGCTTCTGTGTATTGTGCACACACTTGGGCAATATAAAATAACTCCTGCGTAGCTGGCCTGGTTTCAATGAAACCGGCCACCGTCACCGAAATCGGTGTGGGAGGAGCATTTTTTACTGAGCATAAGTATTCTGGATGTTTTATGCATTTACCCAAATAAATAGTTGTATGAAACGTGATAAAAACATGTAGGTATAAGGTCTAACTGAGAACCTCCTCCTTTTTTGGAAGTCGGTTAAAAATGGGCTACAAATTTCAAAAAAGCCACTGAACGGATCGATTTTGTATTACCCCTGGATACTAATTCGTCACCAGGATTCGAACCCGCAACCTCCCGCCAACGTACTCAACCACTGCGCTCAGAGCTCGTCGAGGTTCGGTAAGTAAATAAATAAATACTACTATAATACCCTTTCGTACGAGTATATTATATCTTATCTTAAAGGACCAATAGGGCCCTAATTCAAGAGGCTATCGCTATTATCACTCACAAAGTTCGTAAAACAAAAATGTATGGGATTCGGCATGAGATTTGTTAAATGACAAGCGAATACGTATGTCACATAGCGAAGCTTGTATAAATCCCATGCATTTGTTTTCGAACTTCGTAAGTGATAATAGCGATGTGATCTTGAATCAGGGCCCAGGGCAGCATAGCAACAAGGTAACAACCAAGCGGGGCGTGGTTACTTTCTACAAACAAGAGGTTAAAGTTAACCGCTTGACGCAAGCGCTCCTGACTCGCCGCTAGTAAATCATACCGATATAGGGTTAGGCCGCGCTCCGGTTACAACCGGTTTCCACTGGTTGAGGCTAGTCGACTGCTGGTTGTAATAGGGTTAAAGCTCTAATGAGCCTTATGATAAAAACTGGATCTGTTTCCAGTGAGCTATTAGATGGTGTTCACGGTCTAGAAATGAGTATGGTGCAAACCCGTAGATGGTTACAGAATACTGCCTGGTTTTGTTAAGGCTTAAGATGAGTGAAATAAAAAATAATCGCCCATTTGCGAGATATTTATTATTTGATACCACAAACCTGTTTGATTCTGTATATAAAGATTTAGTTAATCTTTTGGCAATGGCTAATCAATGGCCAAATTCGAAATGAATGTAAATAATTTAGTAAATAAAAATGAAACTACGATTTGTGAGAGTCAATTATAAATGCGTCAGTGAAAAACTCCTAAATTAGCCGCACTGAAACTATATGATACATCATCCACATAAAAATATATTCGTACACAATACACATATTATACACCTCTGTAAATTGGTGAAATATGTTCATAACATAAAAACTACAGGGTCAAACTCTGTAACATTTTTAAAGGACCAAAAGGCATCTATTCTGCGTCGAATAAATAAAGAATCACTCAAATCGGATCATTAACCCCAGAGTAATCGGTGTACATACAAAACCGTCCGAATAGAGAACCTCCTCCTTTTTTGTAGTCGGTAAAAAAATACTTGGAAATTAAATGATACTAGACTACAATAATATGAAATGGTCACCCACCCTCTTCTCTCCGATGTATCATCATTCTTTAGCAGCGCTGATGATGATAATATTTATGTCATTGTTCATAATATCTACTCTTAAATCGATTAAAACTGAGACTGCACTCGACAAGCGAATTCCAACCTTATTACGTAAGTATAGAGTTGGAAACGATGTCGAGGTGTAAAGGTAACACTGTGTGTTGTGCACATTTGATTTTCGATCTTATCGCTCTGTAATAGGGCTGCGAACGTGTCGTGGTGTATGTAGGTCGAAGCCTTGATAGGTCCAACGGGGTGAGTGCACTGTGCAACTGATAACTCACAGTTTGTGCAGAGAACCGGTGATGTTATGTTTAATACTAGATTTAACAGGCGTATCGTGCATTTTGCCGGGATAAGAGTTAAATAAGTAATAAATAATTATTTGCCACGTTAACACCATTGCACTACACATTATACAAAGATTAACATTACAAAACATAACAGGAATTTATAACATGCAACTCATGGAAGGTACAAAAACATTATACATAACATTATGTATAATCAAGTAACCAAAAAAAAAGACAATATAAAACAAACTTGACGTAATGCTCCAAGGATCGCAGTGTAGAGGCGTGTTCCTTTAAGCGCTCTTTTTACATTAAACGCTCAGATCATTCATAACGCACACAGTCGTTTCTCTAGCACAATAATGAATTTTTCGATCTGAACGTTTCAACAAACTTTACTGCTAGTGGAACGACTGACAGATGTCAAAATTTAACATTTCCTTTTTATCTCATAAATTCTATTTATATTTTAAATTAACATTAATAACTACATTATAAAAGAATCTATAATAAATTTGCTCCATCCATAACTTAAAAATAACATCGAGATCAGTGAAATCTAAGTAAACGTCAAAAACAAGATGGGATCATTCTGAGCGTTTTGAACAGTTTTTGACAGCTGACACCTGCTTGTGGAACACGAGTAAGAACAGTTCAAAACGATCATAATGATTCTTTAAAGTGCTAAAGAAACTCGAATCTGAACGAAAAAAACGTTATTTTCGTTCACTATCAGCTCCTGGAACACAGGGTAAGTAGGTAGTGTATTACCTAATCATATCATCGAAAAGGAGATCACTCAGGAGTCACGCATAACACTGCAGCGTGGTTTTATGTGGCTCCATGAAGTCTTTTGAAGGACAGGATTTAAATCTCGGTAAAGACGAAGGTATGGTGATATGCTTTAAACGAAAGTTTGCTACAAATCTTTACAAGGTTAGAAAGTTTATTGATCTGAATGTAGTACCTAGTTCAACTAGCCTACGTTGTTCAGAACGATAGGAATTATACTCGTTCGAAAATATTAAATCCACGAACACACGATGTAAACTAATAATGTATAAGTTCATCACGAAGTCAAGCCGTTTTAGAGGTAGGCACTCAAATTACATTATTTTAACTACTAACTGTTATAAATGTGAAAGTTAATGTTTGACTCTTATACAAAAATCACTAAACTGGTTTTGATGACAATTTGTTTAGTAGTAGTGATCCCGTAGGATATTGTATTTATGTCGCAGTCATCTAATTGAAATCGCTATTTCATTGAGTGACTAGCGTTTTTATCGAACGACGACATTAAATTGAATGACTAGGCCGAACATTGATTGAACAATCGTCAGTCAACGTCCAATTAGTTAGCGGATTGTAATGTTGTATTGTCAGTCAGGTGATTGAAATTTTTTCTCACTGGGGCGCTAGTAGTCACCAAAACAAATATGGCGTCAAACAGCTCGCACTGATTGCACTGTGTTGATATTTTTTTCATTAAATCTACATTAAAGTGCGATACTCGATATAAAATAGTGTGACAGCATGGATTTATCTATTATTACGTCGCCGCCGGCCACTCTTGAAGAAAAATTTGAGGTGAAACTGACCGAGTACGAACGACATAAGTAGGTAATTCAACGACTACGCTAAATGACTAAATGACGTACAGTCAAGACGTTGGACGTTACAATAAACAACTTGACGAGTTGTCCTTGAGTCTTTCAATTTAGTGTCGTCAGCAGCTGCTAGCAGCAGCAGCGTCAGCCATCAGCCATTACTGGGGCGAGTACCCTAGATCTCTCCAAATACAGGACATTTCCCACCCTCCGACCGGCCAGTCTACCTTATAAGCGACCGGACTTCCATCTAAATAAGAGAGCACTCCGGCAAACTGAAGCACTATCCTCGACGCCGAGACTGACAAAGCCGGGGAGGTTACCCATCCCTCTACACGGATCCCCGTACTAAGACAAATCTTGATTCATCAAATTGACGTGGTGTGAAGCGAATAAAAATCTAGCCTAACTCAGGAAACACTAGTCAATATGTTATTGTTATTGCAAATAATAAATTAACAACAAAACAAATTAGTATTTTGCCATCTGGGACAGGAAAAGGTGCATTCATTATTTAGTTTTATCGCGAATTCATTATAATAATAAGGTTGTGCCGGATGTGACAAGTGCACCGGCTCAGTGGTCGGGCAGACATTTAGTGACTTAGGTTCGAGTTTGAGTTATTTTAGGGGTTAGTTACATTTTAGTACAATAAAAAAATATCTATGGACGCTTTACACGACGTCAATCTGGTTCTGTACTAAGTATCCGAAGAACTTGTGTTATAGGTACCAGACAACGGAAATATATTTAGTATTTTTATACTATACACATATTTATGATTTTTATTATATTAATACATATCCATGACCCAGGAACACAGAATAAATAAACGCGGAAGCGATGATGAGATTTTTCCTTTTGATAGAATATAGTCACGAGGAAGGATATAGAGGCTACTTTTATCATCAAAATGTACGGTTATATTCGACTCCTTAAGAGGAAAATATATTTTGATATCTTAGTCTCTTAAAGCTTCTTCATCATCATTTCATCTATGACGTCCACATGACATAGTAAGCTACTTTAAAGTATTTAATGGGGGTATTTGCCTAAACTCGCCAAGCTCCGCAGGCGGGTTGGCAACCCCAGTTTATATATATCATACAAAAGACTAATTATATTTTAAAAATAACGTCCGCGAAAACACTGCTACCTAGAGGGGCTCTATAGCCCCTGGTCGTGATTTCCCGCTCCCGGCCACTGTGGCTAGGAGTGTGTGAACAACATAGGTAGACACTGCTACCTATTTCCGGATATATATGTAATATGTATTCCCTCTGCCGCCTTTTTGGACTACCACGGGAAAGATGGTTGACGGGAGTCGCTATTCTTCCGGGACTAGACATGGGCGCCGAGCAAATTTTCCTGCGGCGGCGCGCCGATGGATCGGTGTGGAACTGCAGTCGCCGCGGCGCAAAAACCTCACAAATATTTGTACAGAAACGTTTGTACCATTAGATTTTCGGTGTGTATGTGAGCGTACTATCAAGTAGTCCTGTTCGCGTGATAGAAATAATACACGTTCATTTGGCTGGTAGTAGGAATTGTCAGCAAAACGCCGGCGGCGGCGGTCATCCAAAATCGGCGCGGACTACCCGGCGCGGCGCCCATGTCTAGCCGGGACCTAACGGATATTTTAAGGCTTAGTTTAAAAAAACTGTTACAGCAAGGGATATTTTGTTTTATATATTATATAAGTATTTAATATCTTTTGAGATACGAGTATAATGAATCATTAAATTTAAACCCTCACGTAGCCTTTTGCATCGGAAATGTATTTAATTACCTTTTATTGTATATTGGCGTTACTCATCGCGCATTTCTTTGTTTTTAAACTCTTTGTGTTAAACTGTAGTTTCGTTGTGAATCATGCAAAAACTAATTGAAAGAACAAAAATTCTATGTTATTTCTTATCAGAGTACCTAGAGTTATACACTATTTGAAGGTCACAACAAACAAAGTGATAGATATACGCCAATGATCATTGAAATGGAAATATTCTCAACGCAGTGAGAATATAATTTACCTACTGTTTGGTCACAAATAAGTTGAGTTGGGTTATTGAATGAATATAAAATTTAATTACTTTTAGAGTCATTACGATGAAAATGAAAAAGATGAGCAAAATTAGGATAGGTTTTAAAACATTTGAGTTTAAGCAATTAAATAAAAATATCTCGTGCAAAACGATATTTGTACGCAGATTGGTGTAATGTTTAGGTAGAGTTAACAACGTGACGTCACAATGGTATTTAAATAATTTTAGCTCCACATATTTAGGCTATAATAAAATCAATAAAAAATAATGAAAAGACTAATAATATTTTTGTCAATCAAAGTTTCCGAACTCACATATGGGTGGTCACGAGAACTGTTCGAAGGATACGAGCAAATTAGCGAAAATAATCATCGCAAATATCGAAGGTCACCCCGCATCTCCTACTTTTATGTAACACGTACATAAAAAGATTTGATTTGAGGGCGCCTCTTTTTTATTGAAATGCGATTGGCTACATTGTGTTGTTCAGTAAACCCTTTTTATCCTTTTTCAATGTGGTACATAACACCGCGTCTTCTAATTTTTTTAAAGAATAGGTACTATCGATATTTATTTCAATTTTCATTGAGGGGGTGGGGCGGTGGGGGAGGTGCATATGTCGAAAGAAGAAGAATGTCAATCCTCTCGTTTACATTACATCTTATTGGAGTCACCCCTGTATCCACTACTCGTGCAAAACAGTATGCTACAACTTGACGTCTCCCCGTCAGCCGTGATGGATGGTGATGACTGTACGGGTTCTTTTCCCCCCATTACACAATTATCGGCTCGAGTGTACCCTCCCCCCTCCCCCTCGCCGCCAGCTAGAGCCAATCCTAACCGGTTACAAGTGGAACAGATTAGTTTCTGTTGAGTATATTTCGATTTGCACTCAGAAGCTAAGTATTTTGGGATGTGAAAAAATAGCCTTTTATTATAGTTACAATATAATAATAGCTCCCCTCACCGATTTCATTGAAACCAGGCCAGCTACGCAGGAGTTATTCTATAGTGCCCAAGTGTGTGCGCAATACACAAAGACACTCTCTCTTCCTTTTACTTTCATAACCCAGTGGGACGGATAACCGACACGACTGGCGGGAGATCAGGCGTAGGTCCGACTTTTTACATGCCCATCCGACGCGTGGATCATCTTTCTTGTCAGACAATCAGGTGATCGGCCTGCATTGTCCTAACCAACCTTGAAAAAAACATTATTTGAGGTACAATAGCATTATATAGAATTAATTATAATTGGTAATTACCAATGTAATAAAGTTAAGTCCCGATTTCACCAACGCATGTTAGTATTAACGGCTTGTTAAAATACCATGCCTTCTCAGTCATTGACAGGAAATACGAGAGGGATAAAATGGTATTTAACGAAGGATTAACTTTAACATAGCTTGGTGAAACCCGCCCTTAGACTTCTATTAATTTAGGTAACTTTACCTTAAGGTTTGTTTACGCGAGCAACAATTTGGGGTCAAGGACAGCCCCAGATACTCAGTTTCCGCACAAAAACAGGTAACAACTAATTAGTAATTAGTTATTACGAACTAGGCCATGTGTGTAATTGGTTATTAGTTTTGTACAAAACACGAGAAAAAATTTTTTTTTGTTGACTGTGTATAGGGTCGACACACTTCTTGAAGGACTAGAAGGCAGGACTAACAAGCTTTGTAACGTTTTGTTAAGGTTAGTTGGCGCAAGATACTTTTTAATGCCAATGGTTATCTTAACCCGTATACCATCATGCACCATTTGATAGTATATAATTTTTTTTTATGTTATGTGAACACAAACTAGCGTAATTGGTTAAACGATTCAGTCTGTTTCACAATCTTCTAATAAGTGGTGGATAGTTTGTTCGGTAATGTTGTACCCTCACTTTACCAAGTAATAAATTGAGCATTATACATATTGGCCGGTCCTTATGAAATATTTCCAATATAATCATCAATCATTATAAATATGAGAGTGTAATTTAAAAATATGCAAAGACTTAATTTGTATCGAGCATTATACATAATAATATTGTCTATCAGCTTTTGGACAGAGTAATAAAATTTAGTAATAATACACTAAATACTTGTACTTTTTTCCCACTTTATTAGTTTTTTCACAAGTTATTTATTAAAATACACGACCGGTTTCGACATAGTCATCATCAGGGACCTGATGACCTGTGAAAAAACTAATAAAGTGGGAAAAAAGTGCAAGTATTTAGTGTATTATTACTAAATAAAATGTATTTCCATCAAGAACCTACGGTACATTCAATAACATAAAGTAATAAAACCCTTTTTTTTATTAAAAAAATTACTTACAATCAGTCCAATAGAGATAGATATTATTAATATTGCCCGCATTGATCACCTGGTCCATGACTTATACATTATAGAGCGACATAAGCCCTTAGAACAAAGATGCTGTACACGAACACCGTAACAAAGATACCAATGATTGTAAGCACACCTACTGCTGATTGATGCTGTGCATATCTGTAACTGACGTATGCACAACACTTAGGGCGTGTTTCACCAAGCAATGATAAAGTTAACGCCATGTTAAAACACCATGCCATCTCATTCATTGACAGGAAATACGAGAGGTATAACATGATATTTAAGATGGCCTTAACTTTAACATTGCTTGGTGAAACACGCCCTTAGTCTTATATTCTAATGTACATAATTGTATTATTCAAACGTTTATGTTGTAGATTTGCCTTTGAAATAAATAAATAAATAAATTACTCATCATAAAAAATATAACTTGGCACCATATTTTTATAACTCTAATTTCTTTGTACGTTACTTTCGTTATACTATGTAATGTATTATGGTATTCTTTGCCTAGATATATTTCATTTCGTTCACCGACATTTCGTCGGCACTATCCGCTACTACTGCGCGGCGTGGTCACCGCCGGCAGCTCCAGGCGACCCACATATCGCCCTTGATGGTAACTGTCCAGCCCGACACTCATCACCATCAGCCCGCTGCCAGCCCTGATTACAGGCTGTAAGATTAATGAGTGATAATACTTTAGGGTGTGTATGGGCATTAAAAGTTTACTGAGAGAGTGCCAGCGCTGAAAGGGGTACTGTTTTTATACGTATCGTATGGGATAATTTATGGCATAAAGTCTAAAGTTAGTCTTTTATCGCTGGTACATAACAGTATAGTCTAAATAGGAGGGGCATACACGCCCTAAAGTATTATCACACATTAATTTTATTATAAACCATGTAATACGTGGTTGGAAAAATAACGAAAGCTTACATACGATACAAATTGTGTCGTATGCCGCCAAAATCCATTCTTTTAATTTTCTATAATTTCTATTTTATAATTCCGCGTCATAGCGAATAAATTATCTTTCGCGCACTAATGATGATGATGATAATCTAATGATCATCATATAAATCACCTTCATGTGTGAACTATGTAGAGAAGTATAGCATTCTTCCCTTCTTTGTTTTATAGTAAAAAAAAAATCGATACGGAATCTACTGGGCTTTTATCCCAAAGAAACGTTATTTTGTCCTTAATTTTATAAAGTTCTATTCACAATATAAAATTAGTTTCAATGAATATCGGAATTTAAATATCAATCAATTAATTAATTATTTATTTATAAAAGTGGTAAATTATAAGTAAGTTACCACTAACCTTATACTTGTGAATAGAATATAAACTTTATTAATATAGCATAAGGTTCTAACTAAATATATTATAGCATAATATGTTTCGCTGCGTTCATTTCAGGAAATTTCAGGAAATCATCAAAGCACGTATACCTACTTAGATGATTTCCTAAAATGAACGCGGCTAACCTTATGCCATATAATATTTAGTTTAAATACTCGTAGATAAGGGTAACATTATATTTACTGACATGCGCAATACATTTATCAAAATATATTAGTCACTGTTTGTTGTTACCGTGTTATGAACATATTATATTAATTACATAAGCGTGGCATTAACATTGTGGTTACAACAACATAGGTTCTGATGTAGACGCTTCACACCACGCCAATCTGGCCCTGTGCTAAGTATCCGAAGAACTTGTGATACAGGTACCACACACACATATATTTAATTTTTTTATTATATTAATACACAAATTTAATTCACATCCCAGGAATATTGAAAACATTTTGGTTCCTCGGCGGGATTCGAACTTACAACCTCACGGTCGAGCACCAACGCACTAAACTACTGCGCTACGGAGGTCGTCAAAAAGTATTTAAAATCGAACAGCATGATATAAAATATAGCTTATTTTTCTAGAATAAGTTACTCATATTACGTCTGATGCCTCCATATTATGTAAGCAATCCAGTCGTTTAGAGCTTGACTTCGAAGATGGTGTTCCCGCGTTAGAACATCAAAATAAATAAAATAAAAAATGTTTTATTTCCAAATGAAACTTAACAAGCTATTTTCGTAAAGTCAAAAAAAACAAGCAACCCTAACCCGCCGAGAAGAACCGGCGAAAGAAACTCGTACGGGGCCATTTTTAGCAAAAAGATGGAAAAAAAAACAGTCTCCAAGTCTGGTTAGGATTGCAGGTTGCCATCTTATTGTCTGACAAGGAAGATCCATCGGATGGGCATGTGAAAAGTCGGTCCCGCGCGCGCTATCTCGCCAGTCTGTTCGTTATTGGGGTTACATGAGTATAAATAATAATTAACTCATAAATATGCCTCAAGGGCACTCACTCTAGTGTAATTATAATAATAATAATATCTATGGACGCTTCACACCACGTCAATCTGGCCCTGTGCTAAGT
Source organism: Celastrina argiolus (assembly GCA_905187575.2). Classification (NCBI taxonomy): domain Eukaryota; kingdom Metazoa; phylum Arthropoda; class Insecta; order Lepidoptera; family Lycaenidae; genus Celastrina; species Celastrina argiolus. The sequence continues at coordinate 16,432,228 of LR994595.1, read as the reverse complement.
ATCCGAAGAACTTGTGTTACAGGTACCAGACAACGGAAATATATTTAATACATTTATACTGTACACATATTTAAGATTTTTATTATACTATACACAAATTTAATACACATCCATGACCCAGGGACTTTGATAACTTTTTGTTCCCTCGCGTCGGCGGGATTCGAACCCGCGACCTTTCGTTCGAGCACCAACGCGCTCAACCAACTGCGCTACGGAGGTCGTCAAAATTAGCACATACTTTAAAATTTTAAGAAGAAGAAGTAAGAAATACCCCCGGTATATAAAAGGCAAATCATATAAGCAGTATTAAAATCTCTTGTTGTCAAATTTAAACATACTAAATATAAACTTGACAATTTACAGGCTCACTCCCGACAGAATCGAGAATCAAATCGACAGCTTACGACAGAAAATCGTTAGATCGTAACTTATTGTACTCCCGACCATATCAATCGACTGAGCATTAAAATAAACTAACGTCCATTTATTTGGGAGTACGCGTAAAAACAATTTGGAGAGGTAGGCCCTTAAACGCCGTTTAGTTTATTTGGCGTTGATTTGCCTTTCAGAAACCGGAGTTTAGTTGCCTGATCGGTTTTTGGGAGTTGTCCATTAATCACGTGAGGCTTGAAAGGGGGGGGGGGGGGGAAGGGTTTGATAAAAATCACGAAAATAACACAAGGGGGGAGGGGGGGTGTAGTAAGATATCTCGTGTAAGTATTTTATTATTTCGTTAAACGCGCGATTTTTAAACAAATATTAAGCGGCACGGCGCGGCGTCTAGTGACCTACCTGTATTTAAATTAAGATAATATTCAGAAAATTTTAAGATTCTTTGTAGGTACTAAAAATACACGTGATGTTGAGAAAGGGGAGGGGGGGTGGTCTTAAACCTCACTACATATCACCAATGGGGGAGGGGGGGTTAAAAAATGCTAAAAAAAAGATCACGTGATTAATGGACAACCCCTTGAGCTTAAACTCAACTGATACGCACATATTTACTGCTATACACAAAATCATTACCTCACGTTACTAGTCACGTTTAATATTGTGTCATAGGAAGCGGGCTAGCTGGACCCCAACACACCGAATGGCACATTTCATTCATCCATAACAGAATTTCTGTTGCATTTGCGAACATAAACATTAGCCGTCCTGCACCATCATCACAGTGCATGACATGTTGCAGTGTCAAGAGCTCTGCTGTGTTCACAATTCTGCTCACCGATTCCTAATTCCCGTTTCACTTGGATTCGAAATATTACCGCGCGGCTGTTGCGCAGGAAATTTGTTTGTTTGAGTCAAATTATGCTTCGTGAATCGCACCTGTTATGAATTATGATTACCGCTGCGTTTGCAATCCCCGTGTCAAAACATCGATGTGTTGCAACTTGCAGTCCTGCGGAGTCAAAGTCACGTTTTTAACACAAATGTCGAGCGAGTGAGCGACCGAATGTGTAACACAATCCTAACGGGGCTTTGATAGTGTTACATAATATCATATAATATCAACAACATAATATTACGCAATACAGTGTTTTTTTAGTTTGGAGTCTATTTGTTTCTAATATAATATATAAAATCAGGGATGAACTGGATATGAAATTTCGGATACGGATACGGATGGATATGAAATTATTTCGGATTATCCGTTTGTTTCGTATAATTTCGGTTACGGATATTACATTTTAATAACTTTTAACAGTAGAAAAGTTATAAGTAAGTATTTCGGATACGGTTACGGATATTTTTCATATCGGTTATCCGATAGTTTCGGTTTCGGTTACGGTTACGGAGCTCCCTAACATCCCTGATCTATTTTTGTATTACTAAGCAGGGATGTTATGGATAAGAAATTTCGGATATAGATTGGATATGGATATAGGAATGATTATTATACCGGATACGGATATAAAATTATTTCGGATTATCCGATAGTTTCGGATAATTTCAGTAATTTTTTGATTTGAATTTCTAAAGTTAAATACAAACCACTCAGGACTAGTCAGGACGCATTTTGTACCAATTCAATCGATTTCGTAAGATAACACATTTTTTTAATAATTTGTCGAACTATTTGCAAGAATTATAAAATGATCAGAAGTCAGTTGATTGAGAATTTTATGACGATAATGACAGAAGAAAAACAAACAATGCGTGGCAGAGGCCGGGCGATCAAAACAACTTGTCATAACGTGTCTCAAATCTCAATTAGGCTTCGCCCCCATCCGATATTTTCCATAACTATCATTTCGGATTCGGTTACGGTTACCGATATTTGTTATATCGGTTTATCCAATAGTTTCGTTTTCTTGCTTCGTTATACAGATAAGTGACTATATTTTACTCAAAGCTTTACTTTTTTTACAAAACAATTATTATATCTAGCAATATCCCGCGAAACAATTATAACCACAACCTGCAAGCAGATGAGTGCGTGTACGCATAGGCATGCGTTTAATGCACCTCCCTCCTCCCACACTGCCTATGCGTACACTCGCAAGCAAAAAACGTGAAAATTAAAACATTTATTTAAAAAAAAATCCTTATAAAGTCTTGACGTAAGAAGTTTATCAAATGATACGTTGTGCGAGGAAAGTCGTGAAAGTAGAGACTGGCGCCTGTGTGCCTGTGTGTCTGTGTGTCTGTGTATTTGTGTGTATGTGTGGACGTAGCGACGTAACCACGTAACGCTCACGTAAGCCCTTAGAAAGTCATATCCTTTGGAGTTTGTTGCTGTTTTAATGATGTTATCATACTTTTATGTAGATTAGATATATAGTCACATAACTAAATTATATACGAACATTCTGTGATGACGCCCAGTGTTATGGCAATATGGCATGCTCACAAATGATATAAAAAAATGGTTCAATAGTTAAAATATAGTTATTTTTGTGGTATATTTGCCATGTATGCACGCATGACTATTAGCTATAGAATCGAGACATAACACTAGCTGGAAGATTAGGTTACCTACTAATTAGGAAGATGCCTATGTCGAGCATCACCGCTATTTATTATAATCAAACGCTATTTAATATTTCGAAAACAAAATGTATGGGATTTGACATAAGCTTTGCTAAATGACGAGCGAATTTGTACAGCGCAGTAGTATAAGTACCTACAGTTTTTTTATTACATCTTCATTTTTATATAGTTTTTCATACAATCATAGTATACCTACAGTACTGGAAGTGTATATTTCTATTTTTATATTATTTTTTTTTACTATCTTAATTAATAGTTAAATTAATTTAGTACCTACCTACCTAACTGGTCATACTATCCAATTTGTATGATCATACTTGAAAGAAACAGATTTTCATACATTTCAAAACTCATAATTGGTTCAAAAATATATACGTAACATATACGTAATATATACGTCGAAACTATAGGATCGTTACTCTTCTTTACAAAGTACTTTTCATTACTACTTCCCCTTCATATCTACATGACCTGTTTTCTTTTCCCCATCTCCAGGATGATTCTTGCAGATCTTTTAGACGCACACTTCTCGAAATACCATCTCACCATACCGATTTCTTTTCATATTCTTTCACTATACACGCTGCGAGACTTTGGAACTCCTTGCCGACAGAGACTGTAAAACGCTCACGTTATTTAAAAAGAGATTAAGAGAATACTACCTCAGACAAGTCTAAGACTGTTGTATTGTTATTATATTATCTTTATACATTTAAATTGTACTTTCTTATATATTTTTGTGAATTTATTTATTTTCTATCTAGCTATATGTATTATTTATAATTATGTTATTTTTATTTATGTTTATTAAGTATATAATATATTGAGTAGTTTTTTTTTTATTGAATAAGTAGGTGCACACTAATTTTTTTGCTCTTTTTAAGTACTGCAATTTCCTGTTTTCTTAGGTCTTCTGGAAGACATTCCATTTTTGGAATAAGATGTACCTTTGTACAAAATGTATTTTAGCAATGTTTCTTTGTAAATTTATTGTGTGTACATAAATTGTAAAATAAAAATAAAATAAAAATAAGAAAAATGAACTTCTCTAGCATCAAATGCAGATTCAATTTCAATCTATATTTAGTGGTTCTAAGTAGTTTCAGTTGTTGTGGCTTGCTGCACGTACTGCCTGTATACGGAACTCATTCCGTGAAACACAGATGAGGGGTATAAGACCCAAAACCCGCTATAATGTTGGACCAAATTCGAGTTAGTAGCACCGTTGGAAACCTCGTAAAAATTGCTTAAAAATGCTTGGCTAGTTTCGTACCAAAAACCGCTAAACATACAGAAATCTGCCCACCAAAAATTGATTCAAAATCAAAATCCGAAATAACAGTGCATACCAGTATCAAAATCCGATTAAACGTTTTTTGTATCCTGGGGTTTATTACAAGCTCTTAATTCCAGCCAGTTTACGCCATACAACATGGCTGCCTGGAATTTTCGTATTTACGATCACTTGTTGACAGCCAGTCAGCAGTCACATGACACTTGGCTTGCTTCCGAATGTCACTTTCAGACAACTAAACTAGGGTGGATCCATTCAGAATAACATGTGGTTGTAATATGAAAAAGACCAAGGCAGTTTAAGGCCGAGTTATTGAATTGCCTGGTATTGTAAAAGATCATAATACGGCCCCTGTGATATTTTTTAAAGTTTAGTGGGTTTTGATACTTGTACCTACCCCACAGATGTTGGAAATGAAATGGCGGCTCATTAATTACCTTTACAAACATTATGTTTAATTATAAATATTCCCATAGTATTTGGAGCGCGTCTGTGCGTATTCGAATTAGGTTATGTGTCTATTTTTAATTATAAGTCATTAACATGTAAAACTTATATAAGTTTAAACACCGAACTTTAGATATAATAACCTGTTTTCACAAAAAGTTATGATTTACAGTAAATTATAATGTTATCATTTCAAATCAAATTTAACCCAAATGTAAAGAAAAAATGGGTTTATAATATATAATAATTTAAAAATTAATTAAGTACTTACCGTGCAATAAAAAATTAGACATTCATTTGAACGAATTTAATCATTTTATTTACGTTGAGATTAAATTGGATGTAATGATGATGATGGGATGTTGAATGTTATAATCGTAATCTTCTTTTAAATAAAAATGAATTGCCGTTCGTTACTCTCGCTAAATCTCGAGAACGGCTGAACCGATTCGGCTATTTTTGGTTTTGAAATATTCGTGGAAGTTCCGGGTATGTGTACAAACGGTTCATCACAAACTGTTTGTATGTTCAGCGAAATGGGCCTCTTCTTTCTTATATATAAAAATGAATAGCTGCTCGTTAGTCAAGCTAAAACTCGAGAACGGCTGAATCGAGTCGGCTATTTTTAGGCTTGAAATATTCGTGGAAGTCCAGGGAAAGTTTAAACGGTTTGTGTGCTCAACAAAGTAGGTCAGCTCGTCTTCATCTTCTTTTCTTACACATAAAATGAATTGTTGTTCGTTAGTCTCGCTAAAACCCGAGAACGGCCGAACCGATTCGGCTATTTTTAGTCTTTAAATATTTGTGGAAGTCCCGGGAAGATTTAAACGGTTTATAATAATCTGTTTCTATGCTCAACGAAGTAGCACGGGTCAGCTAGTCGTAATTAAAAATTTACCCAGTTACGACTCTGTGTGAAATAAGGCTATCTCTTTTACACACACAAACCAAACGCGTGCGAGTGACACAAAATATAGAGACTACATTAATGAAATAATTTTGATTATAAAAATTGGCCTTATGAAGTAAATATAGTGTTGCCAGAGCTCGAAGTCGGCGAGGGTCCGGCTCGTCACGAGCAGTTGACTCGAACCTTTACTGACATTTAAAGGTTCTGAACTTTGTTGCGACAGCGCCGCTCCCCCCACTTAACACTTTGTATAACGGGTGTAAAAAGAACAGCGACTATAACTTTGGGATATGATTTAGTAAAAAGTAAAAAAAAAACTACAAAAAAGTATTTAAAAACAATACATTTCCGAAATGAGGACAGGTAGTATAATCGTATCTCAAAGTTATAGTGACTGTTCTTTTACACCCTGTATAATATGTTATGGACCAGGTGATTAATCCGAGCATTACTGATAATCCGCGGGCATTTTTAATAATGTCTAGCAGAAAAGAGCTGAGTGATTAATTACTAGATAAACTTCATTATAATCGCTGTAAAAGAGATAGATAGCATTATTACATTGCTACATGAAAATTGCCTAACAATTCAATAATCTGTTACGGGGAGGGAAACACGCATAAAACGCTTTGCATCATCAGATGCTGTCATTCAGCGGCTCATACGTATACTACTACCTATATTTGTACTATAACCTAACTATAACTATAAATATGCTTTGTCATGTTATTTATAATTACTAGTGTTAAAAATATACCTAGTCAATTGTTAATTAAACGCAGTAAGCTGGAAACAGATTCATGTGTTTGGAGCCCCTACACGGATACGTCTATACTGATCCTCGAAAAAGTACAGAAAGCTTTTCTGAGATACCTGTACAAAAGAGTATATGGATATTATCCTTACATATACCCGACGGGCTACCTCTTAGGTGCTCTGGGATACCACTCCCTCGAAGTCAGGAGAGGAGTGGATCTCATGTATATAGTAATTAAAGTACTTCGTGGTTTTATAGATTGTCTGGAACTTCATACCCTCCTTTGCCGCCTTAACGTGCCTGACAATTATCTGAGGTACCGACCCAGCCATCGACCCAAATTATTTGCTCTGCCGGCATGTCGTTCAGTCTCAAGAGCCGAGTCCCCACTGTGCCGGGCACTAGCCGGGCTTTCTGTCTGCCAACCCCGAATGTGATGTGTTTGCTGATATGTGGATGGATGTCAAGAAGGTTTGTTTGAAATTTTGTGAGAGAAAGTATGAAAGAGTTTCTTCTATAGTTAGTTAATTGTAATCTAAATCTAAATGTATACTGTGTTCCTAATTACTTAGTTTATAATTTGTCAGTATGTTTAAATTGTACTTAGATATAAGTTAATTAATGTAATTGGGGTCACCCGTTTTAATTAACTATAAAATAATAAATAAATAAATAAATAATGAGTAACTATGATGTACCTAGTATTGTGTTAGTATAATGGCCGCGGCGTACAAGAGTGGGAAATCAGTTCGGTTATGGCTTTGTATTGTGGTGGACCTTATTATAAGTATTTAAATGGAAGTTCAAAGCTTGTAAAAACATAAATATGTTACTTAATCTGTAATCTGCATCAAAAATCTTACCAGTGTAAGTTAGCTCAATAGTTAAGATTGTTTTGTTCTCAAGTAAGTGAATTATGTAATTCTTATTGAGTAAATAAATGTCTAAAACCGTATTTGCAGAGGTGTGTTAGATAAGTTTGACGTGTCTGTGCGAGTTTGAGTTTGTGTCTTTCATCTATATGTCTGTAACTAGTCCATTGAAAAGTTACATTTTGGGTTGCGTTTTTTAGAGGACGCAATTTTATTTTTTTGATGTGTAGGGGGGGTCAGTGTAAAGCTAAAACCAAGTTTGTGGGGTCGCCACCCTTGTCCCACGGCCGCCATCTTGAAAATAGGGGTTGAAATGGTATTTACGATATATCTCTTAAACTATTTATTTTATAAAAAAAATATGTTAACATGTTTTGTTGCAAATTAAATTCTCTACAACTTTGCTTCAGTAACTTTCTGTCGTGGAACTATAAATAAAAAAGTTATAAGCGAAAATCTTCGGAAAATTGATCTTTTGCAAATGCAAAGGAAACTGTGGAGCGATGTGTGGATGCCGAAAAGCAGGAATGAAATGTTCTGCAGTGTGCTTCCATTGTTCTGGAGAGACTTGCAGCAACGTAATGGAACTCTCAGAATTAATAAATGAAGATGACATTGATGATGAACCGCCAAAATTAACACCCCTTCCTTCTCCAGTTCTCCCACTGGTATTTAATTCAGAAAGCCGATCAGATGCTGAGCCCCAGCCTGGTCCATCGAAACGACTGAGGACGAAGTAGTTCTAATTTAGAAAATCACCGTGGATTATGCCTATTGGGGATACCACGTAAAAAAAAACGCACCTCTAGACTCTACCTCGTGGGTGGTGGGGAAAAGAATCAATAATTAATTATTAATAATATTGCAAAATTTGTAATCAAAAAAGTTATAATAATAAAGTAAAAAAAAAGAAGAAAAAAAAACAAACAATAACTGATGAGTGATGACTTATCATAAGTACACACGTATAATATAGGTATAGTTAAGAGTACTGAAAAATAGTACTTCAGAGCGCTGTAAAACCTTAGCTATTGACTTAATGAAAAAATGATGCGAATAAAAGTTGTCCTCCCTCAAAAAACTATGTACAAAAATGGTCGGATATCATTTTTTCGTAAAATGATTAAAAAAAAAGTTACATCGAAAAATATATTTTTTTTTATCAAATTTCCGAAGATTTTCGCTTATAACTTTTTTATTTATAGTTCTACGACAAAACGTTACTGGAGCAAAGTTGTAGAGAATTTAATTTGCAACAAAAAATGTTAACAATTTTTTTTATAAAATAAATAGTTTAAGAGATATATCGTAAATACCATTTCAACCCCTATTTTCAAGATGGCGGCCGTGGGACAAGGGTGGCGACCCCACAAACTTGGTTTTAGCTTTACACTGACCCCCCCTACACATCAAAAAAATAAAATTGCGTCCTCTAAAAAACGCAAGGTAAGGCCTAAAAAATGTAACATTTCAATGGACTAAACATCATCCTGGATAAAGAAGAAATCACGTTTGTTGAAATATTACTTGTCACCGCAGTGAAGTGGACGGATCTCGCGAGATTTGATTGCACGTACGAAGTAGCAAGAAACGTCCATAAGTTTTTTTTTTTTTTTTAATTATTTATTTAAGGTCGCTCAAACATCTATGGTCATTAGCGACCACTTTAGGCTTACATTTTATATTAAATTATAATAATTAGTTAATTTTAAGTATTGTATAGTTTTATCTGTGTTTTCTAGGCATTCTTTTAAACACACAGGGAGGTTCACATGCGAACGTTCAGTATTGTACATTGGACATTCAATTAATATGTGCTTAACAGATATGTCACCATCGCACCTCACGCATTTTTTTTGTGATCTTTCGTAATAATCCATAAGTTTGTATTTGTGGTATACCGAATTTCGTCAAATTCCGTTCATTAGCTTTTACCTGAAAGTGTAATAATCACACACGATTACTCACAAACTTTGGTCTTGAGATACAGCCAGGTGCCAGACAGACAGCGAAGTCTCAGCAACAGGGTCCTGTTTTTCCTTTACGTACCTACGGAAGTCGGAACCTTAAAAATCGTTATTACTTCGTTATCGTTAACCTACATGTTTTTATTTCTTTGCCCAAAAGGTCATTGACGATATGTATAATGCCCGGGCAATGTGAATCCTTGAATAGTCATTATCAAATTGTACTCTCATCATGGACATTATACACAATGACCGGGCATTATATATAATGTCTAATATTACTTGGTCCATAACATATATACCCCTCGGACCCCCCCCCCCCTCTACCGGCCGTAAATCAGTACCATGTCCGCGGCGCTACTTCCACTACATTGCCCGGGAGGCGGCGGCTCCGAGCTGCTTGGTGCTGCTCAATATTTCCAATGTCAGATTTATGGCTGATATCCTGCTCATTCTTTAGGTGTCGTAAAAGTTATCTATACTTAATATTATAAAGCGAAAGATATTGTCTGTTTGTTTAAACGCGCTAATCTCAGAAAGTACTGATCCGATTTGAAAAAATATTTTTTTGTTGGATAGTCCATTTATAGACGAAGGCTTTGGGCAATATAACATTACGCTGCTACCAATAGGAGCGAAGCGTCAGAGAAATGTTGCAAAAACGGGAAGACTTTCGTTGCGTGCGCTGCATAAACGGTCACTCAAAAATCACGCGAACGAAGTAGCTGTGCCCAGCTAGTATTATAATATATTAGTGATAATACTTTAGTGTATTAGGTTAAAGAAAAAGTTTCTTCGCATTATATATATAAAAATTCAAAATGATTTTTTGTGAAGTTCATTTACAGACTAAAGTATATAGGTGCCATTTTATTCGATAACTTTTTGCCATCTTGTTGGTAGGGACAGGATCCCATTGCTATAAAAATTTTGGGGCTTCTGATGAAAAAACTGCGACAAGTGGTTTGGCAGTTCTCTTGTGATGTCAACCTGACACTGCCTAAGGAATTCTGCAGCGATCGAAACAGGTGGAAATCTGAAAGTGCAAGGTCAGGACTATACGATGGATGTATTAACACCTCCCAGCCAAACTCCCGTAATTTTTGCTGAGTGGCTAAAGATGTGTGAGGTCTAGTGTTATCATGGGAAAAACCACACCCCTTCTGTGGATTAATTTTCTCTCAACTTCTTGCTTTAGTCTTATCAGTTGTTCGCAGTGCAGTTCAAAATCAATGGTCCTGCCTGGCGATAACAGCGACGGCGACGTGCATCTTTGATATCAAAATTTCCGAAAACGTTTAAACCAAATTTGCGCTACTCTCACAAATACTCCATTAGGTCCATAAACATCACAATTTTTTTTAGCGGCTCGTAGTGCATTTTTACCTTTTTTGTAATAAAAATTTATAATGTATCGAATTTCTTCATTAGAATCACTCATTTTAACATTATGAAAAACAAATGAATATCTCACTTTTACTTGAATTTGGAATTGTCTTCTGTAAAATTAAAACTTTTTAATGATACCAAAATCAGCCAAATACAATTGGTATAGCCCAAGAGATTTTATAACAAGACATATAATGCGAAAAGACTTTTTCCCCAACCTATTATTTCTGTTTGTTTTTCATACACCGCACATCAATTAGTACAATTTAACAATGGAATACGTTTAAGGAAATTATTAAAATAAAGGATCAAAAACAAAATGTATTTTAACATTGTGAAGCAGACATTACCGATGAATGAAATTATATAACAATGAATGATTTCACCGAATTCGTGATCCTTTTCAACGAGGAATTTAAAAAGGTATTATTTAAGCCATATTTATTCCGGGACCCGAGTGGAAGTGCCGTAACCATGGCGACGGCACGAGGTTTGATTTATTTTCGGCAGTTAGTGAACCGGATAACCGGCAAGAGATGAATATTGCAATATTCATCTCTTGCCGGTTATCCGGTTTACCGGTTACCCGTTTCCCTGGTTATCTGGTTATTCGTGTTGCCGTCCGGCTTGCCGACGGTCCGGTCAGAGGGCCCGGGTTCGATTCCGTTTGTTAAATGATCTATTGTTTTACTGTGAATTATGGTTATGGTGCAGATGATAGAATGCATTGTCCCTATTATTTTTGTGATTTAAAAATCGCTATAGTGACTCTCATAATCGCCATGTTTTGTAGCACCAGCAGCCGAAGCTGGAACATTTTAGAGCTCCGTAAAGTAACGTTATCGATTGTCAATTGTATCGGCGCTGTCATGCTTTTCATACTTTTCGTAAACGTTACTTTACGCAGCTTTCAAATGTTCCCGCTTGGCCTACTGAAGCGCGATTTACAAATTTTCTGAAATATTACTATCTTGAATATATAATAGATTTGAAACTTGCAATACATATCCGTGACAAACTGTGATTAATCCCATACGATGTTGTTATTTATTTATATTAGCATAAACTAAATAAAAAAAATCTTAGCGTGTCCTAACAAACGACCTAAGGCTCAATCACATTGGCGCAGAATCCAAATGCTGTGACGTAACTACCTTTCAAATATAAATTAAAACAAAAAAAATTACTTAGCGTGTAACATTCCTATTGCACCTAACAAACGACCTGATGTCCTTGAAGACCTGATCCGATTTCCACCAAACATAGGTAAGAACACTCTCGACTGATATAACTTTCAAACAAAAAAAAACCGCATTTAAAATCGAATCATCCGTTTGATGCCACAGACACACTCAGTCACTTCAAACATATAACACGCCGTCGTTTTTGGATCGGGGAAATAAAATTGTCAATCCGTAGTCGAATCTGTTTGGAATCAGCCAGTGTGAATCGGTCATGTGATAATAATATTATTATGTTGTCTCTACCTACAGTACATACATGTATGTTAACACCAATATAATATTGTCAGTAAATAAATTACTGGTATCGGATTAAAATGTAAATTGAATTCTGATTTATCTCATGCATATTATGAGGTAATGTTATTGACTAGTACTCTGTGGACAATACAGAGCGATTCGTGGCTTCACAAAATATTCTGCTTGCTATAATTATGATGATGATGTATACCTTTATATATTTTTTTTCACAAAAGAATAAAGCTCTAAAATTACCAGAAGGAGTGAAGTTAAATATGCGGGGGCTCGAATGCTCTAGAGTCTCACGAACGCACTGGTCGTTGACCTAAAACCTTACCAGAATTGAAACTCATCTGTTTTGGGACTTTTATAAAGATATTTAATTGCGATTTGTCCCGTTATGGTAAGTAATTTATATGAGGTGCCAAAACAAAAAATGCTATAAGCGTCATTCTCTTCACACTATATTCGGCTTCATATAGGAACCGTGAATCAACCTGTATAAACTCTAATGGTTATACACCTACGTGGTCTAGTGTTTCTGAGCTTCGCTCTCGACCCGGAGGTCGTAGGTTCGATTCCCGCGTTTAACCACAAAAAATGTTGTTTTCGAGTTTGGTTAGGACAATGCAGGCCGATCACCAGATTGTCTGACAAGAAAGATGATCCATGCGTCGGATGGGCATGTAAAAAGTCGGTCCTGCGCCTGTTCTCTCGCGAATAACATCTCAACATTTTTACAAAGTCGTAGAGTCGCAGTTGCAGTACATGTCACTGAGCTAAGCAGAGACAGTGACAACATGTTTAAGGAACACTTAAGTTTAACAAGGGTTTGAGAAAACAGACCAAAGAAACGTTAAATTACCTACTTCAATTTTAATATTCCCCACAATCTATTAAATCAGGTCATATTAGCGAATCAGGCTAACTCGGCGTTTAGGCCGCCCACGGTACTAAATATAGCCCAAGTGTGAAGCGGGCCAGCCGTCACATGGGCTACTGTACAGATGGGCCGCATTCCGAGCGATGTGTATTGAAAGTTTAGGAATGGTTGAAGAAAACAAACATTCCCAATTTCTGTTCCTAAAATTGTATACTTAATCAAGAGCAATAAATAAAAAAAAGCAACGTTATTATTATCAAGCAACCGTATCCGAAACGCGGAAGCAAATTTTCTTAATGTAGTCCTAAGCGCGACATTAGTCAGTCACAATTATGAGGAAACCCCATTTTCTATTAAGTAGTGCGTTTTATTAGTAATTGGCGAAGGGGGAAAGAGAAGCTGTATTAATGGTGGGGGTCATGGACATACCGTAACGGGGACATCGCATTTTATACTAAATATTGTGTCCACTGTAAATGCCGACCTGCATGCTTACTCCCGACACAATCGAGAATCGAATCAGTTCGATCTGAACGGCTTTTGGGTATTGTATTTGGTGGTTTACTTTAAAACTAACCAGGAAAATCGTTAGATCATAACTCTTTGTACTGCCGAATATATCAATCGACTGAGAAATAAAAAGGTATAAAATCTCAGATCTATCCAGCCAGTGATCAATACCCCTATTACTTACTAAGAATATTGACACCACGGATACTGTTTATAAATAACAATTTTACATTTTTTTTCTAAAAAGATGAGGAGCATGGGGCCATTATTCCGAGTTTCTTACGCCGGTTCTTCTCGCTATAATTGAATAATCGCTATAATTCTCGGCGAGCTAGGGTTAAACTGGTGTTAGCCTTTTTGTTGACTTTCCGAAAACAGCTTGTTAAGTTTCATTTGGAAATAAAATATTTTGATTTTGTAATGTAGCTGTCTCTGTATCTCAAGTGGATTATTCGTCGTAGACAAAGACAGCAAGTTTAATTAGCGTCTCCGTGGTGTCAATATTATTATTAACAAACATTAGAGCTCTCGTAATTCTTTGGCAAATGACAAACTGTCGAGTTTCTCTGCGATTTTAATTTATGCGGCATTGTTATGCGGTATCCCAGCTACGGTACGTCGATGTCCGGGGTTCGTTAATTAAGAGGGTATTAGTGAGTTTAATGTTAACCGACATCGGCTTAATGATGGTTCAGTTCTTAAGAGCCCAGTGTTTTGATAATATTTCGCGATAATTACTGGGGGTGCTTCGCGGTTGAGCTGCCGGAAACTCAGTTTATAAACAAGCCTTTTATATTAGAGCCTCTATATACCTTGTAGGTTCATCGTAGCATGGCCTACCATCCCATACAATCTATGTTTAATACAAAATAATCAATAGATGTCACTACTATTAACGTTTGTTAATTATAAAATGTAAATATGCCGAATTAAGTACAAATATTGACAATAAAATAAAGCTAAGCATATTTTTAAGCTTAACATCACATTAAGCAAAATTAACTCCTTTATTAAGAAGAAGATACGAAACGAAATTAGTAATTAGTATTTTCCAATAGTGGCGTTAGATGGCAGTTGCCTGGAAATCGAAGAAAACAAAAATAGCCAGTCGAATTTCCAGTATCAGGGTGATACCATTTTCTAGTACTAGGTCGTGTCTCTGTTATATATCTACTTTGTGATCGTAGGATTGGATCCTGTCATCACGTTTTTTGGTTTGTCACGCGATATATGCGTGCAAAATATGCCACGATACGAAATACGAAAAATTGCCATCTACACCAGCTTTCTGAAAGGTTGATCATATCGATCAGAGAACATTTGAGTTGACTCGCAACCACTTCGCACACTCGCTACGTTCACCAATGAGCGTTCAGAATGGCTTGTTTACTCAAATGTTAGCTAATCGACTTGATCAGCCATTCAGAAACCGGGGATAGTCTAGTAAGTTGTGTTTGTCACATACACAGAAATAACGGGTGCATTTAAACCATTTCATTTAATCGTTTTTTAACCGACAGTCAGGAGAGTGAGACGGGTTTTGGTTTCGACATGTGAAATCTAATGGAACTTGCATAGATAGAATACCTCGGTTAGTCGGTTAAAAAAGATTAAATTTTCGTGAAATCCAACCGTTATGGTAATACAAGGCCCTGGTACAGCTACTGGATAGAGTGCAAGATGTTACCATTAATTAGTGAACACGTTAAGAATAGTGGTGTGCAAGCTTAATATCGATAAAGCGGTAACGTGTTGGGACGCGGGCCATTATTCCCGATAGCCGCGGGTAGATCACTGATAGCTGTTAAACTGCTAACGTCTCTTGTTTAGTGACTAGAGATGTGCCTTTGGCAATTGTCGATGGACTTTTGGCAATACCTCCCATCTCTATATTATATTACTAGCTGTGCCCGCGATCGTTCGTGTGATTTTTGAGTGACTTAAACCGTTTATGCAGCGCACGCAACGATAGTCCCAAACGTGAATAATTTTTCCGGTTTATGCAACATTTCTCGCTGACGTTTCGCTCCTATTGGTCGCAGCGTAATGTTATATAGTCTAAAGCCTTCCTCTAAAAATGGACTATCCAACAAAAACAGAATTTTTCAAATCGGACTAGTAGTTCCTGAGATTAGCGCGTTCAAACAAACAAACAAACTCTTCCGCTTTATAATATTAGATATAGATATAGATTTTAAGCAAAAATCTAGAAATATTTGTCCTTCAAAGTCTTCTTCTTCTTCAAAATGGCCTCCCTTAAGAAATAGCCAGTGTCATTGATTCGTAAAATAAATAGACATCACTATTCTACTATATATATATAATATATCTGAAATTAAAACCAATACACACGCTTTAATCCAACATAAAATATAACATTACACATTACAAAACCACTTTTGTGTTAAACAAGTCGTATAATGTACATATTGTTACAAGTTGTTGTTTTTGGGCAGCAAGGCGATGCCCCGTATTCGATTACACGGAAAATGTAGAAGAAAGAAAAAAATTGGTCCTAATTTGTCCTTTTATGTCGTGTCATTGTAACCTATAGTAGAGCAAATTACTACTTCCTCCTATACTCGTACATAACGGGTGAAAAAAGAGCAGTCACTATAACTTTGGGATATGATTATAGTAAAAAGTTAAAAAAAAAATTTAGTTTTCCAAAACTTTTTTTGTTTTTTGTCCACAAAAAAAATATATATAAAAAAATATATTTCCAAAATGAAGCAAGGTAGTATAATCGTATTTCAAAGTTATAGTAACTGCTCTTTTTACACCCTGTATACAGTCTACCTGGCTCTCAGTAATACCGGTGGTAGGTGTCATGTAGGACAATTCTATAAGCGTTATTCTCAACTATAGGTTGTAAAATATAGTTTAAGTATGAGTTTTTTTTAATTGCATGGCCTACCATCCCATACAATCTATGTTTAATACAAAAAATTGCAATAGATGTCACTACTATAATTAACGTTTGTAAATTATAAAATGTAAATATGCCGAATTAAGTACAAATATTGACATTAAAATAAAGATAAGCATTTTTAAGCATTACATCACATTAAGCTAAATTCCACCCCTTAATTAAGAAGAAGATACGAAACGAAATTGGTAATTAATATTTTCCAATAGTGGCGCTAGATGGCGATTTCCGGAATGTGCCTGGACTTCACCCTTTATCTATTGGAAATCGAAGAAAACAAAAATAGCCAGTCGAATTGCCAGTATTAGGGTGATACCATTTTCTAGTGCTAGGTCGTGTCTCTGTTATAATATATCGACTTTGTGGTAATGGGGACATTAAACAATACATCGATATTTTCAGCCATCGTCAGCACAACACTAGCCTCTCTTCTCGCTGATGCGCGTTTACGACGTTGTTCAGCCATTACGGCCCGGAGTGAAGTGATAAGAAATAATTATTATCGTAAAAATATATGCGGGGCCATGTTCGTACGTCTATTCATTTTATACGGTACACCTCGTGAACTTATCGAGTTATCAGTTGTAACAACACGATGGGCCTTACTCTCCAAACTGATTCAGATTCGATCGTGTCGCGTAGTTCCGAATATTTTGACGTTTGTTTATTATAATTCTCAGTCGATTGATATGGTCGGAATTACAAAGAGTTAGATCTAACGATTTTCTTTATCCTGGTTAGTTTCAATGTAATCTATCATATAAAATATTAAAAGCCGTTGAGATCGAACTGACGTCATTTTTCAACATCTGCAAATTGTCAAGAGTTTCAAATGTCTGTAAATTCAGGAATACTTGTTATTTTTCAATGAAACAAAAACTATTGTATTTGTACAGGTACAAGACCTACTGTGACAACAGTTTTAATCAATTCTGTACACCTTTTTAATACCCGAACTTTGACGTGTAAATGAGTGTTTGTCTGTGGCATCTTAGCTCCCAAACGGATGATCCGATTTTAATGTAATTTTTTGTTTGAAAGGTATATCAGTCGAGAGTGTTCTTAGCTATGTTTGGTGGAAATCGGTTCAGGTCTTCAAGGTCATCAGGTCGTTTGTTAGGTGTGATAGGAATGTTACACGCTAAGTCGGGGGTTTTTTTAATATTTAATTTATTACCCATTCCCTTGAGACAGAACCTACCTAAAGTCGTATAGCAAGTAGTATCTGGCATCAGTTCTATCGGCTTAGGAGAGAGTTGTCTGTCGCATGCGCCCTGCATACAAATCGAATGTTTATTGTAATGTGCTGTGTTGTTTGTGTCCGAAATTGGTCACCGGTCAGACGAATATGACTTTGTGTTGTTGTTGTTAATCCACAGAGTTATGTTAGTGATGGAATTAGTTAAACCTATATTACAGTGACTTTGCGCGTGAAACGAAATCCCTTTTGCTGTGATAAAAACTAGCGTCATTTGTCTACTTTTATGTCTGGTAAATTTAATATTAAATAAAATAAAATAGGTTCAGTAGTAGTAATAATAATAATAATAATAAATATCTATGGACGCTTCACACCACGTAAATCTGGCTCCGTGCTAAGTATCCGAAGAACTTGTGTTACCAGACGACGGAAATATATTTAATACTTTTATACCATACACATATTTAAGATTTTTATTATATTATTCACAAATTTAATATACATCCATGACCCAGGATCATTGAAAACTTTTTTGTTCCCCCTCGGCGGGATTCGAACCCGCGACCTCTCGCTCGAGCACCGACGCGCTCAACCACTGCGCTAAGAGGTCGATACATAGTAGTGGCAAACAAAGATAGAAATAATCAAATCTTTTATCTTAAAATTATTATTAGTATAGATAATATACAGGCTATGATATTGATAAGTGATAATACTTTATGTTGTGTATGGGTCCTGTATATAGAGTTTGTTGTGTGCGTGTGTGTGTGTGTGTGTTTACTGTGTTTTTAAAATTATTGTATGGAAAATTTATGATGTTGTGGCATTTCTCACACAAATATGAAAGTCAATAGTAGGTTTTTCAGAGCTTGTTTTTGTTTGATTAGGTGTTTGTTTGACATCCTAAAGTATTAGCACTCATTTATAAATGTAATGTTACACCTTGTAGAGCATTACAACGTGTAAAAAGAACAGCCACTATAACTCTGAGATGCGATCATACTGCATTTCCTCATTTTGGAAATGTATTTTTCAAGTCAAATACTTAAAAAAATTATTTTATACTTTTTACCAGTTCTAATATTTTTGCCACAAGAATAACGACAAAGCAAAACATTTTTTTTTAATGTTTGTAAAAAAATATATTTTCTAACTTCATATCTAAACTACGCCTTGTATGAGGTCTGAAATCATATCTCTACAAATTGCTTAATGCAAATACAAAATAACAAGTGGGATCTTATATCTCAATTAAGTGTCTCTTAACTTGAGTAATGAATGTTCTGCACCATAAACTTGTTCCACCATGAGGTGTCGTTTACGGCTCGCAGTATAAACTATAATATACACCGATGAATATTAAAAAGTGGAAAGTACAACCGTGGAGATAAGTGATTCAAGTTGCCATCGCTAATACCACTTATGTACTTCGAAAACAAAAATGCATGGCGTTTGACATAAGCTTCACTAAGCGACATACAAATTCGCTTGTCATTTAGCGAAGTTTCTGTCAAATCCCCATACATTTTGTTTCGTAAGTGATGACATCTTGAATAAGAGCCCAACAGGCTTAATCCCGACACAATCGAGAATCGAATCAGTTCGATATCAACGGTGGTATTTTATTTGGTGGATTACTTTGAAACTAATCAGGATAAACACAATCGTTCGGAACTTTTTGTACTGCCGACCATACCAATCGACTGAGAATCAAAATAAACAAACGTAAATTTATTCGGGAGTAGGTACATGGCAAGATCGAATCTGAATCAAAATCGAGTCAGTTGGGAGAGTGAGGCCCCAGATGATCATGTCTCGGACTTCGTTTCGATTGTATGTTTATGACGACCTCCGTAGCGCAGTGGTCGAGCGGTGCTCGACTTCGAATCCCGCCGAGGGAACAAAAAGTTTTTCAAATGTCCCTGGGTCATGGATGTGTATTAAATTTGTTTATAATATAATAAAAATTTTAAATATGTGTACAGTCTAAAAGTATGGAATATATTTCCGTTGTCTGGTACCCGCAACACAAGTTTTTCGGATACTTAGCACGGGGCCAGATTGACGTGGTGTGAAGCGTCCATAGATATATTATATATTATATGTATGTCTGTCCCGTTCGCGTACATTCGAGCAGGACAGCGCCAGGCCAGCGCTGCACCGGGCAAGTCCACTGGACTGTGTCTCCGAGGGTCACAGGACTCACAGGTTTTGGAGCTGATTGTATCGTGAAGCAATAAAAAGTAACGTGTTTGGGGGCTACGGGATATGGTGTTGTTGTATAATTAACAAACCCTTTGTATCAAATTAGATTCCTTTATTTTGACGACGTCCGTAGCGCAGTGGTTCCGAAGCTCGCGGGTTCGAATCTCGCCGACGGAACAAAAAAAATTCTTTATAAATAAATAAAAATGTTGAGAGATACTTGCGGTATAGAATAATAATAATAACTATAGAAGCTTTTATACTACACATATTTGAGACTTTTTATTTACAATTTTAACAAATTTTATACACATCAATGACCCAGGAACATTGAAAACTATTTGTTCCCGCGGGAATCGAACCTGCGACCTCCAGTTTAAGCGAAGAGCTCAACCACTGCGCAACAGAGAACGTCGATAGGTTACGCACTAATCAATTTATATTTGGCCCGCTCAGCTGACGCGACAGTTCGGACCACGCTCGCCGCAACGTGACGCGTCACGCGGCGCGCGGCGTTTCATGACATGATGACAGCTGCCGACTGCTGCGGTCGGCGATGTCAACGACTGGTAACTAGTGCCCTGCAGTGTTGATGACATGTAGACTCTGTGCAAGTGGGACAGATAATTAAATACGTTGTATATTATATTTTTGACGAGCTTATGAATGCCAGCTATATTGAAGCATAAAAAACCTGCAAGGAAAAGAGTGTAGTTCAGTGTACGCAAGGGCATGCGTTTAAAACACTTCCTTCCTACACTGCTTGTGTGCTCGCAAGCAAACACGTGAAACACTACCACCTAAGCCATAATGCTAACACGATCGTGCAACGCGCCCCACCATGTAGGTTGCAGAACTCGACGCGCGTTTTGCTCTGACCGGAGCATCCGGAGGTTATAGAGTCTACATCCTTGTGTTCTGGTGGTGTCTTCACGTTTGTGGGAAGGAGGGAGGTCCTTTCTAATACATTTTATAACATATAACAATAAAAAATATTTTTACTAAGAGATAAATATTTCTTAGTAAAAATACGCCATCTTGACACTGCCGACTGTAGAATCTAGCCTATAATCTATGGAATCATAGTCAAAAACATAACATGTAAAAAGAGCTAAGTCTCGCTACTTAGTTCTTCTATGCATACTTCTAACATGCATCTCACAACTTTTTACGGTAGTAAAAAGTTGTGAGATGCACTCAAATTCGAATAAAGTACGAAAAACCACTGATATCGAACGGATTCGGTTCTCGATTATGTCGGGAGTGAGCCCCCTGTTTCGAGGAAAGTATGATACGGCCGTGATCAACTTGGCGGCGGTACTACCGTGCCCCCATATCTGGGACTATACATGTTTTTAGTAAGAACAATAATTGTTCACGGAACGGGCACGCCGCGCGATGTTATCGGCAAATGAGCACCTCCCGCGATAACACGCCGATAACGCGCCGGTAATGTTTCACGCCTTTTGGGTCATCTCCCCCCCACTCCCCCCTCATGCCGGTCAGCCAAGTGCCGTTAACCGTATATGCAAAGTTGTTCGATAAAAAATCACTTCTCTACACCACAGAAGATATTGTTGTGTCTGGAGGGTCCAGGCACCAGTCATCCAACTACATTAATATCGGCTATGCCCACACCATACTGTTTGATCCAGATTCCTAGCTATAGGCTATGGCTTCCATACGGAGAAGAACCTGCCATCGGCCGGGCACACAAAATTGAAATATTTATGTGAAGAGCCATAATTGCTTACTTCTAATAGAAATCATTTATGGTTTCTATGAGAACAGGGAGATGCTTAAAACGCACAATTATAATATACTAGCTGACCCATGCCCACCCGTTTAAACCGTTTAAACCTTCCCTGGACTTCCACGAACATTTCAAGACCAAAAACAGCAGAATCGGTTCAGCAGTTCTCGAGTGTGGCGAGACTACGAACGAACAGCAATTCATTTTCATAAGATTATACACAAATTTAATAACATACCCCTAGAAACAAGGGAGAATATTGGGACTCTCATAGAATATCATCTTGTAATTTGTTTTTCTTTATTATGTTATCTGGTATTCAATTTAGTGCTATAATATCTACTTAATGTATGTCATCTATAATGTCCAAATAAAGTTTAATTTATTTATGAAGTTGTTATACAGTACGTCTTAATTTTATCCGACCTGCTACTGCGCCAGACCAAAACGTTAAATGCAGTCGGTAAAATGATTAATAAATAAAATTATGTGTTATTTGTAAGTAAATATAAATTAACATATTAATTTCGGCCGTTCCGAGTGAGAGACATCAAACAACAGAATACGAAATGATGTTGTTGTGTTGTGGCCAGCGGATCGGAAACGCGTAATTATACAACACTTAACACAATCACTATCGGCCCGGCCAAACGGCACGAAACAACAATTTTTTAAATTTAACTTTTTCAATGAAATTGATCGGGAAACGAGCAGACTAATTGCCTGATAGTATGTGATCACTGCTGGCCGTGAGCATCCGCATCACCATATGAGCTAAGGTGATTCGTGTAAAACCATCCAAACTTATTCTACATATTTAGTATAAGTATTAATAATAAAATGGATGGACGTTTTACACCACGTCAATCTAGCTCTGTGATAAGTATCCGAAGAACTTGTGTTACAGGTACCAGACAACGAAAATATTTTTAATAGTTTTATACTATACACATATTTAAGATTTTTTTGTCATAGACGGGTTTGTTTACGTTTAGGTTAAATTTATCTCGGACTTACTATAATATGTGTATAGTATACCTACTTGTGTTCCGGAAAATTCGCAATTTCATTTCTCATCCTGCTAATTTCGCAAAAAAACAACGAGTGCCGAAAGAGATACTGATGAAGATATTATCTTTATATCTCTTAAGAAATCGCCTTATCAGTGTAACTGATATTGCGTTCACTTATCGGTCACTCTGTTATCGGAACTGCATAAGGCTCAATCACATTGGCGCAGAATCCAAGCTCTGTGGCGTCACTACCTTACAACAATAAAATAAAATTGACTTAGCGTGTAACATTTCTATCACACCTAATAAACGACCTGATGACCTTGAATACCTGAACCGATTTCCACCAAACATAGCTATGGACACTCTCGACTGATATACCTATCAAACGATCCCGCATTAAAATCGGATCATCATACATATTTACCGTCACTTTTGCGGCAGTTAAAAACAAAGGGTTGTTAAACGTTGTATTACTTTAGCGTGTTTGTCTGTGGCATCGTAATTCATAGCTCCTAAAAGGATTAATCGATTTCGTTTGGACGCTTCTACTGTATGCTAATGTGTGTTTTCAGCCTAGAGAAGTCAAAATATAATCGATAATTTATTTCTAAAAATCGATTTTTAATAATTGCTTTTTTAGTTAAAATAATAGATTATTTTGAAACACAGGTACTCTTTTTTTAATTTGCCGTTTAATCTATAAATATAAAATGTATAAACATACATATATATTTTGATTTCGTTGATTTTGATTCTAAAATGTAAACCTTTTTTAACAACTATGTTTCAATTTTAGTACCTATATAAGTAAGTAATGTAAAATAATGGCAAAACATATTATTTATCCATTTAAAAACAATTTCTTCTGAAAAAAGTAAGGATTGAAAAAATCAATTTTCATGGAAATTAGAAAATCGATTATTAGTTAATCGATGTTTTTAGTGTGTACGTACCATCCCTAGTTCAGCCATAGCATTAGCTACACTGTATGATGTACATATTAGCAATTATAATTTCTCACTAACTTAGCATGCCTCCCAACACGTGACTTCAGCAAGAAACATTTTGTTTCTTCACATCGCTGATTAAACGACTACAAACAGCTGACGCGTGATAAAATATCCTGCTGAGTTTAGTAAACCAATAATGGTGAACTACGCAGAAAACATACAGTTTTTTGGCTTCCAGCGATTGAAAAATACTTAGGACCGATTTTTCAATCGTCAGACAACTTTTATCTGAGGAATAAATATGTTTGGCAGATTTTGTATGGAACAAATGTCAAAGTCACATGTTTATTCAACAGATAAAAGTTATCTGTCGATTGAACAATCGGCTCTTAATTGTTCAAAAACTAAAGTAGTTTTTGAACAATTAAGAGCCGATTGTTGTGTTGTTTACAGCTCAGTATTATTTCGAATAAATATATTTGGACACAAATAGATTTAAACTGCATGCTGACTCCTGGCACAATCGAGAATCGAATCAGTTCATCTCAACGGCTTTTGGTATTTTATTTGGTGGTTACTTTGCACCAAATAAAAAAAATCGTTAGATCGTAACTTTTTGTACTCCCGATCATGTCAATCGACTGCGTATCAAAATAAACAAGCGTCAATTTATTCGAAAGTCCGCGGCACGATCGAATCTGAAGCAAAATAGAATCAGTTTGGAGCGTAAGGCCCGTGAACGGGGAACGTAATACTTATTAATACACATCGAAATTGTGCAGCCAAATCTAATTGCTGGGGTTTATTTAATCAGCTATTAAACAACAACTTCATAATAACAGACTGATCATTATACAATGAAACATCATGGGAATCATCCCATGGTTCATATATCAAGCCGAATATAGTGTGAACAGAATGACGCGTAGAGCATTTTGTTTGATACCTCATATTATAAATCACTTACCATAACGCGATAAAAAATATAAAGGTATAAAATGACCACAAGGAGTGAATCTTACTATGCCGGGGCTCGCGTGCTCCAAACTTTTCTTTCGATAACGTTACGAATACCGTCAAGTCGTAGTCAATAATTATTCCCACAACATCCACTTTCGGAAAGTGACATAGCTCGTCACCCCTTGTCTTAAGAGGAAACACCACGGTTAAGAGAAATACAAAATAGGTATTTATAAAATCTATTGCTGTCTCGCCTATTGCCTTAGCAAGCCAGCTTAGGGGATTTATGTTTTCTCCTCCAAAACTTAACCGATTTAAATATTTTTTTCTTTATTAGCTAAAAAAAGAATTGAGCTAGGTTCCTATTTTTTGCTTTTGTTGTTTATTGTAGTCAAATCTGTTTCCTAGATATTTAAACATAGCGGAGAGTCTGGCCATTTTTTTTAGGTTTTTAAACGTCCATATCTCTTTAAATAATTAATTTATAAAAGAAAGGAAAAAATAGGGACGTAGAAACAATATCCATAAATATTCAGGAAAAAAATTGTTACTCTAGAGGTGTTATCCAGGGAGGAAATAGAAATCCCCTAGACCCCTATTTTTGTATGGAAAAAATTTCGTGGTGGTCTTAAGGAAAATTTATTTATTATTAGATATTAAACCCTCGCCATACTTTTGGCCGACCATCCCAAATGGAAAAGAGAGAGCGATATTCGTGCAGCAGAGGAAGAGGGATAGCGCCATTGCCCAGAGACAATAGAGCGAGCTTTCTGTTCTATTGTTTAACGTAGTTTATGTCTGTCTGTGTTCTAATATGGTAATGGGTTCAATATCACGCTCCAGCGGTGTCCCATCCGGTAATTATAATATACTAATAAATGTCCAAGTGATTGAGGATAATTTCACTTTAAATAGTAAGTATCCAGTATCAATATACCCACCACTTTGTCATCAATTGATCTGTTCCGTGGGTTTCATGGGAACGCGAAGGATTTCCTTTCGAGTAGTCGTACGAGTATTTTTTTCCCCGACTTTTGGCAGTCATGCGCCCGGTTTCTGAAAGGCTGATCAAATTGATCAAATCAGCTAATCTGAACGCTCATTGGTGGACATCACTTCGCAGTCACTGTTTTCACCAATGAGTGTTCAGAGTAGCTGATTTGATCAATTGATCAATTTGATCAGCCTTTCAGAAACCGGGCGATATACAGCATGTTTATCGTGGATGTAATATTATTATTATCTTACCTTATCTCTTATCTTATATATAAAATTAATTGCTGTTCGTTAGTCTCGCTAAAACTCCAGAACGGCTGAACCGATTCGGCTATTTTTAGTCTTGAAATATTCGTGGATATCCAGGGAAGGTTTAAACGGTTTGTATGCTCAACGAAGTGGGCACTGGTCAGTTAGTAATATTTATAATCGTGTAGAATAAATAGCCCCATTTATCGAGAAAGGCTATAATATCATGCTAGAACCAATTAAAAGCGTCCGTGGCCTAGTGGGTAGACCGTTGATTAGCACTCGAAAGAGCGCAGGTTCGATTCCCTGGTTGCATGTACTAATGAGACTCTTTCAGATCTAAAGTTTATTATACGGACCGTGGAAAACATCGTGAGGAAACCCGCACATGGTTGGCCCCAGACGTATTGACCAGTCACTCCTCTGGACTAGGCCGACTGTGTTGTGATGCCGTATGTGCTGGGCAACCATGCGACATTTAAACCGCCTGTCCAGGCACTACAGTATTTAAAGAATGGTTACTTCGCTCGGAGAATACTTAATCATCCAATAACAGATGCAAAAGCCTACCCTTTTTAGAATAAATAGAGGCAGAACAAGAATGATGTATCAGAATTTCCTTATTTTACCCGGGTAGACACCGCGGGCACAACTAGTAATGGTCATTAGGGCGAATGTGGTCCTCCTCCTCACGTCGTACTCCTCATTGCTAAGGATCGTGATACCCGCAAGGAATTAATTTCTCTGTGACTATCTTGCGCCATACAGTGATCTTTAGCAGTATGGAGAGCGTCATTAATTTGGCGTCTAGCGCAATACTTGGTCCAACCATCGCATTGGATATCGACCTCTCTGCGGCGACCATCAATCTTGCCTGGAACCAGGAGCTGTTCTAGGTTATGACCTTCTTTTCTTGCAATGTGGCCAAAGAAGTCTATAACTCTGCGTAGACATATATAGATGATAGCCTGGATTTTATTTGCAGTTGGCGCAGGATGGATATGTTAGTGCGAAAGGCTGTCCACGGTATTTGTAGCATTTTTCGCCAGCACCACATCTCGAAAGCAATTCGGTCGCGGTCTGCTTTTTTTAAAGTCCAAGTTTCCGCTCCGTAGGTGAATATGGAAAAGATGAGTGACTGTACTAGCTTCAGGGCGAATGTAGTACACCCGAAATATCTGTATCATTGTTCACATTATAAAATAGTTCATACAATGTTTGGTTATATTTTTATCCCTTTTATGAATATTTAAATGTATCTACCAGGGTCGCTGGGAGGTGGGGGGTGGAGCCGGTAGTTCGTGGAGGTGTACTTCACGATATTGTTAATTATTAGCCCACTGTTAACTTCCGCGTTTTTATCTGACATTTAGTTCGGTGTTGCCAGCGACAATATAAAAATACGCGTTACAGGCGAAATTAAAATGACTGATCATGGCGATATTTATTTGCTTAATACAAGATACATTTCACTCTCAAGGCCGTATGTGTTATATTTATAATTTTTATAAATACTATAATGGTACTTAATTAATATGTAGGTAGTAAGTAAAGATTTAACAAAAGTTGATAAAAACATTTGCCTCTTAGAAGACGACCAACAGAAGTGATATCTGGGCGTGTTTCACCAAGCAATGTTAAATATCATGTTATCCCTTTCGTATATCCTGTCAATGAATGTGATAGCATGGTATTTTAACATGGCGTTAACTTTAACATTGCTTGGTGAAACGCGGCCTAAAGCCAGACAGACTGGCGATGTAACGCGTTACGTAACGGAGGCGTTTGTACACCCATAACAAATTATAACTTAAAAAATATTTTAAACTATTTTTCTATGCAAGGTGTAAAATAAATCAGTTATAATACTTTAGGGTGTGTATGTGCTAACTAAGTAAGTTTACTTTGAAAGTACCAGCGATGAAAGACTTACTTTTGACTTTCATCTTTCTATGAGAAATGCCCCAACATCATTTTACCCATACAATAATTTAAAATAAGTTACTGTTTCAGCGCTGGTACTTTCACAGTGAACTCTATATACGGACCCATACACACCCTAAAGTATTATCACTCATTAATTTTACATCCTGTATAACTGAACGTCTCTGATGACCGACCTAAAATTAGTTCCTACAAAGTTATACAGTTAGTTATATAGTTACCAGAGTACCGTGATATGCTTACAATTAGGCAGAATCTGGCACCTGGCAACCCCCGTTCACTTCCCACCGTCAGTCGCGTGAGTGGGATCCATACATCACAATCAAGGGTAGTATTTACGATTGACTTTACGAGCGCATAAAAATGATACATAAAATTAATTAACGCATTTAAAACCACCGCGCTTAGCAGATAATTGCGTGGGGAGTGTTTGTGCTGTGTTGCCAGTTTTGTCCGTAAGGGTTCCCGCTGCATTTCACTGATTCTGTCGTAGATAGGTCTACTATACATTTGACGACCTGTGGTGCAGTGGCGTTGGTGCTCAAGCGGGAGATCGCGTGTTCAAATCCCGCCGAGGAAACAAAAACAGTTTTCTGTGTTCCTGGGTCATGGATGTGTTATATTTGTATATTAATATAATACACAAAAAAACCCAATTATATGTAAATATACAAGTATTTATTATATTTTCGTTGTCTGACGCCTGTAACACAAGTTCGTCGGATACTTAGCACAGGTAACACATTGACGTGGTGTGAAGCGTCCATAGATATTATTATTATTATAAAAATATGTGTTTAGCAGTACTAGTAGCGGACGTAGGACAGTGATAATGAATAAACATAATACATAATAATAAAATATATACAGAATGATTCATAGTTCATATATCAAGTCGTATAATATGTTGTGAAGAGAAGTACGCGTAGAGCATTTTTTGTTTTGGCACCTACTTAAAATTTACTTATCATCACGAGATAAATCGCTATTAAAGATCTCCATAAAAGTCACAAAAAATATGAGTTTCAATACTGGTTAGGTCTTAGGTCAACCAGTGCGTTCGTGTGTATAAACTAGGAGCCCGCGAGCCCCAGCGTAGTATATTAAGTAACTTATAGGAGGTTCCAAAACAAAAAAATGCTCTACTCGTCATTCTCTTCACACTTGTATTATATTAATCATATAATAACACGCCTGCGTGGTCTAGTGGTTCAGAGCTTCGCTCTCGACCCGGAGGTCGTGGGTTCGATTCCCGCGTTGGAATAACAAAAAATGTTGTTTTCAGATTTGGCTAAGACAATGCAGGCTGATCACCTGATTGTCTGACATGAAAGATGATCCATGCGTCGGATGGGCATGTAAAAAGTCGGTCCTGCGCCTGTTCTCTCGCCAGTCATGTCGGATAACCGTCCCACTGGGTTATGAGAGTAAAATGAAGAGAGAGTGCTTATGTGTATTGCGCACACGCTTGGGCACTATAAAATAACTCCTGCGTAGCTGGCCTGGTTTCAATGAAATCGGCTACCGACACCGAAATCGGTGAGGGGAGCTATTATATTATTATTATACAAATATATATGAACCATGAATGAACCTGTAGATATATACGCTGAACTTATGGGCTATGGCATGTAAAGTAGCCTATGTATAGCATAACCCTGTGTCAGGTTCCTGCATGTTTTATCAATATCGCAGACGGTTGCACGTGGTGAAGTAACATTTTTACAATATTAGTGTGAATTTCTCAATTTTTATAATATAATGACTACCCGTGGTGTTTGACGTTTGTTTTGTAGAGCTATAAATAGCTGTCGGGTCGCTAATGATGATTAATGCTGTTGTACCGCCTGCTGACGCAGAGACAGCGTACCAGGTTTGGTTGCTATGCAGATGAAATACTACAGAAGAGTAGAACATTTTGTGATACGCATTTTGTGATACGTGAAGACAAACTTTAGATACAGCATCAGGCTTACTCCCGACACAATCGGGTGCTACCATTATAGTGCTAGGTCGTGTCTCTGTTACATATATATCTACTTGTGTTGTGGTATGTAATTGGCGCATTACACTTGCAGATCACCCGCCGCTGGTGCAACAATGGCCGCCTCACAATTATCGTCATAATTTTATTTGCCCGCCGCACGCCATTATTGTTTTAATGAAATCTCGAATGTCTTCATCGTTTTTACTTTTTACCGACATTGTTGCCTTTTTGCTAAAGGTATTGAATACCTTTGTGTTGCCCGAGTAAATGAATCTCTTATAAATAAAAATTAATTGCTTTTCGTTAGTCTCGCTGAAACTCGAGAACGGCTGAACTGATTCGGCTATTTTTAGTTTTGAAATTTTCGTGGAATTCCAGGGAATGAACCAGGATGCAGCAGGCTTGAGTGGGCAAGCCCCTCTTGCCTACAGTAACCCAAACCCTGGGAGGGGGCTCTAAAATCTGTACTGTATTGTATAAAAAAAAATATTGTTTGCGCTGGAATAGACTCCGAAACTACTAGCCGATTTTTATAAAATTAGGTATATATTAGATCATATGTCATATGATATAGGACACTATTTATCGCTGCAAAATGTACGGCTCCAGCGAAAAAATCTATATTGATATTGATTGTAAGTCTCAGGCAACATCTAGAATTCAACAATCAATAAAAATAAAATTCCTTAACATTATACTAAATCCTTTATTCGTTTCTAATAGACTAGTTAAGTAATTGACTTGTTAACAAGTGCCTTTGATTTTTAGGTCGAAAAGGCACTTGTTAACTTGTCTATAAGGCCCGTATTAATAAAACAATTTCCATGGAAACCTCTACTTGAGAACCTATTTCACATATTAAAAAAAAAGTTTTGTTTCACTATAAAAAACTTTACTGAAATACACTTTCATTTTTTTTCTTTTTTTTTACGTAAATATCAGGATTACAAATTTATAGAATATACTTATTTTAATGTTTTCCTATAATTTATATTATGAATATGACGGTTCAAAAGAAAAGAAATTATGTAAAATTAATAAAGTTGTTCACTTTTATAAGTGAAACGCAACGTTGTTTTATCTGTCAAATAGGTTCTCAAGTACAGCAGGGCAATCGCGCTAAAAAACTTTAGCTGAAACGCAACCGAAACGTGAACATTACTCGACTTTATGACGTATTCGGTATCGCGCTATCCTTTTGACAGCTAGATGAGACGAAGCTGGGCCGTAGTTGTAACTCAAACGCTGTCAAACAAAAAGTTCATACGGAGCTAGTTTAATTCGCACGCAGCTCGAACGTTTGGAACAAAGTGATCGTATAAAAGTTAAGTTTTTGAATCTAAATTGTGTAAAGGACCAAAAATGTTCAGCTGGATTGGAAACGAAACGCAGCTGAAACACAAACGAAACTAAGTTGAACCTCAAATGAAACGTTGTCCCATAGCGCGATTGGCCTGCAGGTTGCGATTGAGTTTGTTTGATTTACACGGGCCTAAGTTCGTTATCGTTTCGATATCGCATCGTGCTAGCCTGATGATGACTGATGATGATGAGGAAGTCGCTTACGTCTCATTTTGTTTTTGTTTATGCAACAGCTCACAGCTCGTATCAGATTGTGCAACCCTCGCGTCACCAATAACTATTTACGTCATTTGTTGATACACAAACGCACAAATATCGCTAATATTGATACTAGATATTGTAGAACTCCGATCGACAATAGATAACGTGTCCCATACGAGAACAAGGCTGAAATCTGTCTGTGTATATGCCAATAGAGCTACATTTGTTTCATAACGAACTGAGACAGAAGTTTGAAAACATTACAAAGTGGATTTGGTGAATTTAAATCGCTATATTTATATTATATAGGTGTAAAATAAATGAGTGATAATACTTTAACCCATTAATGGTCAAAGGAAAACTACAAGTATTAACTTAAAACTTTTTTGCTTTAATTAAAATAAGGACTTCAAAAAAATATGAGAACATGAAAAAAAATGATATTTTATTTTATTTCGTTTTTTATAGGGGTGTGTACCCAAATTGGCACACTGGCCACTTAAGGGTGTAATTTTTTAAACATGTTTTTTTCCATGCACAATATTTTCTTGGATTATTTCCATCCCTAGGAGCTCAAATTGGGCTGAATTACACAGCGAACTCGTTTCGGTAGCTTTTCAGGAACAGTCGGCACCGTTCAGTTGCAAACCACCTAGTTTAGATGTCCAAGGACAAGTAGAGCGTCCCCAAAGAATTTGTCTCTGAGGATACACTGCTCGTCCTTTCAGATAAAATGTCTGGCTATGTTTCGTAAACGAAAACGTAAATGATCAATCACTTCTTCTCTGCGTTGTAAATGCCATCGACAAGCGTTCGATAAGGCCATATCAAAGTGTAAGCGTGGCGTATTAGTAACTTTAGTCGGCAATCATTGCAAATATGTAATTCCTACCAAAAAACATTAAAATTGTTGAAACGAAAGAAGATGCTGAAGATGCACTGCTTCTATCATGTGGTTCTCGTTTTGTTTTTGACAGTCGGATTCTCCATGGGTTGTATAATTTGGGGCATTTGATATGAATAAACTTAGTCTTATGGGCTGGTTATTTGCCTGAGAAACATTGGATCTAATTAGAGACTTTCTTGTCCGCTAATGTCTCATCTTTGCCGCTATTTTCTATATACGAAAGAGGGCAATTATCGCGAACAAATATCATAACATTTCCGGGAACATTTATTTAAAAAAGTGGGGAATCTTTATCAAAAACCTCTTCTTCGTCAGTAAAAAAACTGGGTTCTGGTGGAATTTTACCAAAATAATACTTTACTATCTCATAAGCAAGGAACATATAAAGGCTTCTTATAAATTTTCAAAGTTAAAACTAGCACTATATCTATGCCTACAACTCAATTTATAACTCTGAAAATATAATTTTTTTATATCACGTGTGGGCATTGTACCAGAATTGGCACAGCGATATTTCGAATGTCATAAAATCTTATATTTTTATAATACGTAACTACAATATAGTACATATCAATAATTATTTATTGAACTTCAAATAATTATGAACAAGTATGGTGTTTATATTTTTCTACATATTATAATATTTAAAAAACAATACACATCTCCACACCTATCGCGATAGGAAAATTCAACAACTAATTACCACTAAATCACGAATAATAGCTAAAACTCATTATTGCAAAGTAAATCAATGTACTTTTAACTACTTAAAAATGTAAAAATATTTTCGCCTGTGTCAACACTTTTTTTTTCTACCCTCAATAATTAAGTGTTCCCAAATTGGTACAGCGACCAAGAATGGGTTAATACTAGGGATGGGCCGAATGTGGTTTAAACCGAATACGAACTTCGGCCGAACATTCGGTCAAAATGAAAAATTCGGCCGAAGTTCGGTTCAATTTCGGCAAGTGAATAAGCAAGTCGCAATACGAAGAAGCGCTTCGTGTTGTGACTTGTTTATGCACTTGCTGCAAATATACCTATATATAATATACCTATATTGTAAAGAAAAAGTACCTTGTTTAATTTTTGTTTTTTGATTAAGGTAGATTAGATTTCTAAGACTTAATGAGAAGGGCGTAAAGTTTTGTTTTTGATTAAGTAAGAAAGATGGCTGGTTTTGTTAGTAAGAAGAGCGGTTTAATTTTGTGTTTTGTTTGATTAAATAACCAAAGATTTTTGAGACTGGTAGTTAAAAAGGCCAGTTTAAGTTTATGTTTATCACGTATGATTACTTTTTCTAATTCAAATAAATGACTTTGAATGAATATATCAGACTTATTTTATTTCACTGAACTACAGATATGTTATTTTCAGTAATTTCTATTATGAAAGTGCAAGTATATTTAGTGCCGAATGTTCGGCATTTTAACCGAAAATCGGCCGAAAGACGAAGTTCGGTTCAAGTTGCCGAAGTTCGGTTAAACCGAATGTAAAACGAATTTCGGCCCACCCCTAGTTAATACACAACTTACATGTGTCTCATATGTAGGTTTTACTGTGAAAGTACCAGCGCCGAAAGACTTACTTTTGACTTTTATGTTTGTATGAGAAATGCCCAACGTGATAAATTTTCCCATAAAGTAATTAAAAAAGGACCTCTTTCAGCGCTGGTACTTTTATAGTAAACTCTTTATACGGGACCCATACACCCTAAAGTGTTGTCAGTCATTAATATTATAGCCTGTATATGTCACATAATTAGCGATTTCAATCATGTAGACTTTAGCAGTGTTCCAAGCGTACTAAATGAAATAACAGCTTCAAGTGAGTTGATATTCGCCAAGACGGATTTCTTGTGTTGACACTATATCTAGTGTACTGTTGATCGAAAATGTAGAACATTCAAGAAAAAAAGGCAAGTAGGTATGAACACAATAACAACCGCTAAACTGATAATTAATTTCTTAATAATTTTGAAATCATATTATACACGTTAAATAAATATTGGATTCATTTTTAGATTTTGCGAGATACAAATCTAAATCAAAATGAAAGGGAAATTGAGATATAATCCGTTCCAATTTAATAAAGATTTTTTTTTTGTACCAAAATGATTGATGAATGATTTTCTAACTATACCAAATATAGCATGCTATTGATTACTTACAATAGCATGCTGTATTTGGAGATTAGGTCCCGATTTCACCAACGCATGTAAGTGTTAACGGCTTGTTAAAATACCATGCCTTCGCATTCATTGATAGGAATTACGAGAGGGATAGCATGATATTTAACGAAGGATTTACTTTAATATTGCTTGGTCACACGTCCTAAAGATTATACAGAGATATAAAACTTTAAGCTTAATTATTTTATGAACTTAAATAATATGTACGCCGTTCACACATGTTGTTACGACGTGCAATAAAATGTGTATCGGACACGAATCGTTAATCAGCGGGGTGTTGGTGCGCGCACCTGCTGCTCGATCCCCCTCGCACCCCCCCATACAACACGCTCCGAAAATGTAGGACAAACTTGTTGTTTTTATTTTTTATAAATCACTATCACCATACATAACTAATGATTTGTTGACAGCACAGCAAATGAAAAGCAATAGAAGAAGGTATTTACTACTTTGGAAATACGTATTTTGGATTTTTATTTAAAAGTATTTAGATTTGACAAAATTATAAGGCATTTCTTTATAACACGATAAATGAGTGACGTACGCTTTAGCACTGTGTTCGGTTGTTATTTTTGTTTACGTTTATATATAATATAACAAGAAAAAAAGGCGCCAAAGAATCTTGGGACACGAAAGTACCCCCGCCAAGACGAGCCAAGCGGAGCGCAGTACATACTTCTCTAGGCACTCGGCGATAAGTTATTAATTATATATAGTTATCGCCGATAACTATACGGAAAGTTATGTTGGACGTTTATAATATATTTTTTTAATAAAATGAGCGTCAATGGCCTAGTGCTTCGATCGTTGATAAGCACTAAGAAAGGTTGCAGGTTCGATTCCCAGGTTGTGGCATGCACCAAAGAGTTATACGACTATGTCACAGCGGTGAAGGAAAACATCGTGAGGAAACTCGCACATGGTTAGCCCCGAACGCTACGTAGTCATTACTTACTCTGGAGTCTGTGTTGTGAGAAGAATGCAGCAAGTGTCCAATCAAGCAATCGCCCGTCGCAGGCACTACAGTACTCATTTAAAAAGTGGTTTTCTTTTTTGTCGAAAATTTATTTTTAAAACGAAAAAGCAAAAAAAAACATTTCTAGAATGAGAAAAGTTATAATCATATCATAAAGTTATCGTGACTGTTTTTTTACATTATAACAGTGTACACTTACTCAACTAAGAACCCCGATAAATCACACGTAACTAGAAAAAACACGATAACAGCGTAAGAAATAACGTTAACATATTTAATTAGCATTATACAATGCGTATGTTCGGCTTATCTCGGCACCCATCGTTCCGCTTTCGGTTATTGTATAAATAAACTAACCACATGTCACGCGACGTGATCTTATTTTTACATTTTAATGGGTTTTCGGTATTTCCATAACCGAAGACCCAGAAAGGCACATTCGTGACCACTTTCCATGGTTGCTTTTCCGACGCCTTGCAGTACAACATCAAAATTGTGGTGGCACGGGAGTACTCCGTCAAGACGAGGCAAGTGTACTTTTCTCGAAACGTTTCGTCGTTTTTTTAACTCTCATAACTATGCTTTAGACTATGTAAATAGTTGAAAATTTCAAGATATCTTCTGCTGACCTCTCATCCGGATGGCTACAGTGTCTCCGTCGATGTCCCCTTAGGCTCGTCGGATCACTGTCTCATTCGTAGTATGGTGCCAATTCTGCGCCCATCGAGGCCTTGTTTTATGGGATGCCGCCGTGTATGGCACTATAGGTCGGCAGATTGGGACGTGATGCGGTCCTTTTTTGCGTCCTACCCATGGGGGCGGGTTTGCTTCTCGCCGGATGATCCTGACTTTGTTGCTGACTCCGTTGCTGATGTCGTGCTTCAGGGCATGGAACTCTTTATTCCGTTCTCTTCGGTACCCATTGGTGGCAAGTCTCGGCCTTGGTTTGGTCGCACCTGCAAAATGGCGTCTAGCCGTAAGCGGAAGTGCTACCGGGCCTGGGTTGATGCCTCAACATCACAGGATGTAAAAACTGGCGCATTAAAAAGGGAGTACAACTCTGCCTCTAGATCCTTCAAGAGGGTTATCGCCGAGGCAAAGTCGGAGCACATTGGCAGAATTGGCGAGAGACTAGTTCGCCTTCCTTCGGGAACGCGTGCGTTCTGGTCTCTCGCCAAGGCTGTCTTAGGGAACTTCTGTCAGCCTTCCCTTCCAACTCTGCACCGGTGTGATGTCTCGCTGGCCCATACCGCAAAGGAGAAGGCCGATCTTCTAGGCTCTCTTTTTGCGTCAAACTCGACTCTGGATGACCAAGGAAATCCACCTCCTACTATTGGATGGTGTGATACTCTCATGCCGGAAGTAAAATTCCGGCAGAGCTCTGTGCGAAAAGTACTTGCCTCCTTGGACATTCATAAGTCGTGCGGGCCGGATGGCATTCCTCCGATTGTGTTGCGTACATGTGCTCCCGAGTTGGCACCGGTTCTAACGCGTCTTTTCCGGCACTCTTATTCCTTAGGCATAGTCCCGAATTCATGGAAGACAGCCTTAGTCCATCCGATCCCTAAAAAAGGCGACCGCTCAGATCCATCGAACTATAGGCCTATAGCGATAACGTCCTTGTTCT
This sequence comes from Celastrina argiolus, assembly GCA_905187575.2. NCBI lineage: Eukaryota > Metazoa > Arthropoda > Insecta > Lepidoptera > Lycaenidae > Celastrina > Celastrina argiolus. The sequence continues at coordinate 16,395,270 of LR994595.1, read as the reverse complement.
CTAAGATAATGGAATCTATTATCAACTGCCAGCTCCTAGGTTACTTGGAGGAGCACCAGCTGATAAGCGACCGCCAGTACGGTTTCCGTCGGGGACGCTCAGCTGGTGATCTTCTAACTTACCTTACGCACCGATGGGCGGAGGCAGTTGAGAGCAAGGGGGAGGCGTTGGCCGTTAGTTTAGATGTAGCGAAGGCCTTTGATCGGGTCTGGCATAAGGCGCTTCTTTTGAAGCTCCCTTCCTACGGGCTTCCCGAGAGATTATGCAATTGGATCACCAGCTTTTTGACAGATCGTAGCATCAAGGTCGCTGTTGACGGAGCATGCTCGGACCCCAAATCTGTCAATGCTGGTGTTCCACAAGGCTGTGTGCTATCTCCGACGCTGTTTCTTCTGCATATCAATGACTTGTTGCAAATTGGTGGCATTCATTGCTATGCGGATGACAGTACTGGAGATGCCTTTTACACAGGCCGAGCAAATATTTCTCGGGAACATGTCAACGAGTGTCGGAACAAACTTGTGTCTGAAGTCGAAACTTTGTTAACTAAAGTCTCGGACTGGGGCCGACTAAATCTAGTCCAATTCAACCCTAAGAAGACTCAAGTTTGCGCGTTCACCGCTAAAAGAACACCCTTTGTCGTATCTCCTCGCTTCGATAACACTCCCCTATTTGCCACAGCTAGCATCGGAATTCTTGGAGTTGACATATCGAGCGACGTTCAGTTTCGCGGTCATCTGGAGGGGAAGGCTAAACTAGCTTCCAAAAAGCTGGGGGTTCTCAATAGGGCGAAGCAGTCCTTCATACCTGCTCACCGTATGCAACTGTACAAGGCGCAGGTTCGGCCCCATATGGAGTACTGCTCTCACCTTTGGGCGGGGGCTCCCCAATACCAGATCCTTCCATTTGACCGCATCCAACGTAGAGCGGCTCGAATCGTCGACGACCAGGCTCTTTCCGAGCGGCTTGACACTTTGGCCTTGCGTAGAGATGTCGGTTCACTCTGCATCCTCTATCGCATTTATCATGGGGTGTGTTCCGAGGAACTGTTTGGCTTAATACCTGCAGCTACATTTTGACATCGAAGCTCGCGCCGGAAGTTCCACCCACATCATCTTGATCTCCACAGATCAACCACCGTGAGATTCTCAAGGCACTTCCTGCCTTGGACCACCATCTTGTGGAACCAGCTGCCACCCACGGTATTTCCGAACCGATACGACTTAGGAGCCTTCAAGAGAAGAGCCTACCTCTTCGTCAAAGGCCGGCAACGCACCGGCAGTTCCTCTGGAGTTGCGGATGTTTATGGGCGTCAGGATTCACTTAACATCAGGTGAACTGCCTGCTCGTTTGCCCCCTTTTTCCATAAAAAAAAAAAAAAAAAAGATATAATGACACCAGTAAAAACATGAAACATACAAAGTTTAGATTTTTATCGAAAATAAAATAAATGTTGAAAACCGCCGATTTCGTCACTGACTTACTTATAGATCATCAAAATTCTTAAAACAATAAAAAAAATTATGAATGCCGCCATTATGAATCCAATATGGTGGACGGTACAAAATGTAAACTTATCGTTTTCATAACAACCCCTACAATATGGGTATCAAATGATGAGAGAGCTTGAGAAGAGAAATACAATTTGTACAAGATTTCATGATTGCCGCAATTTTATAAATAAATAAATAGTCATTTATTTCGAGTAACCAACACTCATATTATGAAAACAGAATTAAATTTTCATGTCACATAGCACAACTACAATTACGAAAAATAATTAATTTATGTATTATGACTAACACTAAATTGAAATTAACTATAATATAATATATAATTCCCGCTTACTTTTTGCATTCGAAAGCAGTGACTAAAGTGCGGGTTATCAGGGCGTTCATTTTGAATCCAACATAGCGATTTATCGTTTTCACCGGTACTCCCACAATATGGGTATCAAATGAAAGAGAAATACAATAAATAATCTAAATTCTAGACGAAGGATAAGGCGAAAGTAAAAGCCTGGGGTCAAAATAGGATATTTTCAAACTTAAGAAAGTCAATTTACAAACTTCCAAAAATGAATTAAGTCCCACCAAAAACATTATTATGTAAAAATGTTGCCAAGACGAGACTACATAGTTACCTTGTGAAAAAGTTATCAGATCTCATGTAGCCAAGATTCTTGATCTATGTGTCCTTACTGTACCAGGCCTAACTTCACATACGTAGTTTCAGTCAAAACGTGATGCTTGGCCGTTAAGTTAATGAAAGCCTATGAAATCTTCGTAACGGTAGCAAATTTGGTATGTGGTGAAAATACCAGAATCCCATAAGAGGTTGTGGAAATTAACTACCCGAACCCAAGTACGCGACACTTGTAACTTCTCTGGTGCTGCGGGTGCACGGGCGGCGGTAATCGCTTACCATCAGGCAATCAATCAGCCCGCTTCCTTATCCATTTCATTAAAAAAATCTACCCCAAACGTTACCATAAAACTGCCCAAAAGGGGTAAGTTATCCTTAATCTCTTCCGGTTATAAATTAACTGTATCGGTAACTGAACAATAGCTATTAGCTAGTAACCTTAGTCGCTACGATAACAGTTAGGGAAGTCGTTTAATGCGAATACCCTCGCGTCGCATATACTAGAGGACTTACAAGAGCGTTTCTGATTACCAATAAACCCAATTGGTACTCTGACTTATTCAGCGAAATAAAGCGTTATTTCACGCTGGTTTTCAGTCCTCAAAAGAATAAGGCCGAACCAGTAGGATAAATTTATTGTCCGTCTGTCTGTCTGTCTGTTTTTCGTTACATATAAGTCGGTCGGTCTAACAATATCTTATAGTCATCATCATCAGTATTATTAAATATATATTATATTTCAAATAAATAGTAGATTGACTTGGCAATCTCGCTAAACAATCTGTTTTAATATGTATCACTTGTGAGATAGTTGATGTTATGTACATTGTGTTATCATGCGATTGCCAATCTACCTATATGTTTAAAGCATTAAATATTTTTAATAATATTGATATTATCACTAAAAGATGTTGTTAGACCGAGCGACGTACCCCGGCTTGGCATCACATGGCTCTCACAACTTTTTGCAGCAAACGAACTAAGTAGCGAGACTTGGCATTTTTTACAAGCTATGTTTTTCATGGGATTCATATTAAACACTCAGCTCTATTATAATACCTTTAGGCTGTAATAAAATCAATTCTATGTCAACGGTTTGCTCTTATACATACAAGCACTTGGCCGGTTTTTTGTGAGACCGTCGCATCTGATTCTTTTACATATTTATAAAGAAAAAATACATCTGAATCCCTCTAATTTCCCAAATAAACTTTTTTCATTACTACCCTATGAGTTAGAAGTTCAAAACTCCGTAACTTACGGTTACGTCAAAACAATTTATATAACTTTCTTGTTGAATAACTAACTCGCAAACTAACTATTACAGTTACTACATTTTTTATGAAGCCAATAGGTGTCTCGGGGGACTCCGGCGGGGCGCTTCTAGTAGACCTAACAGCCTTAATAAACCTTATGTTATCTGGTAAGGTACCGAAAGAAATAACGGGCATAATTTATGGTGCCAATTTATGCGCCCTTAAAAAGAAAGACGGTGGCATCCGCCCTATAGCGGTTGGCTGCACTTACCGAAGGATCGCTTCCAAAATCTGTTGCACACGTATTTCACGGAAACTTGCCGATACCTTTCAACCTGTCCAACTTGGCTTTGGAAGTAAGGGTGGATGTGAAGCTGCCGTCCACGCCCTTCGCGCATATTTGAAAACTAAATCTGGACAGGTGGTGCTAAAAGTGGACGTAAAAAATGCGTTCAATTCTGTCTCTAGAAGCGCTCTGCTAAAAGAAGTTCAAAATCACGTGCCCGAGATTTATGATTATATTTTACAGTGATATGGTGCGGATTCAACACTTATATACCAAAATGATCGCCTGTTTTCCTCCACTGGTTGCCAGCAGGGCGATCCCCTAGGCCCCGCTTTATTCAGCCTAGCCATTCATCCCATCATTACATCGCTCACTTCAGAATTTAACGTCTGGTACTTGGATGACGGGACCATCGGTGGAGAAACAGCCTCAGTCCTACAAGATCTCCAAGTCATTACGGAGAAATTTAAATCCATTGATTTGGACTTAAATTTCTCTAAATGTGAGCTTTTTATTAACGATTCACTCGACATTTGGCACGAAGTAACCCCTAAATTCAATAATCTGGCTCCTAATATCAAAATTCTCAGTAAAGAGTCCCTTCGCTTACTAGGTGCTCCCATACTCAGTGAAGGTTATAATTCCTTCATCTCGGAACAAAATCATAAATTCTCAGAATCTTCCGGCAAACTTACTACAATAAATTCCCACATGGCATATCAAATCATTCGGTTCTGTCTGTTTGTGCCCAAATTAATGTACGTTCTTAGATGCTGTCCACTATGGAATTTTCCTAACTTTCTCTCACAATTAGACCTCACCTTGAAAAACACATTAGTAAATGTTCTTAACTGCAATATCTCCGACACTTCCTGGATCCAAGCCGTTCTCCCCATTAGGTTTGGCGGATTAGGCATCAGGAAGGTGTCCAGTGTCTCCCTTCCTGCTTTTCTGTCATCAGCTCATAGTATCCATAAACTTTTCACCAAAATTATTTCCATTTCTTTAGGCTGCGTGGGTATTGACTCATTACCGGAAGCCATTATTACTTGGCGTGGTCTTTGCTCAGACGAAATTCCAGTCCAACCCCACATCCAAAAGAATTGGGATGAACCACTACTTAATTTGGCACATTCAGACCTGTTAAATTGCTGCACCCCGGCTGATCGCGCCCGCCTCTTAGCGTCCGCTGAGCCAGAATCGGGATACTGGCTCCAAGCACTCCTGTCATCCAATATCGGAACTTTGTTAGATAACCACACTTTTTCATTATCAGTTAGCGTTCGATTAGGTACCGCTACCGCCATCAACGAACCCCATCTCTGCCATTGTGGTGCCACGGTGGACCGCCAGGGACATCATGGACTGTCTTGCCGTCGCAGTGCCGGCCGTCAGTCTCGCCATGCCTCCATAAACGACATAATCCGCAGGGCTCTTGCCACCGTCAACGTACCGGCCACTCTCGAGCCGAACGGTATAGTGCGTGACGACGGCAGGAGACCTGACGGTATGTCTTTGGTACCATGGAGCCACGGGAAGCCGCTGGTGTGGGACGCTACCTGCGTGGATACGCTGGCAGCGTCACACGTGACGGCCACTGCAAAGACGGCGGGGGCGGCGGCGGCACACGCCGAGACCCACAAAAGGGAAATATGAATCCATCGGCGATGGATACATTTTTCTGCCTTTTGTGTGTCGAGACTTTGGGTCCATGGGGTCCCAGTGCTAAACGCCTTTTGAAAGACCTTTCTAAAAGACTCACGGAAAAGACAAATGACCCAAGGGCTGGCGCTTACCTCGGCCAACGTATCAGTTTAGCGATACAGCGAGGTAATACTGTCAGTCTTTTGGGTACATTACCAGCGGCCGCCGATTTAGATATAGTTTTTTACATATAGCCTTTTTTATTACTTGTTTAGTTTATAGTTTAGATAATAATAATTTACCTAAAATAGTTTCAATTTATATATGTTATTTTTAAGGAGTTTTTTGTGTTATTGATAATAATAAACTACTGTCTATACTCTATAGATTGTTTATCTTAATATTATTATGTCTAAAAATAGTCCTAAACATTGTTGAATATACAGAGTGTGAAAAGAGCAGTCACTATAACTTTTAGATACGATTATACTACTTTTCCTCATTTTGGAAATGTTTTTTTTGTCAAAAACTAAAAAAATTTTTTTTTGCTTTTTACCATTTCTTATTTTTTTGTCGCAAAAATAACAAGAAAGGGAAAAAACATTTGTTTTAAATTTTGGTAAAAGAAAAATTAAAAAAAATACATTTCCAGAATGAGAAAAGGTAGTATAATTATATCCCAAAGTTATAGTGACTGCTCTTTTTTCACCCGTTATACGTAAAATTGAAATGAATACCGAATATACTGCTACAGCCTCACAGAAAACGGGCATAAAATATGAGCTCTGGTTTCCGTGATCATATAGCAGCTGAGATACAGTAGTGGTTGACGTTTTATATGTAAAAATCGTCGACAATAATAAAGGCATGAATGGATGAAGGTGATAAGGTCGCAAAATTATTAATCGAGAAAATTGAGTTTAAACTGTCACTTACAATTTTGTTTAAGTGACAGTTTGAATTAAATTTTCTCAAAATCGAGATTTTGCTACATATCATCTTCATTCATGTCTTCAATTATTATCTTATAGCTACGAAATGGCGCCATTTTGTTTTTAAATAGAATTTTGTCCCGCCCACGAGCGATAATCGGTGCCCGTTTTTTTGTAGGTGAAAAACAGAACATACTTATTGCGTTAGTGTCACCCGTTATATAATAAGTCGGTTAGAAATAATATGACTGAAAGCACAATTATAAAAGTATTATTTTATTATTGATTTTCCTAATCGATCGCAACTATAGCAAATTTCTAAACACAATGAATAAGGGATCACCTGTAGATTAAATCATAATTCGATGCAAATTCAACGCAACACAAAAACAATAATTATTGTACGATTGTTGTATAATTATTGATAATTAGATAACAACTTAAGTCTGGTTGGTAACACAGTTCAACGTCTCCCCTTGAGTTTCAATTAACTGATTTACGTAATTAATAATTATGTTGATCTCAGAAGACACCTGATGCAATCACTTCTTGTGTTGTCTCATCTTAATATGACTGAAGAATGAATACTCAAGGGCAGTAATAACAGTAGGTGCCTTCTAAGTATTATAAGGCATCAATGCTGTCCCTGCCATTCCGCCAAGCAGAGACAGTGATAACGTGTGAATAGGAGTTATCTTAATTGCTTAACTAGGGTAGTTAAAGTGATGAGGGGTTACAGTTACTCCATTTTTGGCTAGGATTTTCAGGGTATATGGACGAAAAATGGGATTTGACATAAGGTGCGCTAAATGAAAGCGAATTTGTATGTCACATAGAACGTAGTATGTCACGTAGCTTATGTCGAAATGAATCTTATTCAAAGTGATAATACCAATTGCATCTTGAATCAGGCCCCTGGTCCGATTTAAAGAATTCTTTCAGTGTAGATTAGCCCATTTATCGAGGAAGGCTATATATGTAAGCGTTTTTTCACTATTTCACGCAGACGAAGTCGCGGGCTCAGCAAGTATATATAATAACTTGTAGTATATTCAAAGAAATTGTGATTTACCGTTTTATTTGTCGGTTTTAACAGTTTTCTATATTTTCTGTTATCACGGAATGATAGATGGTGGAGAAAAAGATTTATCTACGTGGAGAGAAAACAATTTTTCATTTACCTTTCGACCCTAAGAATGAAGTTTCCCTTGATAGGGTCCGGCCTTGGGCCTGCCGAAGAGCTTGCAACGTGTTAGATATGTCACGCCGAAATAACATATTCTGCAGACTATAAAGTATAAATAATGTTATCCTACCAAAAACATTTTCAAAATGTTGCCAAGACGAGTCTACATAGCTTACCCTGTGAAAAAGTTATCAGATCTCATGTAGAGTCAAGACTCTTGATCTATGCGCCCTTACTTTACCAGGCCTAACTTCACATACTCTACGTTTCAGACAAAACATGATGCTTGCAGTAATATACAAAAATTCAGCTTTCTAGGACATCAGGAAGTACCTTAAGAATTTTAATGATCTATAAGAAGTCAGTGACGAAATCGGGGGTTTTTCGACATTGATAAAATCTAAAGTATAATAGCTACGACATTCAAACTTTGTATGTTTCATGTATATCTTAAATTTTTCAACTATTTAGAATCATCCAAAGTTATGGAAGTTCGAAAAAACGACGAAACCTTTCGAGAAAAGGTAGGTAGTGCCCTTGCGCTTCGCTTGGCTTGTCGTGGCCGGGCACGACCGTGCCCTAATATTTTAAAACTTTTTGGAAAATCAATTACAGTGTGCACTTACAATAGTTTTTGGTACAATTAAATACTAAAAATTGTAATGATTTAACCTTTAATCCTTTGCAAAAAGTTATTAACAGAAAATGTATGAAACGTCGTGTTTTTTCTCACAGCATATTCAATTATTTTCCAAATATTAGGATATAATTAAAGGTACGTTTTCTAGTGAACACGTAGGAAATAGTAAAATTGTATCTTAAATGATTTATTACAAAATTTTCCTCGCAGCTCCACTCAGTCACATTGTCCCACGGGAAAACAATCCTTTTTCAACCAATTTAACAAAACATCAAAAAATATTCAGTCAGCAATAATAAAATGTTGCATGTGTATTGTGTACCCAGAGCCAGTACTACCATACCAAATCAAAATCCGCTATAGTTATTGTGACTCATCTGTAGATCTCTTGTATCACGCTAACCACAAACTAACCCAAGAAAATCGAAAACTGTTTGCTTCCTCGGTGGGATTCGAACCCCCTATGTCGTCTAGAGCGCCGACGCTACTGAGCCATAGAGGCATTCGACAATTTCTCCAGTACCGCGTTTGTGACAGTTTCTTTCGTTCCTTAGCTCTCTGGCAAGGCTTTAACGGATTACCTTTTTTGTATTGTACATGTAGCTACCAGCTACTATATTATTATATGAATTGTGGAAAAATACATTCGAAAAGAATTGTAGAAAACGTACGGAAAAATGATTTTCCGTCGCGCTTTTCCTGAACCACGAGGTCAATACGTAAGCTAACGATTTCCTAAAGACGGACAGCACAGTTGATAAGTTTTCTGTGCGATTGAAGTGAAACCTTCAAAAATATGCCTTCTTTACATTTCGATTTTCGTTTTAAACTTTTAACCAGTGAGCCTAGTGCGAGTTTTTATCACTGATCAAGGTGAGGAAGTTAACTATAGTTAATAATTTTGTTTGGCATCGAATTAGTTACCATAGTTTGGCAATAGGGGCGCTGTTCCGATGCCATACAAATTGTAGTTAACAGCACGGTTCAGAGAAATACAAACTAGGTATTAATAAAATATATTGCTGTCTCGCAGTGTCTTAGCTAGCCAGCAGGACAAAAATTGTTACTCTAGCAGCATTATCCAGGGAGGAAACAGGAATCCCGTAGACCCCTATTTCTGTATGGAAAAAATTTCGTAGTGTTTCCTCATAACTTCGTCACCGTGAGCAGTGACAAAAACTCGCACTAGGCTCACAGAAATGGTTTATGTCACCCATTAGTGTTATATGTGTAGATTAAGTATAATATTTCTTTTGTAGAATAAATAAATAATAAAAGTACAATAGTTATAAACATCACCTATTAATTTTCACTTAATTTGCCGTTCAAGTTTTTTGGGTTGAAAAGGAGGTTGTCAGTTTGAACTTTGATATGCATGTTTGTTAGTATGTATGTTTGTATAAGTTTTCTCTATAAAGCATCTGCCATAGCAATACTGATGATGATGGCGAGCCATGACCCAGATCCTGGGTCCCCACACGGGCCCGGTGTAGAGCCGGGCTCGGCTTGCGGAGGCACGCGCGGGAACATCCCGGCTTCATGATTATCATTGAATTTGAATTTGAATAGCTACGATGTTCAGACACAAAATATTTATAACGTAAACAAAAATATTGAAAATTTAACATACAAGATGTACAATAAATGAGTGATAATACTTTAGGATGTGTATTGTGTATTTGCCTCCTATGTAGAGTATACTGTGAGAGTACCAGCGCTGATAGGATCAGTCAGCTGAAGTGGCAATGGGCCGGCCACATAGCACGAAGATTGGACGGTCGATGGGGCAAAAAGATCCTAGAGTGGAGGCCACGTACTGGCAAGCGCAGTGTGGGACGGCCACCTACCAGATGGACCGACGACCTGGTGAAAACTGCCGGGTCACGTTGGATGCAGGTGGCAATGGACCGGTCGCACTGGAAATGTGTTGGAGAGGCCTATGTTCAGCAGTGGACAGTAAAAGTCTGAAACGACGACGACCAGCGCTGAATGACTTACTTTTGGCTTTCATGTTTGTATGAGAAATGCCCCAATATCATACATTTTTCCATATAATAATTTAAAAAAAGTACCTGATTCAGAGATGGTACTTTCTCAGTAAACTCTATACGCGGGACCCATACACACCCTAAAGTATTGCCACTCGTTAATATTATAGCCTGTAGAGACATTTCAATTGGTAAATAATATATTTATTTACATGTGGTACCGGCTAATTTAGATTCTTCTTCATAAACATTAAAATCTAGCCTAGCTACGTAATTTTGAACTAAAAGTTGGACTATGCATTCGTTATTAGATGATTTACACGGTATTCTCCGAGTAAAATAACCACTCTTTAAATACTATAGTGCCTGGACAGGCGGTTTAAATGTCGCATAGTTGCCCAGCACATACGGTATTCTCATAACATAGTCGGCCTAGTCCTGAGGAATGACTGGTCAATACGTCTGGGGCCAACCATATGCGTTTAATCTAACTTAAATTGCAATGTAGATAAAATTGTGTCATCTCTTTTCTTCTAATCTCTATAAGTAGAACACACTATGGTTTTCGTTCTGAAATCTGTTGTGTATACACTAACTCAGAAGGTTTTGATTTTACATTATTTTTACTAGATATTATATTATGTCCACCAAACTGTCGGAACGGTTTCATTATTTACGTAACTCTTTCACGCAAAAAGTACTGAATAGATTATGGAGAAATTTGGCATGGTAGTAGATTATTTGCTGGATTACCACATAGGCTACTTTTTACCGCGGCAAAATGTACCGGTTCAGTGGGATTTCATTTGCACGTTCGAAGTAGTAGGAAACATTAAGTTGTATAGGTATTATAAAGGTGTATTTCATCAGGAAACCCCTACGTTGTACGAGTACGTATGCCTCCCTACACCTTTATCTCCGCCCGGATAAATTTTGGCGAATATATTTCTGGCAAGTGCTTCCTAAACTGTATTGTAACCGTAAACTTCGGATTTTTATTATTTACCAAAAAGAAACCTAAATATTGTCACTTTAGTGTGATTCGTAAACCCTTAGTAAATGTTTCTTGTGTGCAAATAAAATAAATAAAAAATGTTATTACCTACTTGATGTTGTAACAAACATATAAAATATTAATTATTATGTACACATTAACTATGTACACATGTTTCGAAGTTACATAATCTCGCCTTAATTATACGTTATAGATATAAATAACAATAAATTAATATTCAAATATTATAATGTATTTATCTGTATGTAAATAGGCTAACGCGAAACATTTTAGTCTTAATTTTTCTTATAAATTGATGATTGTTGAGAAAATATTGTATTTGTTATTGTTTTAGTGTGCTAAATTATGTTTGGACATTCTTATACGTCATGATGTCCTTACTTTGTTAAAAAAAAAAAAAAAAAACGTTTTTGTTTTATACAAATATTGTTGTAACAAATTAACTTGTTTTTGCTAACTGCTATAATGTATGGTTACTTTTCATCAACATAAATGAAGTCAATGTAATTGTGTTTTAAAGAATTAATCATCATCATTTCAGCTCTGACGTCCAGTGGACAAAATATTCCATCTATACTCGCAACGCTTGGTAGGTGGATAAGCGAGCGCAGTTTCAGAGAGAGAATATCAATGTCCGACGAAACGCTTTACGACACCCATAGGAAAGATGGTTGATGTGCTATTTTTCTCCAGCAACCGACGAATGATTTAATTAAATGGTCATCCAAAAAAACCGCTTAAAGTTACAACTTCATTTTGTGACTGTTCGAATAAAGAATTTATTATTACTATTTATATAACATGGACCCCTAAACTTTGAGAAGCGCTGGCTTATATATTTTTCCAGCAATTACCCATATTATGTATATATTTTAACGAACTTCCGTAACGAAGGGCCGCGGAGGATCCATTGTGCTCTCCTTTTTTCCTCAGATCTCCTTATTTCTCAATCCTCAGTCTATTCCTCAGTCCCTGCTCTTCAGATCATCCCACGTCGTATCCCTCATGTCAAGTGGTCTCATCATATTACTAGAAATATTTCGTATTCCATAATATGCATAATATGACGTGTTTTTTTAAAGCATTCATCAAGCTGAGCATGAAAACCGCCATTTTGTTTACTGATTCAAAAAGGCGGTTTTCATGTTCATATTATGATGAACTGTCATTTTCTACGTAGCGTAGCATCCCCATGCCAAGGTACAGAAGATATCATTATATTTGATACATGATATCAAGATTTTCTACTAGAAGGGCTCGCTAAGGCCCTTTTAGTGTCTGTTCATTAATTTCATTTTCCTCGTTTAGAAATCTCATATTATAGGTATATTTTATTCGATTTTAATCAAACAAATACGTACAAAGATGGCGAACCTTTGAAGGCTTTGTCAGTAACGTATAGCCCGTCAGGAAGCGATAACAGTCGCAATATTTTCCCGAAGGTCATAAAGGAAAATCCGGCGAGATATTAATGCCGGTCAATAATAACATCCACGTCCATTTGTCACCGGAAACGGAAGCGACGGCCGCCATCTTGTGATGTTCTGAAAGATGGCGTCGTGTCAGCTGTCACTTTTAGGGGGCCTTTGATTTTATTTGTGAATTGTGTTTTTACCTCGCATTATTAAGTATTGGGTCCTTTATTATGTGACCCCTTCAAATTCATCGTTAACATTTAGTTCTTTTTCTGAGGGCCAAGCAGGATTAGATGACAACACCGTATTCGTTAAGTTTTCAATTTAAGTTGTTTGGGAGCTATGATCATTGCATACGAGGCTTTTTCCGTAGACATTATTATTATTTTACCGTGCGCGTGACGAGCTACCCCCATGAAATACTTTGAGGAGACTTATCTCCAGTAGCTGAAATAAGAGAGTTCCAAAAATTCAAAGACCTCTTAAATTCTTAAGTAGTCCAAACTGCCTGTTAATATTTTTCAGCTCTATCGGTTAAATTAAGTTCTAGCTTTCACATCTAACCTGACAGGGCCTGACGATGACGCCAACTAGATTCGTAACAAATATCCGCCGTTTTTGCCCGCTCCCCTCCTCCCCCCACCGGGCGAGGTGCACGTAACATGACGTGAACAAGCGGCCTGACAGATTGACAGGCGGCCCGGCCCCTGATCGGAGGCTCACACTGGATGCGGAAAACGCTGCTGATATGATATAAGTTATAAAATATAGTTTAATAAGTATGGAGCTTGTTTCTGTAAGGCTATTTAAAACTATGATCAACTAACATAGCATTCTAGTTACCAACCCATATTGAATGCTGATTGGTGGAACATTTATCAGAGAGAAAAAGGGGGACAGATGTTATATTTTGAATGGTTAAAAATCCACAGATAAGCTTCATTCCGATATAGCTGACATACGATTTGAATCAACCTTATCTGTGGTATTTTAATCAGCTTTACGAGTGCGAGAGTGATGTACCTAATTATCTTAATTCTAATATCTGACCCTCCCTTTGTCTCTGATATTTTTTTCATTAATCAGGGTTATTAACTTGAATGCCATATTACTCACAATCCCACCCCTGCAACTCCAGTGTAGCCAGGATTACCAAGTCGAGCCAAGCGGAGCGCAAAGCAACCGAAGTTTCTCGAAACGTTTCATCGTTTTTTTTGAACTCTCAAAAATAGGCTTTGGTGATGCCAAATAGTTCTGAAAATTTCAAGATATAATGATATTAGTACAAACATGAAACATACAAAGTTTGAATGTTGTAACTTTAAATTTTATGTCAATGACCCCCGATTTCGTCACTGACTCACTCATAGATCATCAAAATTCTGAAGGTATTTCCTGAAGTCCTAGAAAGCTGAAACTTTGTGTGTAAGCTATTATTACTACAAAATAATAAAAAAATATATATAAATGCCGCTATTTTGAATCCAATATGGTGGACGGTACAAAATAGAGACATCGTTTTCATAACAACTTACACTCACTTATGCCAACCATGTTTTCTCACGATGTTCTCCAAAAGTCTCATTGGTACATGCCACAACTTAGGAATCGAACCTGCACCCTTCCGAGTGCTTATCAACGGTCTACCCGGCTACGAACGCTCTATTTTCAAAAAACAAGCACAATAACCTGGGGAATAATGCGACGGTCCATGTAAACATTATCTTACATCAGTATGAAACGTCCTGCGTATCGAATCAAATAAATTGTATTTTTTCATCGTTATATAAAAAATATAGGCTAAACTATTTACACCGATTTCAAATCTTATTCTGTAGTGACAGGGTATAAAATCGTATGCCGTCCCAAACAGCTATCTACCCTACGATAGTGATATCTGTCATACATGTTCGTGCTCAATGGGCCCTGTACATTTTCGGTAACATTTTATTAATGAAATTGCTTATGATATACTTTAGCGTGTTGCCAAAAAACGTGGTGTATCTCGGCTTACGTATCGCAAAAAATAGTTAATGCTTGCTGTTAAATATTTCGTTACGTTTGAGAAGGTTTTTATGTGGAAATTTTACAATATAAGGTTTCTTGGGTTCTAAGTTGTAAGAGTTTTTTTATGAACTAACTACACATTAAAAAAACAATTATTTTATTTATATTTCGGAGGGAGATTATAATATGTGGGCGTCTGTTTGATTGATTGGTATCGTCAGGAAATAATAACACCAAGCTGAACGTGTTTATATTATGAACAATCAAACCTATTGCTACAAGTACTTAATGCAAAGCAGACATTGAACGTAAGCGAATTTAGTCAACTCTTTTTTTCTCAAGCCCCGCCATCCCATCGCGCGCCACCTGCCCAGTCCTCCCTGTCATCGGTGACACACGTCTTCTCCTTCCTCTTTTGTAAGCGGCGACCGGCCTCTTGGCAAATATGACTAAACTTGCTAGGCTTTCTTTTTTTTTTTTTTTGCAAGCCTTACGTTTCAACTCCGACACGGCCATTCTGACTAGTCACACGTCCTCGTGTGCTGCTCCTGTAAAAGAAAAAAAACCAGCTGCAATATCACAAGCCTTTTGCTCGGCCTAACCTGACTCTACAATTTTAGGCCAATTTGCTAGTTTAATCTCTAATAGTAATCTCAACAGATACTTTAACTTCTTTAATGCACAACAATAAACTACGCAAAGTCTCAGGTAATGCCTATATGACCAGGGCTCTTTAGTCGAAATACGTTAGCCGCGTAACACGACGTGTTCTCCCCACGGCTAACACGTGTGCATCACTCATTGAATACACATCATGTGGTCTGTGTAGACCCCAACCTTCCAGCATCACACGCCCGCTGCGCTCCGCGTCCTACTTGAGTTGCCCCAAGAGATATCGACTTTTAATGGTTGCTGCTGCGAAATGATGGTAGGTCTCAAATATTGTCATCAGAATTTGACTTCTATGACACGGCTCCATCGCCGACATACGTCAACCGCTTAACACATTTGTGTTAACCGCGGCTACCCGTGTGCACATGCACAGCGTATGGTCTGTGAAGACCCCGACTCCGCCAGTATCACACTACAGTCAGTAGATAAACAATTACGCTCACCAAATAATTTTGGTTTCGAATGTGATACTTCAACGAAGTACAGACGACAGTCGTCTAGCCGCCGCGCCACCGCGCTGCGCTGCATCGCTCGCCGCGCTCCGTCGCGTCGTGTTGCGTCGCTAGCGTTGCTCGAAGCCCGATCCACTGTACACAAAATGAAACAGCACAAAAAAATGTTCAGACTATCTAAAATTAAGTTCTTTTAGGGATTTATTTACTAAGACTTCGCTGTGCCTGTCTGTCTTTAATCAGGCTGTATTTCAAGAACAAAACTATCGCGGTTTAAATATCAGCAACAACAATGAGATTAAAATGTTAGATTTCACTATGCAGTAAAATTAATTTAATTTCCTTTCAATGATCTAACTGATTGAATGAAAATAAGCTATTACTTTAGAGTCACACAATAACAAGTGATCAGATTGCACTGTCCTCACTAAACTTGACAAAAATAAACATTTTTAGTTGTACTGTCACAGGAATCGAACCCACAAAGTCGAGTACTAGGTTCTAAACCACTGGACCCCAGAGTAATTCATAATAATAATAATAGCTCCCTTCACCGATTTCGGTGTCGGTAGCCAATTTCATTGAAACCAGGCCAGCTATGCAAGAGTTATTTTATAGTGCCCAAGTGTGTGCGCAATACACAGAAGCACTCTCTCTTCCTTTCACTTTCATAACCCAACGAACGGTAAGTTGTCGGTAGCCAATTTCATTGAAACCAGGCCAGCTACGCAAGAGTTATTTTATAGTGCCCAAGTGTGTGCGCAATACACACAAGCACTCTCTCTTCCTTTTACTTTCATAACCCAGCGGAACGGTAAGTCGACACGTCTGGCCAGAGAATAGGCACAGGACCGACCCTTTACATGCCCATCTGACGCATGGATCATCTTTCTTGTCAGACAGTCAGGTGATCAGTCTGCATTGTCCTAACCAATCCTAAAAACAACCTTTTTTTGTTGTTTCAACGTGGGAATCGAACCCACAAATACGGGTCAAGAGCTAAGCTCTGAACCACTAGACCACGGAGGCAATTCATTCGTCATTCATAATACCTGAAGACTCGCTAGTGCGTTTACAACCTTTTACAAAATCACCAAGTTGGTCGAAGCTAACTGAAGTCACTCAATGAACTTTCTGATCTTCCACCGCATCAGTGGACTGCCACGGCCTCTGAGACTCTTGGACCGTTGAGTGTGTGATGCCTTGTTCACCATTAGTACCAGCTTACATACAGTAACTTCTGAAACATGAAATTAAAATGTGTTAATTCCATAAAACTCATATCACAAACAATATTATCCTGTTGGACGAATTTTAAACTATTCCATATTGCATAATGTTCTAAAAAGTAAAAGTCTGTTAAATCTGTAGGTAATATGTATTCCAAATTTACTTTAACAGATATTTTTATAGCCAGCTTAGGAATAAATAACAATGTACAAGACATTATTTAAAGATACTCTTTTTTTTTTTTTTTTTTTTTTTTTTGTTTTAAACTCACCAATGAAAATTACATTTAAGTATGTAGTTTCAAACTACCTACTTATGTTAACCCTCAAGACCCCATGATCAATTTATTGATTTATTGACTACTCTTAAGATTTGTTGTAACTAGAGATTTGTCAAGCCCTCAGCACTTGACTTTAAAACGGACTTCACGTAAAAACTAAGGGATGACACATTAATTGCATCCCAAGATTAATTATGACCAAAGCTTTGTTTATTTAACACACAATATGTGTTGTTGTATTTTGTTTCAACTATTGTAAATGCTCCCGATGGGGACATTTGATCGTGGCATGAATTTCTGCTTGGTTGTGTCCCTACAGAAGATAACTTGTAAAAGCTCTGCATGTTAACCCTAATTAAGTTTTAAACTTTAATAAGTTGTAACTTTAAATAAATTTTTAATTCTTTTTGAATAGTCTTTCTCGCTCCTACAAACTTGTCTACCTACTTACTATCATGTAAACAATATTTACAAAGATCATGTCAATGTTATTGTATAAGCCTGTTTGTTTACAACTTGTGCTCACCTGCATAAGACCTTTACTTGTTGTGTAATAATAATTATTATCATTAAAATCAAACTTTGATTTCTTCTTTATTAACTGTGTTGATTTCACTCTATTAATAAGAATATAGCTAGTATAATAACAAGTTTTAAAACTCACATAATTTAAGTATCAAAATACTGTAAGATCTTTTACTTTGAATCTCTTTTCTGTTACTAATACTGTGATTATAAAACCAGACTAATTCTGAACTTTACAATGAAATAAGTAATGATACTCATACTACCAGTTCACATCTTTGCGAAGCAAGTAGAATAGTCCATAAGATACACAATGCTCATCTGCGTTGGTTGGTTACCCAGCAAAGCTCATTCTATGCATCGGGCAAGCATGCAAGCTATGCAAGGCTATGCATCGTCCAGTCCAGCACTATCCCAGTGTATTGTCCATCTACAAATAAAACAAAACAGCAATACAAACGAACACTAAACTTTAAAGTTTATTTAGATTTTTGGGCAAGCAATTTCATGGAAACTTTGAAATTGTATTTACTTTGAAGGCTTCCAAATTATTACGAGGAATAAAAAGATTGCTACCACCTGTTACCAAAGCCATCAAGCTTATAACCAAGACCTGTCGTTGACTAGCCAATATCGTGGTTCTATTGTAAATCGTCACGTTCCCATTGTCAATCGTCACATTCCCATTGTAAATCGTCACATTCCCATTGTCAGCACGTTACCATCGTCAGCAGCGCTGTAATCCCATCAATCGTCTTTCTGCTATGCATATACCATGCTGCCTTTGGTAGTGGAGGCTCCGTAATATAATCTGTTCCGTCTCAACGTGATTTGAATGTCCGCAAGGCCATATCCAATCCAACAATTTGTAGGTACCCTGTAACCATCTATCTTGATTTTGCGGGTATATCCCACTCTGATTTCGGAGGGAGATTATAATATGTGGGCGTCTGTTTGATTGATTGGTATCGTCAGGAAATAATAACACCAAGCTGAACGTGTTTATATTATGAACAATCAAACCTATTGCTACAAGTACTTAATGCAAAGCAGACATTGAACGTAAGCGAATTTAGTCAACTCTTTTTTTCTCAAGCCCCGCCATCCCATCGCGCGCCACCTGCCCAGTCCTCCCTGTCATCGGTGACACACGTCTTCTCCTTCCTCTTTTGTAAGCGGCGACCGGCCTCTTGGCAAATATGACTAAACTTGCTAGGCTTTCTTTTTTTTTTTTTTTTGCAAGCCTTACGTTTCAACTCCGACATATATAACAATTGATGTATGTGTACCCGATTCAAGATGCCATCTATTAAGATTAGCAGAGATTAAGTAACTATTAGTTAAATATTAGGCCATAGTTTAAATAAATAAAAACTCAAGTTAGATTTCTAGTTAACAACAACTTTAATATTAATTTTGACATTACAAAAATCTGACAGTTCCTTCTTTTTTTTTTTTTATATCAAACATACACATTGCCAACAACAAATGCCTACAAATACTTACAAATACTTTATAAATTTATTTATTCAATACTCCCACTTAAATTTATAAGGTACATAACTTTAACTTCTTTCTATTTAAACACTGAATCACCCAACCAAAACTTTTCTCAAAATATTATCTCTATTTAAATTAAATTTATTTACAGGCAAAGCTTTTGTTAGGAAATCAGCTAACTGATTTGAACTCTCTACATATTTAACATCAATAATTTTCTTAGTAACATTTTCTCTAATGAAATTATATCTTATATCTATGTGCTTGCTTCTTCTATGGAAAACAGGGTTATTTATTAATTTAATTGTACTTTGGTTATCAACATTTAAAGTTATTATGCCTTGTGGCTCCCCAATATCACAAAGAAATTGCCTAAGCCATAATATTTCCTTAGTAGCTTCACTAGCAGCTATATATTCTGACTCAGTTGTGGACAATGCCACAGTATTTTGTTTACGGCTAGACCAAGTGACAGGACCTCCATTCAGTAAAAATATATAGCCTGTATTAGATTTTCTTGTGTCCAAATCACCAGCAAAGTCAGAGTCAGAGTAGCCAACTAATTCAAAATTACCCTGATATACAATACACATATCCTTAGAATTAATTAAATAACGCAAGATCCTTTTTACAGCTGTAACATGTGAAGAACCTGGGTTATTGACATATCTACTAACAACATTAACAGCATACGATATGTCAGGTCTCGATACAGATGACAAAAATAACAAAGCTCCCACTGCTTCTCTATATGGGAAATTAATAGGCTCATTAGTTGTATTCTTAGATAAATGTACATTTACATCAGCAGGGGTATTACTGCTTTTCGCATCCGACAAATTAAATTTATTTATTATTGTTTTAATATACTGTTTTTGATTTATGCTTATACAACCTTTTTCTATATTTATTTCCATACCAATAAATGAATTATCATTTAAAATCTTAATCTCAAACTTTTGTTTAAGAATATTTAATATTTCAGATAATATAACTTTACTTTTAGCTAGTAGCAACCCATCATCAACATAAAGAATTAATATTACTTTTACATCTTTAAAGTATCCTACAAATACACAATTATCAGTTGGACATTGTTTGAAACCGCAAATGTCAAGAAAAGAACAAAATTTATTATTCCAACATCTAGATGACTGTTTGAGACCGTAGATAGATTTAATTAACTTACATACTTTTGAGGACTGTGCTTCCAATCCCTCTGGCACCTCCATGTATATTTCTTCGGAGAGCTCACCGTACAGGAAGGCAGTCTTCACATCAAATAGCTCGATCTGCAATTCATCTCTCGCAGCAATACTAAGCAATACCCTTATGGAGTCATACCTGCTAGTGGGGGAGAAGGTTTCATTATAATCCAAGCCCTTTACTTGTGTGAACCCTCGTGCACACAGTCTTGCTTTGAATCTCACTATTTCTCCACCTTTGTTTTTCTTTATGGTGAATACCCATTTACAAGACACAGGTTTCTTTTCTGTTCGATCAGTCAGTATCCAAGTTTGATTTTCTTTATGTGAGGAAAGCTCCTCAAGCACAGCTTTCTTCCATTGATGGGAATTTGGACTATTCATCGCTTCTTCATAAGTTTTAGGTATTTCAAATTCTGTGAAATTTAATTCCAGGTTATTATTTCGACGACGACGCAACGTGACATTTCTCTCTTCTTCCTGTTCCAAACATATATGTCTTGGAGGGAAATAAGTTTCATCTAGTTCTTCTGAACTCTTCATACTATCATCTGAACTACTTTCTTCAGGTAAATTGTCTTGTTGATCGATAACATTTTGAAACTCAACCTGTGGGGTAGGCCTTGTAGAATGATCTTGTTCAGTTGTCACTTCAATAAAACTTTGTTTTACTTCTTGTGTACCACATTCATCTTGTGTACTACATTCATCAAACTTTACATCTCGGGATATTGTAATCTTCTTGGTATTTTCATCATACATCCTGTAATTGTCTTGGTCATATCCAACCAACAACATCTTTACACTTTTCTTGTCAAGTTTCTTTCGCTTTTCTTTTGGAACATGTACATAGCCAATGGATCCAAATATTCTGATATGTTGCAAGTTAGGTTTCATTCCATGCCATAGTTCAAATGATGTAACATCCCCAGTCTGATTTGATGTATTTCTATTTAACAAATATATGGCACAGTTAACAGCTTCTGCCCACATATTCAAAGGAATGTTCTTCGCATACAACATTGTTCTTGCAGTTTCCATGATGGAACGCATTTCTCTTTCTGCTCTCCCATTCTGCTGAGGGGTATACGGGGCAGTGCGTTCATGCTTTATTCCCTTCTTCTCCAAAAAGGATGTAAACTCATGGTTCACATATTCACAACCATTATCTGTATGCAGTATGCGCAAATCATGGTTAAATTTGTTTTTTATAATTGCATTATACTTCAAAAAACATTGAAATACTTCACTCTTATGTTTCATGAAATAAACATAACGATAACTTGTTGCTCCATCCTTGAACAAGACAAAATATTTCATACCTGACACAGAAGGCTTTTCTATAGGACCACACACATCACTGTATGCAATTTCGCCAGGCTGTGATGGACCTCGGGTAGATTTCAAGAAGGGGCGTCTAGCTTGCTTCCCATACAAGCACGCTTCACATACAAATTCCTGATTTCCAGTCAATGCAACAGGAATCACACCATTCTTACTCATATTTTTAAGCTCTTTCATATTCAAATGTCCTAATCTTTCATGCCAAATTTTTATATCTGTTTGCACAATATTACAATCTTCTTGTTTGACTGTTCTGACATCTAATTCATACAAGTTATTCTCTGTTAGATGTCCACTCATGACAACAACATTATTTTTTAAAATCATTGCTTTTTCATAGCTCTTTATTATCTTAAATCCTCTCCTTATGGCAGCACCTTCCGAAAACAGATTTCTTCGCAAATCGGGTACAAATAACACATTTTCAAGTTTACATCTCTCCCATGTACCATTAACCTTTCTGTCTATTAATATAGTTCCTTCACCACATACATTGATACTCTGTTTGTTACCAAGTTTGACAGAATTATTGTTCTGAGACTTATTAAACTCACAGAAGTAATCCCGCTTGAAGGTCATGTGCATTGAGGCTCCACTATCCAGAATCCATGACTCTTCATCATGTTCATTCAACGCAGCATTAAATGCTAACATATTGTTAGGTTTCATATCAAACTTTTTCTTTGGTATTCGGCAATCCTTAGCGAAGTGGCCTCTTTTATTACAATTATAACATACAAATCTGTGACTTGTTGGTCTCTGGTCATTTGAGGTGTTCCGTTTATTTTTATGACTTGATTTAAAATTACCTTTTGATGTTACTAGTGCTGTCTCATTATTACTTGCATCATTGCTAAGGCTGGCCTCTTTATCTACTAGACGAGAAGTGAGGTTTTGAATTGTTTGACTTTCTTCATCTAGTGACAACCATGCTTGTCTAAGTGAACGGTATGTTGGTGGTAATGTACTCAGAATCTTAGTGATTACTGCTGTGTCACTCATTTTCTCACCAGTTTCCCGCAGCTGCTTTGCTAAGCTTTCAACCTTGGACACATGCTGTGCCATCGTATCACTGGCGCTGTATGAATATTGATAAAATTTTTCATGAATTAACATTTTGTTAAATTCTGATTTCTGTTCATAGATAGCTTCTAATTTTGTCATGACTTGTTTAGCAGTTTCACAGTTTTCTATAAGAGATATTTGGTTCAAATCCATCGATGAGGTTAGGATGAACATGGCCATGCCGTCTTCTTTATCCCACTGCACTTGTGAACTGGTTTCCGCTGGTCTTGCTTTTTCTATGTTCAATCCTTTTGCTCTTAATGCGCATTTCACTTGGAATTTCCATTGTTTGAAATTTTTTCCATCAAATTTCTCAATTTTCATTGCGTTCGTAACCTCCATCTTTAGGTTAATTTTTCATCGATTTTAATCTTGCTCTTAACTTGAACTTTTTACTAAAATATACTATTAATTAGTGCCTGGGCCAATAACCTATTAAGATTAGCAGAGATTAAGTAACTATTAGTTAAATATTAGGCCATAGTTTAAATAAATAAAAACTCAAGTTAGATTTCTAGTTAACAACAACTTTAATATTAATTTTGACATTACAAAAATCTGACAGTTCCTTCTTTTTTTTTTTATATCAAACATACACATTGCCAACAACAAATGCCTACAAATACTTACAAATACTTTATAAATTTATTTATTCAATACCATCGCTATTTATCGCTTACAAGGGTCGAAAATAAAATTTTTATTTTCGGATTTGTCAGTACCCTATATAGCTATAAAATAAGCTATAAGCACGACCCCTCAGAACTTATAAGCACGATCATTAACTTTATTATTACTTTAAATTATACTTGATAAATAACATAAATAATTAAAAACTAATTTAAGTATAATAGAAAAAAAAGCTTAAAATATTCATATAGTTTATAGGAAAAAATATACAAAGTTATACAAAATATAAGAAAATATATTGTATACACATTTACGGTATTTGTTACTTATTCTAAAGCTACTATAAATTATAATTATAATTCCGGCTTCCCTGTAGTCGGAACGCCACACGTGTACTATGCTCCAAGATTTCTTAAAACATCGCACGTTTGGGACTCCCGGACCATACTCCATCAATACAAATTGTATAATATGTTATGTGCAATATGTTGTGCATATTATATGTTATTCACTATTCAGGTATACCACCCCCTGAACTAATATATAATGAACTACCTGGTCCGTATGCCAATGCCCACATCGTTGAGCATACAAACCGTTTAAACCTTCCCTGGATTTCCACGAATATTTCAAGACACAAATAGCTGAATCAGTTCAGCCGTTCTCGAGTTTTAGCGATACTAACGAACAGCAATGATTTCTTTATATATAAGACTAGCTGACCGGTGCCCATTTCGTTGAGCATACATACCGTTTAAACCTTCCCTGGACTTTCACGAATTTTCAAGACCAAAAATAGCCGAATAGGTTCAGTAGTTCTCGAGTTTTAGCGAGACTAACGAACAGCAATTCATTTTTATATAAGTATAAGATAACGGCTGCGAAACAACGTGGGTCTGAATGCTGCAAAACTTTGAATCATCAAAAAATTGTCGCTGTACCAAACGATATTGCGTGTAATAATCAAATGTACTTGAAGTATGTAGATTCGAAATCTAGTGCTAACGTTTATTTAATTTAATTTTATTTAATTTTATTTTATTTTATATGTAATGTATATCCCCACTTTCAGAAAATTTCACTATTTATTTATTTATTTATAGTTGATTAAAACGGGTGACCCCAATTACATTAGTTAACTTATATCCAAGCACAATTATTAATACATATACTAACAAATTATAAACTAACTATATTCTACATTTTAAAGTGTATTAATATTTATGTCCCTTTAATAAGGACTTAAAGTTAAAACAGACACATTTTCACTCGAGCGCATAAATTAAAAACTCAAAGGTCTCCCGGATGTCAAAGGAAGATATACCGTGTTTACCGTTCACCGAGCATTATTTAGAGAGGAACAAATAAATTATCCATTACAAAAATATCATTTTAATTCTATATCTACTAGAGGAAGACCAGATGGCTGGCGAGCTGCCAGGGCGAGCTGAACGCACACTGAACCGAATACTAGAGTTGACTTTAGATAATCATCATCATCATCATTATAGTTCATCATTATTAGTCATCGACATTACTAGACTCCGTTACGATTCATTGAGATATAAATGTAATGCGGTAAATGTGTGTAAAAAGGACCGAATTAATATTATGTCGTTTTTGTACATTGCGCGGTGAATTGCATTTAAACTGCCAGCATATTGAGCTTTATTTACATTTATATCACATTGCATCGGAACGGACTTTGCACTCGTAAAAAGAAATACGCACATTTCCTAGTGATAAAAAGTCCTACCCCGTATCACACTTTATACGAGAATGTGTGCTAAATCCTATTAAAATCGGTCCTGTACTTCTGTAACATATTTACAAAAGAAATTCTTTCCTATGTTATGTTATTAGACTATTGTTTATACTCTGAAAGTAGTAGCAATAAATTAGTCTATTCTATTATATATATTGTATGGTCAGTTACTTTGTGTGTCACGCAAAAACTACAATATAAGCTACTGTGATAAAAGCAGGTCTAGAAATAAAATATTTTGGCTTATTTTAATTATTATTAAATATTACTTTTACTACTATTTATTATTTTGGTATCACCTACTTAGAATATGAGTAGACGTTACATTTAGAGGGATGTTTATATAATTTTGACTATAATTTCTTTGTCCCAACTAGCCGCATGTGCGTTTATCTCTCTCGTGTGTTGTGACGTCACGTCCAACGTCAGGTCACAATATATATCTGTTTATCCCGCGCGGTCTCCGTCTCGGGCGTCATACTAATCTGTTTTTTCCCGCGTACCTGTTATTGCCCTATTTTATTGACGAAAATCATAAAGATTGAGGGAGCTACTATTTTTGCAAATAAGCCGTCACGATATCATTTAAAGATGTGTAACATTTTGCAAAAGGCGAAGTAGCATCACTCGCTGTACAATTATTAGATTAAACAAGGTTCAGGCACGAACAATTGACAGCAAAGTATTCGTAACAGTTGGTATCGAATGAAAATAGTTTAGAATGATATGAAATTTTCATTCAATAGTCAAATACAAGTCACTAGACTAACAGGTAGGCACTAGGCACTCACAAAATCCCCACATACTCAATGCGTCGTTTCAGCTTTGACGTCCAGTGCTGGCCATCAGCCTCCCCTATAGTATTTCATGGGGTGTAGTTGCCAATACTTTCCACGCTTGTCAGGCGGGTTGGCAAGCCCAGGATTGAAACAATGTCCCAAAAACGCTGCTGCCCGTTTCAGTAAATTCTTACTGTCACCTTTTTCGACACCCCCAGGAAAATGGTTGATTGGGAGGTGTCATTCGTACACCCCGCGGATATTGCTCAAAGAAATCTTCTCTAAGTATCCAATCAGTAGAATTAATTGTAATTAAGGTAAATATGTAGCTACGATTATTTCCAAGGAAACGCCGCCAACCGTTTGATATTACATGCCTGTAAGCCGACACGTAAACAGTTTTGTAATAATAATAATATCTATGGACGCTTCACACCACGTCAATCTGGCCCTGTGCTAAGTATCCGAAGAACTTGTGTTACAGGTACCAGGCAACGGAAATATATTTAATACTTTTATACTATACACATATTTAAGATAATTATTATATTATACACAAATTTAATACACATCCATGACCCAGGAACATTGTAAACTTTTTGTTCCCTTGGCGGGATTCAAACCTGCGACCTCTCGCTACCAACGCGCTCAACCACTGCGCTACGGAGGTCGTAAAGAGATAACGCGATCGTTAAGTCAAAAGTTAGCTAATACAAGTTGTACGGTTCATTTAGGAGTTATTTTTAGACGCGAAGTCGCTGAGATAAGCCACGTCGGGATGTCGAGGACTTCTTGACTTTATAAATTTCAATTTATTTCAGGCTACATAGGCCCATATTATAAATACTTTAAAGA
This sequence comes from Celastrina argiolus, assembly GCA_905187575.2. Lineage (NCBI taxonomy): Eukaryota > Metazoa > Arthropoda > Insecta > Lepidoptera > Lycaenidae > Celastrina > Celastrina argiolus. The sequence continues at coordinate 16,368,454 of LR994595.1, read as the reverse complement.
CTATTATTATTATTATTATTATTATTATTAATAGCCGTTACTGTCCCACTGCTGGGCAAAGGCCTCCCCTCTCTCTTTCCACAAGTCACGATATTTTGCTATGACTGGCCACTCTTTATGAAACGCGTCTTCCGGGCCTCCTTTTTATAGTCGTATAACAACAATATATTATGTCTGTTTTTACCGGGAATAACCGTATTAAAATACATAACATTTTTTAGAATTTAGAAAAATCTAAATTTTTACCAATTTCCAAAATAGTGTTGCTCGAGGAGTTATCGACAGCACGTGTAAATTAATTTACCATTTATAGCGCGCGGTAAAAATAGACGTTGTGAAAGCGTCCGGCGCTGGCACCCCGCCAATAGTTTCAGGCAATTGCTTTTACCGCCGAGGTACTGTAGTGTATGAACGTCGATAAAATACCTTTTATATGGCTACTGCGAGGACACTCGAAGGTGGAAAATATTGCACTTAATTGAAAATAGTTTTTCTGCTACACTTCAAACTCAAAAAAACCTTTATTTCTAGGTAGATAGAGACGTATCTTCCAATTTTCGAACCTAATTTTTTATTTTCCTTTGAACATTTAGATACATTTTATAAAAAAGTTTTTTCTGTGTAAAATAAAATTCACATTCTGGTAAATAGCGGATAAACATTTAATCACAAGTTGTGACCTGTTTGCCAATTTCCGTCAGGAATTTAATGACGATATTTTTTATACATTTTATTAGATAGTTATGTGATATGTCACTTTACCACAGCTACTTTACCACCGACGAAAATAGACGAATATATAAATTTGACGTGTATGTGTGCATAGTAGCAGCCAAATGGATGAACCGATTTGGATCCACTTTTTGAAAGCTGACGTGATCTATTCTTTGCTAATGTTCGTCATCATCAGTATGCCTACTTCTTGAGTATAAAAAATTGTCTTACTAAGTTTTAATTATCGATATCCTCAATATTAACAAAATATAAACGATCTGTCTATAGATGTTTTAACTGTCGATATCGATATAATATCATCGACCTATCGATGTTTTAACTGTCGATATCGACACAATATCATCGACCTATCGATGTTTTAATTGTCAATATCGACACAATATCATCGAGCTATTGTTGTTTTAATTGTCGATATCGACACACTATCATCGCCTTATCGATATTTTAACTGTAAATATGTACACTATCATCGCCCTATCGATATTTTAACTGTCAATATCGACACACTATCATCGACCTATCGATGTTTTAACTGTCGATATCGATACAATATCATCGACTTATCGACGTTTCAGCATCTCTTGAAATGAGAAGCGTGTTCTGAAACACGTTTGGAACATTTCGGCCGGTAAACAAGTCGGCGCGCGGCGGTCCGACTTCACCTGCGGTATATTGGTCCCCACGTGTGGACTAAATTAGACGCACGTGGTTACTGCCCAGGAACACGGTATTAGACAATGGACGTTTTGCGTTGGTGTAGTTGATGTTATGTGGGCTTAACAATAATAAGCTCGACGAGACGAGATAAAATAAATAATATTAATCAAATTTGATTACTTATTGAAGTTCACTTGTAAAAAATGATGTATTGCTATTTAAAATTCTGTTATCTGTAATTTCCCGACAGTTACATAAGGATTAGCTATGAGTTTACAACAGGGTCGGATTAACCATATTTTAACACGTATCTGCCTCAACGTATTTTTTTAAGTGAATCTTATTAAAATGCGATATGTTGAATTTTTATATGTCACAAAAACTGTGAAAATGCTACTCAAGTTGCCAATGCCTCTGGGGCTCAGGTTCAAATTCCGCTGAACAAAAAAGTTGTCGATGTGATTGTGATGTGTTATGTGAATAAAAAATGAAATGTATTTCCGCTGTCTGTATTTTATGTAACACAAGTTCTTCGGACAATTCGCAAGGGGCCAGATTGACGTGGTATAAAGCGTCCATATTAATATTATGAAGTGTTCTAAAAACACAAGGAAAACAGAAAAGAAATAAGAAAAAATATTGACACATTTGCTTTTACTGCCCTCTTATTTTTATTACTCCAAATACAGTTCGGTATTCGGAAAGTATTTCTTAACACTCACATAATATACCTAATGGGTGTAAAAAGAGCAGTCACTATAACTTTGGGATTATATTACCTTTTCTCATTCTAGAAATGTATTTTTTTTAATTAATTTTTTTTTGTTTTATTGTTATTTTTGAGACAAAAATAAGATATGGTGAAATGTAAAAAATATTTTTTTTTAGTTTTTGACAAATTAAAAATATAAAAAATACATTCCCTAAAAGAGGAAAGGTAGTATAATCGTATCTCAAAGTTATAGTGACCGCTCTTTTTACACCTGTATAATTCTGCTATTTGGTACTTACTAGTAGCATACTACTCAGAAGTGAGTATTCACCATACACTGTTCCGCCTACCTATGAACTTCACACACTCCTAGTCAGAGTGGCCGGGAGCCGGAAATCACGACCAGGGGCTATAGAGCCCCTCTACGTGAGGTATGGCCCCGGTATTGAGGATACCAGAGCCGAAATCATTCTAAGTTTTTCTAGGGAAAAACCCCGCGGAACGCAGGGGAAAACCGTGGCACTAAGAGAGAGAGCCATGGAAGGCTATACCTGAATGGCAGGACGACAAGCAGTGCGGGGGGCCCCGGTCCTGAGACCGGAGAGCAGCCTGTTCCGATCTTTTTGGTAACGATGTAAATCTATAAAATGTGTCCTTGTATTTCTGCGGGGCTTCTATTCCCGTGCGATTTAGATTCGAAAACTGACCTATTTTAAGATTACTAATATCACTAACGAAGTTCGAAAACAAAATATATGGGATTTCACATAAACTTCGCTTCAGTGTCACACGATTATCAAATCAAAATCCAAAATTCCTTTATTTTCTCCCAATCACAATCTTAGGTAAATAAATTACATACAGTTTTCTGTGATGTGCGACAACATGTGATGAGAGACTGGTGTCTGCTAGGATGTACCTGTGTTGATCACCAGGCCCTCGTCCTCCCGGACCCAAAAATTTTAATCTAAAGTAAAAAACAAATCATAGCAGATGACATAGAGAAAGAATCTAAATTTAAATTAGGTACATAGATTTTAGTTTGAGTTATTAATTCTAATATGAATTTGTGTTTTTGAGCGTATGTGTAGAGCGTATGTGTGCGTTTGTGTGTGTGTGTAGAGTATGTGTGTGTGTGTGCACGAACCTAGCACTACGACCAAAGTCTTGGGATCAGTAAAATGTAATAACAGCATCTTGAATTAGGGCCCAGGGTTTTCAACGACGCTTAGCGCAGCATGTGCTTAATGATTCCAAAGAGAAGTTGTCGAATTACGCATTGATAGACGGACTGACACTTTTCTTTTTTATTTTATGGTAAAAGGCGTACCATATTTAGTAAATTGATATGTCATAATAGCTCCTCTCACAGATTTTGGTGTGGTAGCCGATTTCATTGAAACCAGGCCAGCTACGCAGGAGTTATTTTATAGTGCCCAAGTGTGTGCGCAATGCACAAAGACACTATCTCTTCCTTTTACTCTCATAACACAGTGGGACGGTAAACCGACTCGACTGGCGAGAGAACAGGCGCAGGACCGACTTTTTACATGCCCATCCGACGCATGGATCATCTTTCTTGTTAGACAATCAGGTGATCGGCTTGCATTGTCCTAACCAAACTTGAAAACAACATTTTTTGTTGTTTCAACGCGGGAATCGCACCCACGACCTTCGGGTCGAGAGCGAAGCTCTGAACCACTAGACCACGTATGTTACGGTTAAAGTATACAAACCCTTAGATTGGACGTGAAGAGGGCATACGCACAAAAACTATTGATTTAACTAGGAGTATTGCTATCAGGACACGATACTTCGGAACCTACCCGTACATTCTAATACCAATATCCTTTGACCTTCTCCGTTGTTTGGGGAATTTAAATACGATTTGGCTCGAGATGTTATCCCATACGTCAACGTCGGATGTTTTGCTGAATAAATAATAATCATTTTCGTCACAGCTTCATGAATCCGAAGCGGACAGATGAAAAGAGATGGGAGTGCTTTGAGGCCCGTCCAAAAACTGTGACCTTGGCAGTGACAGGTTAAAAAACAATATACAAAGTGGACAGATTTATTAAATTATTTATTTGCTGGCTCTGGTTTTTCTTCCACATTCCACGGAGACTTTTGATGTTCAACAATCTCTGGACCTTTTATCGTGGTAGCTAATTATTTTAATTAAGAATCGGCTATGACGTACTGAAACAATCTTGTGAAGGTCAATATTATATCAACTTATGTGGAACCTCGAGTGAGAGGGGTGTTAGTATTTTGGGATTGGTTCCTAACAATCCCAAAATGCGGACACTCTCTCGATTTATGTTTTTTTTTAAACCGAAGGTTGGCTTTGTCAGGCCCTGTTGTCACTGCGACCCTTCTGGATCTATTGTGACTCCTTCGGTTTAGAGTACCGTTCCCAGTCCTATGTTACTCATAAAACAAACGATATGACCGGTCTGAGGTGATTTCCTCTGCTGTAGAGTATTCAAGCTGCCTAAAGTACTTACTCCTTCTCAGATGGAGTGCTGGACAATCAAGAAGGTGTCCCTGTTGTTCAGTGGTTAGCTTGCCTGACTCCGCTAGTCCTGAGGTCGATTGCCGTAATGGAACAACAAAAGTCCTTGTTTTCTAGTCTCTATAGGACAAAGTAGGCTGATTACCAGATTTTCTGACAATAACAATCAAATATGATTATGTTTCATGGGCATGTAAAACGTCGGTTTTACTCATGATCTCTTCCCACTGGTTTACAAGAGTTAAGGAAGAGAGAGAGAGTGCTGTTGCACACTTCGGCACTATAAAATAACTCTGGTGTAGGCCACAGTCTGGTTTCCACCGACCACCTTCGCCAAAATCGGTAAACGAGCTGTTATTATACCTAAGTCTAAGGTCATCATTTTCGTATACAACAAAAGTGTCAGTAAAAATGGAAAGCATTAAAGAAACTTATTGAATAAAGTTAAAAGTTATTTTAAATTATATTAATATTATGATTTGGCACCCGGATTCAACCTCAGAGAGATTCCTCTACAAAATAAACAAAGGTAGCAGTTGTCGAAATATTCCAAGCTCTTGCGGCGTTGATAGATTGATATTTTCGGTATCTGGCTCTCGAAATAAACCTTAATCTGTTGATTATCAAAGTTGGCGCAAACAAAATAATTAATTTCGTCAATTGTTGTGCGGCACGTTCCAATTCTATCGCCACGTGGCATGTTGGCATGTTGGCGGCCATCTTGCGCGGTTTGACAGCAAACGTCATAGCCTAACGCGCGCCGGCTTCTTCTATTTATAATGTGAATTTGATTAAGACCAGATGTTTGTTTCAATTTTGTTTTGAAGAGTGAATTTATAATAAAACCACTCCTCACTCAGTAAAGATTAGTTTTGGATGCTAACTAGGTTACTACACGATGAAACGCGTTTACAGTTGTTTCGCAGGGCGTAGGTACTGTGGAATGATTTTATTTACAAACTACTGTAATATATCTGACAGATCAGATAATATGACGATGATGGACCAACATAAAACTGATTTTCACATTTGTAGTTTTGTAATCCGTCGTATCTAGGTCACATGCAAGTGTTAATACGTATTTTATCTGAAACTCCCTCACAAATTCGTCGTTTTCAACCATCGTTATTGGTTATATTTTTTACTCATAAATGATCTTAAACATTTATAAATTTTCCGGTTTATTTACTTTGTATGCATTGCGGGCCTCCAGAATTCTGTACAGCGAAAGCTATTTGCGTTTCTTGAACATTTTTCCTTATCCTGATATCGTTTTTGAGGAATATTTACGGACAATATTGAGTTAGAATGAACAATTTTTCCCGTCGATCGCATGAAATATTCAGCGATCAGGCCGAGGCTAACTTTTGATTAAATCGCTAAGGGAGCGGCTATTTTTAGACCTCTGTGCCAGTAATCTCTGCTCTCTACTGGATATCTCGAAAGATCCTCACTCCTTATAATAAGCCTTTCCTTTTTTACCCGCGGAACGGACACGATATATTATTGGGGTGAAAGGTTGTCGCTTTTCATTTTAGGAAGATTTTAATGACGTCACGTAAATCATCGTATAATCAATTACGTTATAATCATCGTTTCGATTTGATCCATGCCAAATATATACAATACGTTATACGTATATACGTTATTCACGTTTACGTAATGACAAATACAAATCAACAAAAAATTACAAATGAACGCTATTCTTTCCGTCCATACAATCTGTCCGTATATTCTTATGTAGACATATGTGTTAACAACCCTTTGAATTCATCTTTAAAGATGATGATTCAAGGTATGTTCAGCAGGCTTGCTCCCGATACAATTAAAAATCGAATCAGTTCGATCTGAACGAGTTTTGGTATTTTATTTGGTTGATCACTTTGAAACTAACGACGATAAAGAAAATCGTTACATGGTAACTTTTTGTACTCCCGACTATATCGATCGACTGAGAATCAAAATAAATAAATGTCAATACGCAGCACTTAATCAAAATCGAATAGGTTTGGAGAGTGAGGCCCCGGATCACTCACAGGAGCCCTACGAATAGAGTGTGGAGGGCGAATTATATAGCAATTTACTTACGTAGGCAATGAAAAGGCCATTTATTTGGCGGAGCATTTTGTCACTGTCAGCGCGACGCGACGCGCGCGGGGGGCGCGGAGGGCGCGGGAGTCGATAACGTCTCTTTCTCCAGTTGACTGACTGAAGGAGTACATTTTCAACATTAATCGGATCTGACTCTGTTTTTGTGCGCTTTTAACCCCAGAACGACTAATGCCCGGTTGAAAAAACCATCTCAAACCCGGTCTTAAGACAAAGTTACACGTTTAAAATCATATTGAGAAACCTCCTCCTTTTTTGAAAGTCGGTTAAAAATGAACAACATTACTGAAACATACATTTTTTCATTTTAAAACAGAATATTCATAATATTATATTATACTATATGAAAATACATAAAATACAGGATAATTAAGCGCATACTGCATCGTTATTCGTTATACCTCCGAAAAACCTCCGTTCTACGGCTATAGTCTATAATCTATATTATAGTGTATATAAGCGCCTCCGTGGTCTAGTGGTTCAGAGCTTCGCTCTCGGCCCGGAGGTAGTGGGTTCGATTCCCGCATTGGAACAACAAAAAAAGTTGTTTTCAAGTTTGGTTAGAACAATGCAGACTGATCACCTGATTGTCTGACAAGAAAGATGATCCATGCGTCGGATGGGCATGTAAAAAGTCGGTCCTGTGCCTGTTCTCTCGCCAGTCGTGTCGGTTTACAGTCCCACTGGGTTATGAGAGTAAAGAAAGAGAGAGTGCCTTTGTGTGTTTTGCACAAACTTGGGCACTATAGAATAACTCCTGCGTAGCTGGGCTGACTTCAATGAAATCGGCTACCGACACTGAAATCGATGAGGGGCGCTATTATAGTGTGTATATCTACGGGAATCTTTACTATATCATGTTGTGACGTTTCAAGTCTTCATTTTGCAGGACTACGGTTTCAAGAGTGAGCCCTGGTTGCGACAACGTTACGTCGGGTTTAGTAAATCTGTGGGCACCGAGACAGTGACGAACCGGTGGTAGGTCATCATGTAGGACGATTCTTAAAGGGATAGTTTCTAACCTATTTGGAAATAAATTTGTTTCATTTCATATAAAGCGTATGCTCATAAAGTGTGAAGAGAAGGACGCGTAGAGCATTTTTTGTTTTGGCACCTCATATATTACTTACCATAACGCGACAAATCACGATTGAAGATCTCCAAAAAAGTCACAAAACAGATAAGTTTCAAACCTGGTCAGGTGTTAGGTCAACGACCAGTGCGTTCGTGTGTATAGACTATGAGCCTGCGTTCCCCAGCATAGTAAGATCGTCGTGGTCATTTTAGACCTTTGTATTTTTTTCTCGCGTTACGGTAAGTAGCTTATATGAGGTGAAAGAAAGAAAGAAAGAAAACATTTTTATTTTGATCATCATACAACACAATGTAACATTATAACGAACAATTATACTTAATGTCTAAAATAATAGTATTATTATGCCGTATGATGCCAAAAATTGACCCCAGCTCAGCATTTCACAGCGAGCAAGCCCACTGCACTGATATTCTGCTAGGGCCAAGGTGCCAAAACAAAAAATGCTCTACGCGTCCTTCCTCATACTATATTATGCTTGATATATAAACTATTAAAAACCACGAGACACGCTGATTATGATATGAAATGGAACATTTTTATTTTCAAATAGGTTAGAAACTAACACTTAAGAATCGTTCTATACGATGAGCTACCACCGGTTCAGGACTAACAAAGAAATATAATACTTAGAACGCCATACAATTATTATTATCACTAAGCATTAATTAAATTGTGCCAGTAATGAAGAAACCATAATCAATTAAGCAAAACGACGTAAAATGGCGATTCAGTAAGATTAAAAACCGAGTAGGTAGAGGAAAATGAAACTGGTAATTAAATAAAGTATTACAGATAACTAAATAGTTGCATATTAACGTTAACAAAAATACAATGCTAATATTAATGTTACTTGTTGTCAAAAATAAATAGTTAATGGAATCAGGCGTTACTTTGCGGAAATCGATAGAATAAAATTTTATTATATTATATCTAGCAATATCCCGCGAAAATATGATAACCACAACCTGCAAGCAGATGAGTGAGTGTACGCATAGGCATGCGTTTGATGCACCTCCCTCCTCCCACACTGCGTATGCCTACACTCACAAGCAAACACGTGAAAACACCACCACCACACACCACACTCGCTGGATACTGCTAGATATAATATATTTAAATTTTATGCCAATAATAAATACTATGACATAATAATTTGACAGAATTAAGTGTTTTTGTTTACGCTTAGATTAGATTAGAATAGATTAGCGGATGTTGATGATATGTATTACTGTTTATTTAAATGAATCGACGTTGATAATTCCCAGCAGTTCTGTTTTCCAGCACTCCAGCAGTCGACATTAACGACTGTTAATGTCAGTCATAGTTAACGTGACACTGTACTCGTATCCACATACATACTCAATCCGGGGACCCTATTGAAGATGCCATTATTACTTAAAACAAAATACATGGGATCTGACATAAGCTTCGCTAAGTAACGTACGAATTCGCTTGTCAATTAGCGAACCTTTTGTCAAATCCATTTTGTTTTCGAACTTCGTAAGTGATAATAGCGACCGCGTCTTGAATCGGGCCCATGCCCCTCATTCAAGATGCCATCGCTATCATTACTTAAAACAAAATATATGGAATTTAACATAAGCTTCGCTAAGTGTTATACAGAAACGCTTGTCATTTAGCGAACCTTATGTAAAATCTCATACATTTCGTTTTCATACATAATAGCATGGACCAATTAGCAATGGCATCTTGAAACGGTATCCTAGGCCCTGATTCTCGAGCCTCGAATCTCGTTTTAATGTGTGTCTGTTCCGCTCGCACGCACGCTAAATCATGAGTGCACAAGAGGGACAGACTGGTAAAAGGTATTCGAAACGAAGTTCTAGGTATGTCAATCGTATCTTAATTCAAGAAGTCATCGCTATTATCACTTAAGAAGTTCGAAAACAAAAAGGTATGGGACTTTACATAAGTTTTGCTAAATAACAAGCGAAATTATATGTCACTTACCGAATTTGTATGTCAACTTCCATAAATTTGTATTTCGAACTTCGTAAGTTATTATAGCGATGGCATCTTGAATGGCCCAAACGTTTCATCCGATTTTAGATTGATATAAAGCCAAGACTTTTTTTAAAGTATATTGCGTTTGCGACCTGCAGGACTATTACGCACAATGATATGTGTAAGTTAAAATATAACCACTTGTATGTTTTGTCTCTGTCGTTTGATACGTAAACCTTCAACGATGAAGAAAATTGTGAAACAGGACTTATACATATACTTACAGGTTGTAATGAGTTTAGGCCTCATAAGTAGAGTTTACTGTGATTTTCCCAGCGCTGAAAGACTTACTTTTGACTTTCATGTTTGTATGAAAAATGCGCTCACGTCATAAATTTTCCCATACAATCGTTTAAACAATAATACCATGTGGCGGTACACCCACGCTACAATCCTGTATCGCGCTATTGAAGTTTTCTAAGTCCGGCGCTATATATACGAAATCAGAAAACTAGTATGTGTACTAGTAAAACAGTGGGCTTCGGCCTGACCGAGCATACCATTTCGCTCGGTAGGAGATTTCGCTTTGAGGCTTCCACTAGTATTTCCCACAACCTCTTTCAGCGCTGGTACTTTCACAGTAAACTCTATAAACTTGACTCATACACATCCTAAAGTATTATCACTAATTAATATTACAGCCTGCATATAGTCTGCTTTCTATTTAGAAAGCAGAATTACATCATACATCAATTCAAAAGACAAAAGAAAATAAAAAAAAATCGGGATACATTTTCGACTGGAAGCACCGATGAGTGTATTGTAATTTGTATGCAACTGCCATTTGCAAATAAAAGCGGCGGAGTGCAAGAAACTCTACACGTGAGCTTGACAATCTCTCGAACCGGCTCAAACCGCTTTGCCACAGCTCGCCGATTGACGGAAACCGGTTAAAACCGCCTCGCCGCGTTCACGAACCGAACAAAAGCGGTTAAATCCAGATTAAACAACGATTAAACTGCATTAAAACTGACTTTATGACATTTGCAGTTTTATATTCGCGTGCCGCATGCTAAATCTTTACTTTTTATGTGCAGTAATGTTTATCATCATCAACTATTCGCCCTGATGTAGATAGGAGGTAGTTTCATAGTAGAAAGGTTGCACGAAACCTAAATTAAAATGATTATATTAAACAAGCCGATACCCGCGGTTCGGCTCGCATATATAATATCACTGTACTTTTTCGCTACAAAGGTCGTCTACCTAACTGAGATCTCACTGTCTGTCTGTAACCATATCACCGTACCTCATAAGACGTGATAACAGTTAGATAGTTATCACAGATGATGTAGATATTTGTTGACTTAATAACATAATAATAGCTCCCCTCATCGATTTCGGTGTCTGAAGCCGATTTCATTGTAACCAGGCCAGCTACGCAGGAGCTATTTTATAGTATCCAAGTGTGTGCGCAATACACAAATACACTCTTCCTTCCTTTTACTCTCGTAACCCAGTGGGACGGTAAACCGACACGACTGGCGAGAGAACAGGCGCAGGGGCAACTTTTTATATGCCCATCCGACGCATGGATCATCTTTCTTGTCAGACAATCTACAATATCCTAACTAAACTTGAAAGCAACATATTTTGTTGTTCCAACGCGGGAATCGAACCCACTAGACCACGGAGACGCTAAATTAAAATATAATAACAGCAAATACAATAACTGTAATTTTTGCTGGATTTGTACGGAACCTTTCGTATTCGAGTGCTACTATAGCTTGGGCAGTAACTGGATAAATTGCTGAGCCCAAACACATTATAAGTTAGACCGCTAGATGTAATATAATGTTGTAAACGTAATATAATTATAACATTAGGAGCGGGCTGCAGTGTGTAACGTCAGCCATTAACCTACTCCAGATCGCTAACGGCTACTATAGAAATAGGCAGATAAGTAAATTAAAATATATAAATTCGCCTTTAAAAAATTATAAAGTCCTTCAGTGGGATGGTCAAGAACCATCATACATATGGCAGCTATTTTGCGTCGAATAAATAAAGAATCACGAAAATCGGATCATCAATCTCAGCGTAATCGGTGAATATGTCGCAGTTCTTTGAATACTGTTTTTACCAATAAATTCAATGAATCCGAGACTAGGACAGCCATTTAATATTTAATTTGAAACTTTAAAATTCTGAATGAGTTTCTTTAACGCACATTAAAGTAAATTAATCAAAAAGTATATCGACACATTGCTATCTGTACGAGCTGTTTGACGCCATTAAATAACCCCGCTAGTCATTCATTTAAATAAGCGGATTCAATCAGATGACTGCGACAAATATAGTTACATTAAAAAACCGAATTAATAACCTCCTCTTTTTTTGGAAGTCGATTAAAAATATGAACATTTGAACTAATACGCCAAGAGTTTTCACAAGAACCATACGTTAAGCAGTTGCTATTTCAGTTTTATAGTCTGAAACAAGGTCGTTTCCTCAAGTCGGTTGGATCAAAAATATTTTTTATCACGTTACTTGATATCTCCTAAATTGAACAATAAAACAATTCGCCCTAGATCGGATCACTTTACCGACATCATAAAATATATTTTGCAAACCTTGGTCTATTTTCAAAGCATTTTTTTATCAGCTTCAAAGCAAATAATAATAATATCTTTGGACGCTTCACACCACGTCAATCTGGCCCCGTGCTGAGTATCCGAAGAAATTGTGATACAGGTACCAGACAACGGAAATATATTAAAAATTTTTATACTAATACACAGATTTAAGATTTCTATTATATTATACACAGATTTAATACACATCCATGACCCAGGAACATTGAAACTTTTTGTTCCTTCCGCGGGATTCGAACCAGCGACCTCTCGCTCAACCACCACGCGCTCTACCACTTTTTTTTTTTTTTTAAACTTTGATTTTCACACGCTCACCTGGCCAGAGTGGCCGGGAGCGGGGGAACCACGACCAGGGGCTAATGAGCCCCTCTACGTGGGGTCGAAGGACCCGGTATTGAAGATACCGAGTCGTATTATACTTTATGTTTTTCTAGGGAAAACCCCCCGCGGCAGAACGCAGGGGAAAACCATGGCGCTAAGGGAAAAGAAGCCTTGAGAGGCTTATTCCTGAGTGGCGAGACGACAAGTGGCGTGTGAGGCCCCGGTCCTGAGACCGGGGAACGTGTGTGGTTCCACTCCTCCCACGCCTCTCATCGTCCCGCGGACCAAAGCCCTAACAAGGTGGGGGCAAAATGAATGACACGATAAGACGTTTTTTTGAAGGCAAAACCCCCGCGTCAGGGCGCAGGGAAAAACCTTCAGTATTACATTTTATTTAATGTGCGACTGCCTGAAGGGCTAGACTTTGACGAGTCGATCTTTAACCGACTCGCGGACCCAGCCGATCCAGGGAGTGGGGGGGGGCTCCGGGAGCCGTGCAGCCTTTCCCAGAGGCCGGGCGGCAGGCGGCAGGTGGCGCTCGACCGTGCGGTGGATGCGACGTCGTCCGGGGCCGCCATAGGATCCCCGCCAATCTTATAGGCTCCTTCCCTTCAAGGAACCTTCGGATGGCAGGGATGTCCAGAGGCTGGCGCGGGGCTCCATCGCAGGCTCCTTCGCTGCAGCAAAAGGAGCGGTATTCGGGTTGTGAATCCGGTTGCGAGGCTGCTGGACCGTTGCGCGACGCGGCGAGGCGGCTTCGCGGGTCCACGGCGGCGTGACCGGGAGTCAACCCAGGCAGGGGAGTGTTGTCCACCAGCGTGGCGGGGCCGGGATACATCGACCCCCCCCCCCAGGGGGCGAGTTCGCACGGCGCGGCGAGGCCGGCGGACGCGGCTCAACCCAAGCGAGGGCGAGGCCGGAGCTGGATGGAGCGGGATCCAGGACGCGCAGCAGGTCTCGGCCGGACATTGGGGTGGGGGGCTACCACAACCCCCCCACGAGAATACCGACGGGGGCCCGGCGCGAACGGTGTCCTCACCATCACAGCTAGGCACGGTACAGGCTCGGTGGTGTCGCAGGTGGCAGCAGGGCGGCTACAGGACACAGCAGGCCATGGTCGAGGCGACGGCACGGCGGTGTGACACCCGGCGGAGAACGCTAGGTGGAGCTGGCCTCCCGTGACCACAACACTACGATGTGCAGCGGGGCGGGTGGGCAGTTCGTCTCCCCGGCAAGGCGGCAATCCGCACTCAGTTCGAATGAACCAAGCACGGATTGCCGGACGCCATCAGGAGGTACTGGAACTGCTCCAAAGGTGGTCGGCACGGACGCGTCACGATCGAGACGGACGAACGCGGCGGAATCGACGTGCGCGCGCGACGGAAGCCAGGACGATCCGCTCTACCACTGCGCTACGGAGGTCGTCTATATAGCTGTTTTAGGAAAACGTTTATGAATCAAAATAGCCAGTTGGTGCAACACGTTAAGAGTAGCGAACCACACCACGCTTCTTGCAGGACAGATATCGGTATAAATCGGCACGATTTTTCTTCCATGTGTCGAAAAGGGATCGTCCTGGCTTCTGCCGCGTTTCGTTCGTGTCACGTCTGTGCCGACCACCCTTGGTCGGTTCCAGCCACCTCCTGATGGCGTCCGGAAATCCGCGCTCGGTTTATTCGAACTGAGTGCGGATTGCCGCCTTGCCGGGGAGATGAACTGCCCGCCCGCCCCGCTGCTTTATCGTAGCGTTGTGGTCACGGGAGGCCAGCTACCCCAAGCGTTCTTTGCCTGGTGCCACACCACCGTCATTTTCTCGTGGGGGGGTAGTGGTAGCCTCCCACCTCAACGGCCGAGACCTGCCGCGCGTCCCGGATCCCGCTCCGTCCAGCCGAGAAGTGCCCGGACTCGCCGCAGCGCACCCAGCGCTGCCTTCTGGACTGCGCCCCATGCCGCAGCCACCCACCATCGTCCTCAGGCACCCTGCCTGAGCCCACCCATCACCCGGCAGACTCACCTACCGCATCTGCAGCCGCGGAGCAATCTCCCGGCCGCCGGTAGAGCGCCCAGCCGCCGCCGATGAACACCGCTGCCCACTGCAGCCTCATCATCACTTCACCATCACTGCCACCACGGCACCACGGCTGCTGTCCGGCCCTGCTTCGTCGCTGGGGCTAGCCGAGCCCTCCTCGCTCGCCTGACGCCTGGTGGAACCGGTCCCGCTTTGGTCGAGTCGCGTCTGCCGGCCTCGCCGCGCTGGATCAACCGGCCCCCTTGACGGTGCAGGTCTAACCCGTAATGCCGCGTCGCCTGGGCTGGCCTTGCCAGCCGGCCCGCTTCCCCGCCTCTGACGTGTGGTTTTTGCCAGGGGGGGGCTAGAGTTTCCGGCCCCGCCACGTTGGTAGACAAAACTCCCCGTCGCCTGGGCTGGATCTGCCGGTCTCGCCACCGAGGACCTGCGAAGCCGCCTCGCCTCGTCCCGCAGCCGTCCAACAGTCTCGCACCGGATCATCATCCGACACAGCACCGCTCTTTTGCGTGCAAAGGAGCATTGCGAAGGAGCCCCGCGTCAGCCTGTGGATATCCCCGCCATCCGAAGGTTCCCTTGAAGGGGAGGAACCTGTGAGACTGGCGGGGATCCTACAGCGGCCCCGGACAACGTCGCACCCACCGTGCGGTGGGTGGAGAGCGCCAGCTGCCGCCTGCCGCCCGGGCCCTGGAGAGGAAGGCTGCCCCCCCCCCCCCCCCCCCCACCAGCATGGGTTGGCTGGATCCGCGAATCGGTTAAAGATCGACTCGTTAAGTATAGACCTTCTGGCAGTCGCATAATAAAGAATTATTATTTTCCAACGGTTTTTCCGCGCGCCCTGACGCGGGGGTTTTGCCTTCAAAAAAACGTCTTGTCGTGTCATTTATTTTGGTAGGGCCCCACCTTGGTAGGGCTTTGATCCGTGGGACGATGCACGGCGTTCAGAGGAGTGGAACCACACACGCTCTCCGGTCTCAGGACCGGGGCCTCCACACGCCACTTGTCGTCTCCCATTCAGGAAAAAGTCTTTCAAGGCTTCTTTCCCCTTAGAGTCATGGTTTTCCCCTGCGTTCTGCCGCAGGGGGTTTTCCCTAGAAAAACATGATATAAACTTTGGCTCTGGTATCAATACCGGGGCCCTTCGACCTCACGTAGAGGGGCTCATTTGTCCCTGGTCGTAATTCCCCCGTCCCGGGCCGCTCGGGCGGCGAGGACAGCATATTATGTAGGATCTATATGTCTGACCGACTTTATGTATGATGCGGGCATTGCAATATTGTTATCAGTATGTTCTATTATGCACCTACAAAAAATCGGACATCGATTATCGCTCAGGGGGCGCCTTACATGTGCTTTTTAACCCAGAGCCTAAATTACAATGCCAAATTTTACCAAATTCCGTCCAGCATTATTTGCTTTCAACGTATAATATTAATTATTTATAATAAATTTTGTATTTAACTGTTAAGTTCAAGCATTTTAATAACAATAGATATCTCGATTTTAACTTTTAAACAAACCTTATCTATACCAATATTATAAAGCGAAAGAGTTTGTTTGTTTAAACACGCTAATCTCAGGAAATACTAATCCGATTTGAAAAAAAAAAATTTTTGTTGGATAGTCCATTTATAGAGGAAGGCTTAGGCTATATAACATTACGCTGCGACCAATAGCAGCGAAGCGTCAGTGAGAAATGTTGCAAAAACGGGGAAAATTATTCGCATTTGGGGACTTTCGTTGCGCGCGCTAGATAAACGGATTAAGTCACTCAAAAACCACGCGAACGAAGTCACGGGCACAGCTAGTCATAAACATAAAATAAGTGAGCGATAGTACTTTATGGTATGTACGTGTGTGCCTCCTATGTATGCTGAGAGACTTAGTTTGACTTTCATGTTTGTGTGAGAAATGCCCCAAAATCATTTGTCCATACAATAACTTAATAAAAGTAACTCTTTTAGCACTGGTACCTTCACAGTAAACTCTATATACGGGACCCAGACACACCCATATAAAGTATTATCACTCACTTATTTTTACACGATATATGAATAACATTTTTACAGCCATACATAACTATGATAGTGTGAAAACGGCGTATAGTTATTGATGGGTTGTCAAATATGGCGAAGGGGGTGAAAGGAGGTAGGGAGTGAGCACCCCCCCCCCTTCCCCCCACAAACACGGCGGACAGCGGTGATAGATCGCACGCAAATAATCGCAAATACACCGCGATAGGGCTGATAGAACCCTTAAAGCCATTTTATATCTCATGACATGGCCTATCATACCATACAATCTATGTTTAATATAAAAAAATACAATAGATTTCACTACTATTAACGTTTGTAAATTATAAAATGTTTTATTTGGCACTAGCTGTGCCCGCGACTTCGTACGCGTGGAAAAGTGATTTAGGACACTTTTATATTTTTAGTTTATTGGCGCAACCGCTTACAACTTTCGCCAATAGGTACTTCCCAGTGTATCCCAGTGTTGATCCCGATCCAGCAAGTCACGTACCCGGCAAGCCTCTTGGTATGCAGGGTATAATAATAATATAGTACCATCCTTTCGGAGCTCGGCAAAAGAAGTAGGCCTTCGAACAATATGTAGAAGTCAGCAAAGGTATTCGAAGTTAGGATAATATTATTCGAATGCACCGTATAGACCCAGCCAATTTTTCACGTTAATTTAGTAAATTATTTAACTTCGATGTCCGTCTGTCTATCTGTCTGGTTGTCAAAATTTTAACACGTGTAGATATCAAGCTAACAATGTTATTAAATACTCAGGATCTTCTGTCCCTTCTGGCTTTGAAAAAAACAGACTCCATAGCCACATCTACCCAAAGATTCAGCTGTATCTCTCTAATTTTCGGCACTCCAAAGGGAACCAAAACCTAAATTTGATACGAAGCAACGTCTTAATAGTGCCGACATAGGATAAATTGCGAAACCATAAAATTATTTTCAATTTTTTTGAACTTACTACCGTTTTTGTCATTAATATTTTGAGATATTAAATTGAAACATAATATATTGCAATTATTAAGGTATTTAAAACGAAACTCTCGGTTAGACATGGGCGCAGCGGCACGCCCCGTCGAGGATCCAGCAGGCTTACTCTCGACACAACCGAGAATCGAATCAGTTCGATCTCAACGGATTTGGTGTTTTATTTGGTAGATTACTTTGGAACTAATTAGGATAAAGAAAACCTTTGGAACGTAACTTTTTGTACACCCGACGATATCAATCGACATAGAACAAAAATAAACAAACGTCAATTTATTCGGGAGTATGCGGCACGATCGAATCTGAATCAAAATCGAATCAGTTTGGAGAGTTAGGCCCCAGCTCGGCGCGCCGATCGGTTTTAGTAGCGTTTTTTTATTAACCTACCCTAAGTATTTTAGTTTTAAAGAAAATATAAAATAAAAAAAGATTAAATTTGAATGTTTGCAGCAAGGTTCATCGCTTCATACAAACGTCCAGCATTTTTTTTTAATTGTCATAAGTTTTTAATTATGAACCGATTGAGATGAAATAAATGTTAAGTCAAGATTACTACAAATATGATTGAACCACATCTAAATCGGATAAGCCGTTTCTGAGATTAGCGTGCACAAATGCACCGACAAACAGACAAAAATAAAAATAAATATTGTTTTGGGTACTATTGCATAAATAAAAGTCTCCTATAATACATAATACACAGGCACAGTTAGCACATTTTAATAGTATTTTTTACCCAGCAGTCTACACTACACCAGCCCGGCTCGGACGTAAGACGTCACGCAGCAGCATGCATTACGCGGCGCCCGGTCGAATCACGGCGAAACGATTTTAATTTTGCTATATTTCCTAAACTACTCATTATTATATTTGCATGGTATAAAGGGAAAATATTATAGTCTTCATGGAATGCTTAAGCCAACTAACGTATTAAAAATGATAAGGATTAATACCGTGATGGTATAAATAGCTTTCCAAAAACCGCTTAATTGCCCGTTTTTTAGTTTATCGCGAAAGGCTTTCTTTTAATTATACAGTTAATTAAGTTGATTTTATACAATAAACGATAATTTATTTTAATTTGTGAAGGAAGTTCAAAAATACAATTTTTATATTATTATGACACTGTGAAAACACTGTTTTCCCAGAAAAAAAATCCTGATAGTTAGGTACTTATTTGATGTTCTAATGTACTTTAGTGCCACGTTCTATTGCTTCGCGTCACTGTGTAAGCGATCTCCCCGCGCCCCCCGCACGAACCGTTCGACCGCAGGCCGCGCGCGCGAAATTTATCCGACTTGCTTCAAATTTATCGTCACTGCTCGGCTCCTATGTATCGTAGCGTTATTTTATATAGCCTATAACCTGCCCAGGAATATGGGCTACAATCGTACCAAGTTTGGTTAAAATCCCTTCAGTACTTTTTGTTCCCATCGTGCATCGTGCAATGCAGACAGACAGACAGACAAAAATTTTACTAATTGCATTTTTGGCATCAGTATCGATTGCCAATCATCCTCCAATATGTATTTTGAAAAAATATTCAATGTACAGAATTGACCTCTCTACAGTTTTATTATAAGTATAGATATTAGTTCAAATGTTGACATTAAAATAAAGATAAGCATAACATCACATTAAGCTAAATGCAACTCCTTAATTAAGCAGAAGATACGAAACGAAATTAGTAATTAGTATTTTCCAATAGTGGCGCTAGATGGCGGTTTCCAGAATGTGCCTGGAAATCGAAGAATACAAAAATAGCCAGTCGAATTGCCAGTATTAAGTTGATACCATTTTCTAGTACTAGATCGTGTCTCTGTTACATATATTATCTACTTTGTGCTCATGAGAATTTTCATCATACTGGAATTACTCATTTGTAATGAAAATACAATTCAATATTGAGATTTGAGACCACAAGCCCGCAACTACAGTTAGGTGCCGTTAAAGAGAAAACAAATTTGGAAAAAATTAAATAATAATAAAATGTATTTATTTTCTCATCACAATGTCATTATAATAGTACAAGTATGACTTATACTAAGATACAATAAGTTATGAGAGATCTTACTTATCATGAGGATTCTTACTTTCCCATTGCCCAATGGTGACAAAAGACGTGCCGACATGCGTATTTTGTCACATCATCAGGTGACCTCTATTACTCCGGCGCAGGAATCGAACCCACGATCTCCGGAGTAGCCAAGCTGTTAACTACAGGATCAACTGCAACACACTTCGATTTTTAACTCGTAAGACAACCCAAGGCCTCAGCCCTATCAATAAGTAATATTGACTGTGACGAGTGCTCCGTGTAAACACCCTTAAGCCCTCCTCGGCCCTGGAGGCGCAACCCTTTATTTGCACCTTCCACCTTCAATTAAAGGGATTCGTAACGAAGGCACTCGAAATCGATTTAAGGGCTATCTATTTTATCCTTCACTATTTATAGCTGTTTGAGAACTTTAAGGACGGCAATCGGCAACTAACAACAGTTAACGCGTTTATATAAGCTTGGGTATATACAGGGTGTAAAAAGAGCAGTCACTATAACTTTGTGATAGTATTATAGGACCTTGACTGATTCTAGAAATGAATTTTTTTCATTATTTATTTAAAAAAATTTTTTTTTTTTTGCAATTTATTATTTTAGTCGCAAGGCTGAACTGTTTGGAACAACGTTCTGCATTAAATTCTTAAATTTTGTAATTTTTGCCCTAGTATGTAATGAACGTCTTACGCGTGCTATTGACCTCTTAGCGTAATCAGCTGATCGCTGTGTTGTGCACGTTGTACATTGCCTATTGAAAATGTTAAAAATTTTAAAACAGTGGATTAAAAGCAAATGACTAGTACCAATATATCTCTTGCCTGGTTATTACCCCACGAAGTTATAGTGACTGCTCTTTTTACACCCTGTATAAGTTAATATATCTAAATATAATAATAAGTACATAAAGGAATCTTTGAGAATAATTTTTAAATAATTGCCAGAAGTCTGAATAATTTAAAGATCAGGGACAGTATAGTACTTTGATAACTTTCCCCAATGAATATAATAATATACCGTTGGTTAGCACTCAAAAGGGTGCAGGTTCGATGCTCATACCAATGAGACTTTTTCAGATCTCCAGTCCATTAAACGGACATCGTGAGGAAACCCGCACATGGTTGGCCCCAGACGTATTGACCAGTCACTCCTCTGGACTAGGCCGACTTTATTGTGATGCCCGCCTGTCGCAGGCACTACCGTGTTTAAATAGTGGTAACTTCGCTCGCAGAATACTCGTACTGTATAATGATTTATACAGTATTCTGTTGTCAGTATAGTTCTAGCTGAAAAGTATACAATGTGACCACTCGCCGATCGCGATCCCCTCCTACATTGTATGCTTTTCAAACTCTAGTTATAGATAGATAGGTTATTTAAACGGGCCACTACACACGAGTCCGGTCAACATGTGGCCGGCACGTGACTTTGCCTGCATTATGTATCGGACTCACGCCGCCTTATCATGTTCTTTTCAATCCCTAATTCATCTGTGTTAGCATTTACATACATCTTACATTACTATACGAATACGATGAATAAAATAATGTGTTATAAATAAAATAAAGATAAAAAATCTAAAACCCGACTTCGCAAAAAATGGGTCTAAAAAGGCTGAAACAAGAAAATAATTCAATTTGAAATTCAGAAATGCAATAGGTACAAAAATGACGAATGATATGCTCTTTCAAGCTCTTTTTTTCTACCGTAATTCAGTGTGATGTGTGATGTGTAATTCAGTGTGATGTGAAGTGATGCTTAAGATTTTATTAGCGGGTGCGACCACGGCTCTACCTTGACCATTTTTGTACCTATTGCATTTCTGAATTTCAAATTGAATTATTTTCTTGTTTCAGCCTTTTTAAACCTATTTTTTGCGAAGTCCGGTTTTTTTTTTTCATTTAATATTTTTCTGTTTCCACATAAAATATAACAATTATTATATTTTTATTAAATTGACCATTAAATAGAAAGTAACTAAACTAAACGACACAGAGATAGTAGGTACTTGTACGACCGCATTTTAAACGTTTATTTTGAATTTAACGATAAAATATAATAATTAATAAAATATTTAAATACATATTCGTTATTTATTTTTTGATATCAAACACGAGACAATTATCATAATTTAATTTTTTTTGAGATAGTTTTTGAGGTTTAATTTTCAAAATCCAAAATTTTTCGAAAATTAATATAGCCTATGTTACTCGCGATATCATTACCAATCGATTGATACCTTATTTATTAAAATCGGACCAGTAGTTTAGCCGCTACGAGGGAACATACATACATACATACATAGACTGCCAAAATCATTACCCTTCCTTTTGGCTTCGCCGAAGTCGGGTAAAAAGTAGAAATAAAAGGTTTATGTTTGTTTCAATTATTATCAGTAACAAATCATCAAAACCGACGTGCGACATACAGCCTATAATATTAATGAGTGATAATACTTTAGGGTGTGTATGTGGACTCTACATAGGAGGTAGATACACACCCTGAAGTATTATCACTCATTTATTTTACATCTTGTATCTCCTAATTCCTATGCGATGTAAATTATGTAAATTTTAAATAAGCATAATATTATGTTATCCGGGTCCTTAATTACATTAAAATCGGATCAGCATTTTAGGCGCTATGGTAATTAAAATCGAATAGTTTAATCGCTATGTATGCAGCAAAATCATTGCCCTCCCTTTCAATTTCGTAGTCGGGTAAATAGTGAATCATGTTGCGATCAGAAATGTCATTAGAAAACAAATGGTACTTATAGACTATATAGCTATTTTTACTGTTTTTATCGTCGTCACCTCAGGCAGTTATAGTCTCTGCGCTGCTGGTGTTAAGGGTGATTTCGGTGTGCGAGGCCCTTATCAATGGCCATGGAATTGTAGAAACGTGTCGAAAAACCATGACCACCTCAACATGACTCTGTTGTTATCAGTAATGTGAGACTGCACGACTCGCACAACAATTCAGTATTTTCAGTGTATGCCTACTTAGTACTTACTTTGAAATTTACGTAACTGTGAGTGAAAAAACGAAACATTCACATTTATCTGTAGACGCTTCACACCACGTCAATCTGGCCCCGTGCTAAGTATCCGAAGAACTTATGTCACAGGTACCAGACAACGAAAATTTAAGGTTTTTTTTATATTATACACAAAGGAGAAAGCCCACTCTCCATAGTGTCTCAGGCCCAATGTGGACATCAAAAAATCCCATTAAAAATGAGTGTTCTAAAATGTTAATAGTATTAGATATCTGAGAAATAAACTTAAAATGCCGCCAATAATGTAGAAATATTTTTTTTTTTACTTTTTGTCTATTTTATTTTCAAGGCCTTTTCCGACTTTTCAATAATTTATAATAGTAAGATACTCGTATAATAAGATAGCCCTTGTTGTAGTGCAAGACTTTCAGTTATTGCAACCCAGCAATTGTGGCAAACAAGATTATCGCCTGACACCTAAAACATTAATGATAAATATTATCAACCGTAAAAGATTTAACGATTAAACCATAATGAAAGAAATAATAGAAACATTTTATTATAATATTATGATTACCTGCTGCCGTGCAACCCACTGTTGTATGACACTTAATTCTTCGGGCTCTAAAATACGGCTCTCGGTAACATTATTACCACAACATATACAATGTTCTTCAGACATTTTGGTATGCACAATCAAATAGCGTAATCCTTTAATCTAGGGCTAAGTAATCGTAGAAGGAGAGAACAAAACCAGTAAAACAATGCTAAAGTCGTACGTGAAAAACCGAAACAATTTCAGGCCAGAAAGCCAGATTGCGGTGAAAAAATCGAAAACAAAACAAAACGCATCTTTGAGCAACAAGCGAACGGTCGAGATCATTCGTTTGAAAAATGACATTTCAGTCATCAGTGTTGCCGCTTGTCGCAAAAAAATGAAATCGATAAATCGATTACGTAAAAAATAATCGACATAATATGACTTTTTGTTAATCTTTATCGTTTGTAGTAACAAACGTAAACATCGGTTTTAAGATAAATGTTTTCTTTTGATTAATTCTTTACCGAATTACCAACAGTGATCCGTTATTTGTATTTTACATGAGTTTATTTTATTGGTTTATAAATCGATATTCGGATTGATTGAGTAGAGTTTTATCATCGGGTAACATTTCACCTCAACGTTCTACTTAGGTTCCAAATAATCCAATAAAATTCCTTTTTTTATTGGAACATTACTGATTATAGTGGCGGTTATTTGAATGTTATCAAAAATCATGTCTCTTTATGGTACATTTCTGGAGAAATTAAGTCTTCTTAAGACGGCTGTCCGCTCTGGGCCTGAAATGGGCTTTCTCCTTTAATACACATCCATGACCCAGGAACATTGAAAACTTTTTGTTCCCTTGGCGGGATTCGAATCCGTGCTCGAGCACCAACGCGCTCAACCACTGCGCTCTGAAGGTCTACGGAGGTCGTCAAAATTTTAATTAATTTGTGTGAGCATAAATTAGTGGTAATGAAACTACATATTGAGTATTGACAAATAATCCATAAAAAAATGTTTGTAAAAATATAATTTTACAAACATTTTTTTTTTTTTTTTAATATTTTTTTTTTATCACCTCTGGAAATTGGTGAAATACATTCGAATTATAATTTTCATTCAATAATATAGAAACTCCAGGGACAAACTATGTAAAATTTATAGGGACCCAAATGGCGGGTATTTTGCGTCGAATAAAAAAGTAATTTTGCAAATCGATCCATACGTCTTTGAGTAATCGATGAACATACACGAAAATATTCCGACGAATTGAGGACCTCCTCCCTTTTTGAAGTCGATTAAACTTGATAAAGCGGACATACACTGAGCATTCACTTTTATAAGTAATGTGAAACCCTAGCTTACCCCCTTATTTAAAAGAAAGTCTTTATTTCATGAAACCACAGTTAAAGAGTTACGATCTGCATCCAATTTTCGGCTTGAGTCACCCATGCATCAAACAAAATATTATTGCACAATAAAGAATTCATTAATTCATTCATTTTAGAACATATTATGATTCTCCTTCTAGGTGGTCCCAGTCATCGGTCTGCTCAAAGATCTGACCTCCTTGAGAAATTGATAGAAATCTTTCAAATTATATAGAACATTTTAACGTTTTTCTTACACAGGCAATATTAATGAGTGATAATACATTAGTGTGTGCATGGGTCCCGTATAGAGTTTACTGAGAAGAAAGAGGTACTTTTTTTTAAATTATTGTATGGGAAAGCTTATGATATTGGAGCATTTCTCATACAAACATGAAAGTCAAAAGTTTTAGCAGTGGTACTTTACCAGTATACTCTACGTATGAGGCACATGTACACCCTAAAGTATTATCACTCATTTATTTTAGTTGTTGAAGTCGGTTTTTTTAAAATAGTTTCTTTTAATAGTTAAGTACATTTCGTTGTCCTGGGCGGCGATTCTCCGGCAGTGGAAAAACGTTCATACTCGAATAAATCGTCGACATTCGGAAATTTTAAGAACGATGCATACTTGGTGTATTCTCAGAACACACTGAAAAAAATCCGTTTATTACTTATTTAATCATAAGTGTGGAATGAGCAAAGAATAATCGTTCTTAGACTGCCGGCTTAAGTGTGAAAATTCTTTGTACATTTTTAAGTGATAAGAGTTCATTTTGTACAATATGCTTACGCATATTTCGCTGCTAAGAAAAATCGTTCTTGTTAGAGGGTAATAAGAGTAAAAATTCTTTACTATTGCATATTAATTTTATAAGTTGTTATATTTTAAACGGCTTATTTTGAACTTGTTAGAACTTGTTAGTTGCATTTTGCAGGTCGATGAAGTAACGTGTTTTTATTATTTTACTTGACGAAATGTTTCGTATTTTAATTGTTTTGGTGGTGCGTTTAGGTACAATATCGTTGACTTTTAAAGCGTCAATAATTATTGATTATTATAATAATAATTAATCATTTTTATTGTAGACGTAAATATATTAACTATTATATACACATTAATAAATTATATAAATACTAGCTGACCCGTGCCCACTTTGTTGAGCATACAAACCGTTTCGCCGAATCGGTTCAGTCGTTCTTGTGTTATGCGCTTACCAACATATTTTGCGATCCATTTTTATATTATAGAATATGTAAGAAATCGTAGTGATTATATTCTCTTTGATGTAAGGTTCGACAGTTCGATTGGTAATTGTTCTATTGGTACCCCAGAATACGTGTTTCATGAATCGCTCGAACTTTTCGGTAGTAGAACGGACAACTTCATACATATGGCGGCTGGTAGGTTATCAAATTGGTGGTGCACTTTTCTTACTTAACTTTAAAAAAACTTTGCGTTAAAAAAACGCTATGGGAAACTTAAAAGACATACTTAAAGTGATTTTCTTGTAAATATTGTCCGAAATATTAATATTTTATATGGGTAAGTATAATATTATGTAGGTATTATAAACGTATCAATTACGTATTTCGTTAATCATAGATACCTAGTTAAAATAATATTTACCCGACTTTGGAGAAGTCAAAAGGAAGGGTACATGATTTTGTCAGTCTATGTATGTATGTAGGTATGCATCCCTCGCAGCAGCTAAACTACTGGTCAAAATCCAAAAAATTCTTAATTTAAAACTTTTTATTTCCATAAAGATTATTAAATAACACTTATAGAATTGTCCTACATGATGCCTACCACCGGTTCGGAAACTAGCCCGGCGACAAGAACCGGCGCCGGCGTAAGAAACTCGCGCGGGGCCATCTTTAGCAAGGTCCGAGACTACGTATATGAATTGCATTATCTTAATTTAATTTTTAGAATATAATTTTTTAAGTTTAATTTTGAAAATCTAAAATCGTTTTTTAAATATTACACCCACTCTCAATAATGACAACAATTGAGTAATAAAAACTACATAATAAGTTGCTAAAATTAGTAAAAACTGTCAGCTGTGTAGGTACGTTCTTTTGTCGCTTGATAATAGCCCGCAATAAACTTGACTGTCGGCAGCTTGCAAAGGTAGGTAGTAAACATTCTAAGAAATTCGTTCTTTTGTTTACAAATTGGGATTGCTTGCACGTGTTGACTGTTTTTGACCATTACTAATAAGTAGGAGTCATGGATTATCTAACGTTAACATATTCTTAGTTTCTCACAAACTTTCAAACGGTAAGCGTGGCTAGTAAAAGAAAATCACTGTGTATTGACGAAAAAATTTTACTGATACGCGCAATAGAAACGGAACATATGAGACATACCTCTCTAGTATCTACTAACACTAGTCTGAAATAAACTATTTTTCTTCATACGTATGTATGTAAAAAAATAGTTTATTTCAGACTGATATACATACATAGGTACATTATACATACGTACATACATACATACATACATACATACATACGAACATACATACATACATACACACATACATACATACATACATACGAACATACATACATACATACATACATACATACACACATACATACATACATACATACATACATACATACATACATACATACATACATACATACATATACATACATACATACATACATACTTTATACATACATACATACATACATAAATTATACATCAATACATACATAAACTGACAAATTATTTATTTGTACATGTGGATTCGGACATCTACCGGTCCTTACCACTCGTTGGATTTCGGGGACTTTTACACGATTTACTTCGACTGTGAAGATCTGAGAATACACAAGTGTTCATCGTTCTTAAAATTTCCGAATTTCGATGTTTTATTAGAATATGAACTTTTTTCCACTGCCTGAGAACCATGCGCATTACGTGTTTTATAAACCGCTCGAACGTTTCGGTAGAATGGAAAAAATCATGAACAAATGTCATGCGGAAAATATTCTAATAGCGAGAATCGCCGCCCTGGGCGGCGATTCTCGGGCAGTGGAAAAACGTTCAGACTCGAATAAATCGTCGACATTCGGAAATTTTAAGAACGATGCACACTTGGTGTATTCTCAGAACACACTGAAAAAAATCCGTTTATTACTTATTTAATCATAAGTGTGGAATGAGCAAAGAATAATCGTTCTTAGGCTGCCGGCATAAGTGTGAAAATTCTTTGTACATTTTTAAGTGATAAGAGTTCATTTTGTACAATATGCTTACGCATATTTCGCTGCTAAGAAAAATCGTTCTTGTTAGAGGGTAATAAGAGTAAAAATTCTTTACTATTGCAAATTACTTTTATAAGTTGTTATATTTTAAACGGCTTATTTTGTACTTGTTAGAACTTGTTAGTTGCGTTTTGCAGGTCGATGAAGTAACGTGTTTTTATTATTTTACTTGACGAAATGTTTCGTATTTTAATTGTTTTGGTGGTGCGTTTAGGTACAATATCGTTGACTTTTAAAGCGTCAATAATTATTGATTATTATAATAATAATTAATCATTTTTATTGTAGACGTAAATAATATATTAACTATTATATACACATTAATAAATTATATAAATACTAGCTGACCCGTGCCCACTTCGTTGAGCATACAAACCGTTTCGCCGAATCGGTTCAGTCGTTCTTGTGTTATGCGCTTACCAACATATTTTACGATCCATTTTTATATTATAGAAGATGTAAGGAAACGTAGTGATTATATTCTCTTTGATGTAAGGTTCACTTCGACAGTTCGATTGGTTGTTCTATTGGTACCCCAGAATACGTGTTTCAAGAATCGTTCGAACTTTTCGGTAGTAGGACGGACAACTTCATACATATGGCGGCTAACTTCATACATAAGGTAGGTTATCAAATTGGTGGTGCACTTTTCTTACTTAACTTTAAAAAAACTTAGCGTTAAAAAAACGCTATGGGAAACTTAAAAGACATAAAGTGATTTTCTTGTAAATATTGTCCGAAATATTAATATTTTATATGGGTAAGTATAATATTATGTAGGTAGGTATTATAAACGTATCAATTACGTATTTCGTCAATCATACCTAGATAGTTAAAATAATTTTTACCCGACTTCGGAGAAGTCAAAAGGAAGGGTACATGATTTTGTCAGTCTATGTATGTATTTAGGTATGCATCCCTCGCAGCAGCTAAACTACTGGTAAAAATCCAAAAAATTCTAAATTTAAAACTTTTTATTTCCATAAAGATTATTAAATAACACTTATAGAATTGTCCTACATGATGCCTACCACCGGTTCGGAAACTAGCCCGGCGAGAAGAACCGGCGCCGGCGTAAGAAACTCGCGCGGGGCCATCTTTAGCAAGGTCCGAGACTATATGAATTTCATTATCTTAATTTAATTTTTAGAATAGATTTTTTTAAGTTTAATTTAGAAAATCTAAAATCGTTTTTAAAATTTTACACCCACTCTCAATAATGACAACAATTGAGTAATAAAAACTACATAATAAGTTGCTAAAATTAGTAAAAACTGTCAGCTGTGTAGGTACGTTCTTTTGTCGCTTTATGATCCTAGCCCGCAATAAACTTGACTGTCGGCATCATGCATAGTGAACATTCTAAGAAATTCGTTCTTTTGTTTACAAATTGGGATTGCTTGCACGTGTTGACTGTTTTTGACCATTACTAATAAGTAGGAGTCATGGATTATCTAACGTTAATATATTCTTAGTTGGTCACAAACTTTCAAACGGTAAGCGTGGCTAGTAAAAGAAAATCACTGTGTATTGACGAAAAAGTTTTACTGATACGCGCAATAGAAACGGAAAATATGAGACATATCTACTAACACTACATACATACATACATACAAACATACATACATACATACATAAATTCATACATACATACATACAAACATACATACAAACATACATACATACATACAAACATACATACAAACATACATACATACATACATACATACATATATACATGTATACATATATACATACATACAAACATACATATATACATACATACATACATACATTATACACATATACATACGTACATACTACATACATAGACTGCCAAATTATTTATTTGTACATGTGGATGCGGACATCTACCGGTCCTTACCACTCGTTGGATATCGGGGACTTTTACACGATTTACTTCGACTGTGAAGATCTGAGAATACCTACACATGTGTTTATCGTTCTTAAAATTTCCGAATTTTGATGTTTTATTCGAATATGAACTTTTTTCCACTGCCTGAGAACCATGCGCATTACGTGTTTTATAAACCGCTCGAACGTTTCGGTAGAATGGAAAAAATCATGAACAAATGTCATGCGGAAAATGTTCTAATAGCGAGAATCGCCGCCCTGCTTTTCTTTTTTTCAATTTGTTTTTTCCTTTAATGTTTTTACTTGTTGTTTTGTTTTTATATGTTTACCAAATATATTTTCTTTTCTTTCTTCTTTCTTTCTTTCGGCTTTAGTGTACAATCAAAGATCACGAAAGAATGCTCTCGTTCTAGCGCTAGCTCTTTTGCAGTAACCGCACATTTAACTCACTATTATTCAGTACTAAATTTAAACTTGACAGGTTTTATTTTATTAGAACAACTCACAGCTTAAGGAACATCATAATAAAATTACTTTTTAAAAAACTAAATGCCAACTACAAGTTTCCAGTAGTAGGAAAACAAATTAACTTAAACACGTCTTGCTAAGCATCTAATCAAAGAACTACATAATATATACCAACACTAACTATCTATATAAAACTAGAAATTAAATCTATAATAATAACTAACATAATGCATGCTCAAACCACAAGAAAAGGATTGTCATGTTATTACTGAATACAGACTTACCGCGGCCTTGTTATAAAAAATAATATAGGTACATTATAAGGCGAGTTTAAAATTTTGTCTCATGAAAGAAAGCATTAGTCATAAGTTTTTAATTTTGGTAGGGTTTATTAGGAATAAGCCCGAACAGACATATGGGTGTTGCCGCTGTTACTGTGGCAGTTACGAACGCGGCTGATATTGCTTCCGCGGTCCATTTCCGCGCAAGCTGCAATTGCTGGCATAATACACATAAGGGCGAGGCCGCGTTAGTGCGTTGCGTTGCGTCGTGACGCAGCCTCGATTTACATAGATTTTTTATGACATGCGTTGACGCTGCGACGACGCAACGCAATAATGGGTCCTCACTCTAAAGTCGGCTATACATATTGGCCAAGCGTAGGCCAACGCGAGCGTCGGCAAATAGGTGCAAGGCGAGTGCTACCGTCCACACATTCGCCAAATGCACACGAGTGGCAAATGTAGACGAGCGTTTGTAGAGCTGCCCACACGTTGGCCTGACAGTGACAAATGTCACATAATACAATGGCGGCTATACAAACTTGTGGACGCTATTGGCCGAGCGCAGGCGAGCGCCTTTGATTTGTGCACAAAAACCAACACCGATCCGAAGCGAGGCGAGTGGTCGCGAGTGGTCACGAGCGACGGCGAGCGTAGACAAGTGTCGGAAAATGAGCCGTCCACACGTTGGCGCTCGCCTTCACTCGGCCAGCTAGGCGAGCGATGCCGAGCGATGACGAGGCAAGGCAAATGGACTGGCTACACGTTGGCGTTGGCCGCCGCTCGGCAACGCCAATATATTATGTATAGTATCTGTATAGTACCGCCAGTTGCCATACAGAACTGCCCGCGTCGCCACACACAAGCGTCATTTACACGTTCGCTAACTTCGCGAGACAAGATGTCGCCCAGAGAGCGCGTATTTAGCGCGAAATGGACTCTGTAATTTAATACAACTTGTGAATAAATTAATTTAATTAAATAAAACAGGACGCTAAGGTGCTAAAAATAAAATTAATGCATACGCGCAAGTTGAAGTAGGTATTGGAGCCTTATAAGTATTATTCTATTGATTAGAAATTAATTTATACAACATATTACTGGTTGCTGCTAAGACCAGAATTTTCAGAATACAATTTTTATATTGTATAACATTTTCCTAACAAAGTTTCAAGATACCTGCAGGCTGCAAACTTGTTAAATATCTTTCGTCTCCGTAGATACATGGTCCTCAATTATAACGTATATAATGTCATACAATGTAAAATTTAAGCTCACTTGCGCAAATAATTCTAAGTTATACTTTTAGTAATTAACGTCTAAATTAACGCTACAATAGGGGGCTAACATTGGATTAATAATTTAACCCAGAGTAGCACAAGTGAGCCTGGTTTTAATGTTTGTACAAATTATTTAACCGTTTAAACCTATAGTACTTGTATTTCGGAAAATGTACTTACGTTTCCCGAACCGTTTCAACGATTCCGTTTTCAACGACCGGCCGTGCGCTGTCTGCGTCCAACAGCTGCCCGCGGCTCGGACCTGATCGTCGGTCCATCTTGTGAGGGGCCGCCCTACGCTGCGTCTTCCAATCCGTGGTTCAGAAATTTCCTTCCGTCATACATTAACATTACTCAATGAAGTACATCATTACCCGTCCTTTTGGCTTCGCCGAAGTTGGTTAAAAGGATATGCATTTTAGAATACGTCGTAAAGTACATTAATCTAAAGATCCGTCTCTAGAATCAATGTACTTAATATGTTACTACATATCCTGAAATGTTTAAGTGACAGTTTAAACTCCATTTTCTGGGTAATACCTTCATCGATTCATGTCTTCAATTGCAAATCACGTAAAAAATTTAAGGACACCTTCTACACATTTTTCGAGATAAATATTGTTGTGTTAATTTGTGTCTAAAGTTAGATTAGTAAGCTTTTTCATTTTCTTTTAGAAAAACAACTTTATTAAGGGTTTCTAGATTGAGTATGTGGTTGTAGTTTTAAAATAGACGCTTCTTCGGCGAAATAGATAATCAAATATAGAATACAAATTTAGCCTTATAGAAACTATTAAACTAGCTTCAGTTTTTTAACGCGATCTCGAAGGAACATCAGGTATCGGAATGTACCGCACCCGCGACCACGTATGGACATCTTTTTATAAGTTCTAGAAGGATTTAGAAAAGCTGAAATAAACGTGCAACCAGTTTTTACATCTACAGCCAAATAGCCTAGAAACTAGCTATTCTATGAACCTGTACTGTGCAGTGTACTAGATTAGCGACGCGGGGCTTTGCCGCAGGGAGATGTACATTGCGGGTTCAAAAGTTGGTGTAAACAATAACTCGCTTAATACATACTGTATTATATGCTATATAATAGTTTCTCCTTTTCTGATACGTTAGAAAAGTCACGACAAAACTTTGAATAGCTTATCCAGTGTGTAATGGCATAAATATACACATTGTAACAAAAGTGTATTGTGTATGTTATCTCGATGATTACTTACAATTTTAATTTTACATTTTGCGAAATTATAATTCTTTTATGCTTGCAATTTGTTAACAAACCGGTAAATATAATCGTAACCTACATAAATATTATACTTTAATATTATAGTAAACAATAAAAATTTAAAAATACTTTGCATGGTAAAACAGCAATGTACGACAAGCGCTATTTTCTACGGCTGTTCGCAACTAGAACGCGTATCTACGGTACGGGGGCTTGCAGATCGGCCTTCACTAGTTGCCAGGCGACGACTGCGCACTGCGCATGTAGTGGTGAGTGCACTGTCCTACCGCTAGTGATGTGCCTCATGTAAAACCTTGTAATTGACAACAACAAAGGCTTATGTAATGAAATATTGTTGAAGTATTTACTGCGTTTCTGCTGGTATGGCTGCGTGATGATTATTATTATTTGAGGAGTGAAAAGAAACAGCAAACAGACTGATAAATGATAATCCGTATATTCTTCGGTAGTTTTTTTATATTATAAAAAAAACTACCTTTAATTACTAAAATTTTTTATATTATATTTATAATTGTGCACGTCCTATCCGCTATCTTTTATACCATCTCTCTCCGTAGGGCTGCTGGATCAAATTTCTCTAGAAATAAGCAGTACCTTTGTGTCGTCTTTCTTTGTAAACTGTATTATTGTAAAATTTACTTGTATGCAATAAATTGTTAAATAAATAAAGAATAAAATAAAATACAATAATTAAAGCAACTCAAGTTTATTTTTTATTACAGTAAGGGTGTTGTGGTTATGTTGTAAGTATTTTAAAAAGGCCTCAGGGATCAGGCTACCACTTTGTTTTTGTTCGATTGATTTACATCATAAAGATAATAAAGATATCATATTAATAGGCTCTCTATAATTAATCTTCCAAATTATATCCCCTTCATAGTGTGTCATAAATAATATTTGTTAATTATCTCAGATCAATAACATAAGACCCGATTTCACCAACGCGTGTTAGTGTTAACGGCTTGTTAAACCATGCCTTCTCATTCATTGATAGGAATTACGAGAGGAACAACATGATATTTAACGAAGGATTAACACTGCTTGGTGAAACACGCCCTAAAGCTCGTAACTCGCGTCTAACGGAAAACGAATTTTAATCAAAAAATTATTCAAATCGGACGCCACATAACGTTTGTCAAGACGAGAGCGAACAAAAGCCGATCGTAAATTGTATTTCGTAATAAATTGTTATTTATTGACGTTCTGTTGCCGCTTTCCCTTCACTAACATGATCCGACGCACACAGACGGACAAATGCATTGTATGTCGGATCTAGCACACCGGCTCTTGCCGTTCAAATGTACACTCTAGCCTGTTGGTGTAGAGTTCGGTTTGGTTCGTCGCGCTGCGTGTATATGTGTGAAGTCGTCGACCTGTATCTCGGAAACCTACCTCAATGCGAAAAATATAATTTACAAAGTGCTACCTACGTGTTGAAATCCGAGTCATATGTTTTGTTCCCTGCTGTTGCGTCACGTGACCTCATTCCGTGTCTTGCAGTTTGTGCGAATATCTTGCAGAAAGTAATTAGTATGAAAGTGTAAAAAAATGAGTTTTTAATCCGGACAAGACAATAATTTTTGATTATTTTATTTTAATGTAGATTGTTCTAGACTTTAGAGTAACTTCATACGTTTCAATGAATAATAATAATAATGCCTCCCACACTGATTTCAGTGACCGGTCTCATTGAAATCAGACCAGCTACGTAGGAGCTATTTTATAGTGTCCAAGTATGTGCGCAATACACAGAAGCACTCTCTCTTCCTCCACTCTCGTAGCCCGACGGATAACCGAGACGACGGTGGGAGATCAGGTGCAGGAGCGACTTTTACATGCCCATCCGACACATGGATCATCTTTGTTGTCAGACAATCAGGTTATCAGCGTGCATTGTCCTAACTAAACTTGAAAATAACATTTTTGTTGCTTCAATGCGGGATTCTTACCCACGACCTCCGAGTCGAGAGCTAGGCTCTAAACCACTAGACTATGGAGGCGTTTCTAATGAAGAAATACATACAATCGTAGTGGTTTTATATATTTCATTGGGAGACAGACATTGAGAGTCTGGCTGTCTATAGAGATCTAATCATAAAATATCTGCGCAATTTCATCTATTATTACTGGTGGTAGGCATCACATAGACACGACGTTCAGAAAACATTTTGTAAAATTTATTCTGAATAAAATGTTTTGATTTTGATTTTTACACCTACTCACTAAAAAGTAATAATAATAATATCTATGGACTCTTCACACCACGTCAATCTGGGCCCAAACAATCTCTTCAAAGTACATACTTGTAGTACATATATTGTAGTTTGAAGAGATGTGTATGAAATAATAGGTCCTTACATATGAAATTGGCGTTTTGTCGCACTGGCCACTTTGATCTTAAATATATCCTCTTTGGTTAGGAATTCCAAATTCAAATTTAAACAGCTATTTACTCATGCATTATTTGTGTTTTTTAAACCGTAGTTCATTTGTTTTTTTCTCTTTTGCTTTTTTTCTGCGTCACTCATTTCACAAATGGTAAACTTAAAATATCGCATTATTTACGAGTACGAGTTCCACCGTGGCACAAGTGCTGCAGAAACGGCTCGACGGATTAATGATGTGTATGGGGGTGGTGTCGCAAAAGAAAACACGGTGCGTTTTTGGTTTCAACGCTTTCGTTCTCGAAATTTCGACCTGCAGAACAAGCCCCGTGGACGGCCGGAGACCAAGGTCTATAATGATGAATTGAAGGCTATTGTGGAAGCAGATCCATTGCAAACCACATCAAAGTCAAATCACCTCATGAATTGAGTGAAGCAAACCGACAAACGCGCGTCGACTGCTGCGTTACATTGCTCAACCGGCACAATAATGAAGGAATTTTAAATCGGATCATTACATGTGATGAAAAATGGATCCTGTACGATAATCGTAAACGCTCATCGCAATGGCTGAACCCTGGTGAACCAGCAATGTCTTGCCCCAAGCGAAAATTGACTCAAAAAAAGTTACTTGTAAGCGTTTGGTGGACTAGTGCCGGTGTCGTACACTATAGCTTTCTTAAATCTGGTCAGACGATTACGGCTGATGTCTATTGTCAGCAACTGCAAACCATGATGGAAAAGCTCGCCGTTAAACAACCGAGACTTGTCAATCGCTCTACGCCACTGCTCCTTCAAGACAACGCTAGACCACACACGGCCCAACAGACGGCTACCAAATTAGAGGAGCTTCAATCGGAATGTCTAAGACATCCACCGTACTCTCCGGACCAACAGATTACCATTTTTTTCGAAATTCGGATAACTTCTTGCAAGGAAAAAAAATTTTATTCCGATGAGGCAGTCCAAACCGCTTTCAAAGATTTCATTGATTCCCATCCGAATGGTTTTTTTTAGTAAAGGGATCAATGAACTACCTATAAGATGGCAAAAGTGTATAGATAGCAATGGTACATCCTTTTGATTAATAAAATATATTTTAATATGAAAAAATTGCCTTTATGTTCCTCCCATACAAAACGCCAATTTCATATGTAAGGACCTAATATATATGTCGCAGTCATCTTATTGAATCTGCCTATATAATTGAATGACCAGCGCGGTCATATAATGGCGTCAAACAGCTCATACAGGTAGCAAATAGCAATGTGTTGATATATTTTTTGATTAATTTAATGTGCGTTATAGTATTCCACATTCGGAAATTTTGAAGTTTAAAAATAGAATATTAAATATCTATCCTAGTCTCGGATTCATTGAATTTGTTGGCAAAAACAGAATTCAATGAACGCGCTATTTTTGTTATCATTCAATCAAATAGCAGATTCAACCAGATGACTGCGACATATTACCTATATAGTTTAAAAGTTTTAAATATGTTTCCCTTGTAGTCAGGGTTCCCCCATACATGACTTTCACTTGATTAGTATCAAGCTAATTTTTCTTGAGTAGCTTCATTTCGATGAATTTTGCCCAAGAATTTCTTAGACTGAACTCTCGATTGTGGTAACAGAGTTACCAAGGATAAAAAAAAATGCTCAACTTTCGAGCGTAGGACCGGGATAACGTACCACGCAATTTGTAGGACAATTATGTCTGGTGAATTACATTAATGTTAACTAAGTAATAAAAACAAAATCAGCTGGTTACTAATAATTTAAGATGACCTCGTTATCGATACAAGTTGGCAAGAGGGAACTCTTTGATCAAACCATAGATTTTGAAGGACAAATATTTTTTCGGATAATTTAGATTTTAGATCAATAACTTGACTATTAAAAAAAAATAGATATTTTGGAATCACCAATTCCATAAACTTTATTCTTCCTATCTCCGTTAGCTACCACAGACAAGAGTTCCGTCCAATAAATTCTTGGGCGACTCATCCAAATGAAGGTACTCACGAAAAATTAGCTTGATACTAATCAAGTGAAAACCGTGTATGGGGGAACTCTGACTATTGTCTGGTCCCCGTAACACAACTTCTGATATTACCACGGGGTCAGATTGATGTGTTGTGAAACGTCCATAGATATTATTTATTTATTTTTATGGAAAAGTTACAGCTAGCACAGGTTTAACAACATATAAACAAAATGATGGCCAATTACAAGTTGTTACGAATGAAGCTGTTAAATTATTATACACAGTCGTTTTAGCGACAAACAATATAATAATATGTACAATCTCTATCTACAGAAATAAACGAAGAGCCATAATTACTCCTTAACCAGGCCAGTGTTATAACTTTTGGTAATAAATTCTAATCTGTTGATATTTCAACAACATTTTCTACAGGAAACCGACTGGCTCGTACAACACGCGGTGTGAAATGATCATAATTAATGCCCTATGTCCGGCGCGATACGGCAGTTAGGCTATAAACATCATCATCATGTCGACGCTGGCCTGTAACTGGTGGACTGTACTGGCCTTGATTAATTTACTGACTGTACACGTAGGTACACCAGTAGTACTGTAGTAGTACAGGGTAGTAAGTTTTCATCAACACCGCCGACACGTCACTACTTACTAGTCAGTAGCACAGATTAAGAATTAGTTACTACGTAACAGATACGACAGTGATATTTTACCGAGTTTCCAGTTGTTACGTTTTGGCAGCACTGTCGCATCTGTCATTTTGACCGCACACCACAGACCATAGCACATCACAGACTACAAACAAACATTGTATAAGTGGTTGAATAATCGAGTCCAGCTATCGATACTTTAGTAAGGTATCGATTTTTTTTGTAGGTAGGTTTTTGTAGTTCAGGTAATTTATTTTTATTAAGTAATACAAAATAAAAACAGGTTACATTTATCATTTACTTATTGATTTTTTTTCTAAATTTCTAATAAGCCCTGATGGACATAGCAAGAATATTAATATTTAACAGAATATTTTTTTTAATAATATTTTAATAATTATCCTAATAAAACTCTCTAATATCGTAATCCAACCATCTAGTGATGGTAACACACAAGTCCAGGTTTTCCTGTTTCTAAGGCCACTTGCCTTACTTGAAGTGTGCTCTTATTTCAATTGTTTTCATTTCTTTGACGACACAAAAGATGATCAGTCACTTCTGTAAATAAATAACACAATATTTAAGATGAAAAAACAGTACATAAGTTGGCCGGTCACTTAGTCCGGCCAACAACAACAACAAAACAAGGAGGGTTTCTAGTAAAAACTTTAGTTAATTGGCAAAAATAGATTAACTAGTTTTGTTCTTCAGCACTATAAGTTGATACCCTAAATAAAACTGCATTATTATTCTGCTATCAAATATGCTTAAACTGCCATAACACTTCTTTAACATTTATGAAAAGACCATCTTTTCATAAATGTCAAACAAGTGTTACATAAATTTTTTGTTGTTTCAATGAAGTTATCGAAACCACAACCTCCAATTCCTGAGCCAAGTTCCAAACCACTAAACCTTGGTATTTCACAAAAATAAAACAATTTCAGTATCTTTTGATATGTTAAAATATCATATAGAATGAGTGTCAATATGCCATAGTACTACATACCCACTCTTCAAATGACCAACATTTCATCAGAAGCATTTACATCCTCATTGGAGTATACCTAGGGGTATTTCTGTCTGAAACAAATGAGTACATTTAAGATTAATATTGTTATACAAAAGCAAAAAACATTGGCAAACTTAATGAGTCAAAGATTAAGTATAATTATATTATACTGTTCATACTTTATATTACACTAGCTCTAACTATAACGTGTTAAAAGTAAAACTCACCTGATTCACAGGACGATAGAGGCATGCCGTACTCTGTATTTCATCATCCGTAAGGAGAAATGGATTAGAATGTTTAAATATCTTGGCCTTCTTCGTCAAATTGATATTTATGAAAGTGTTTTTCAGTAACAAGTTTTCGAAGTTGCTCTTTAGAGAGACCGATGGATAGTTGGCACCAGGAAGGACAGCCACAGGTTTCTAAAATTAATGTTCTTTGGGAAACAAAAATGCCGTTTCATGAACTAATAGTTGCGTTGCAACCGCCGACACAAGACTTAAATAGTCCCTTAAAACGAAAAACTAACAACATTTACACTAAATTAATTAACACACTATAAAATATTGATATAATGTATCAATAATATGCGGAGTAATTGAATATTTTGTATCAAATCAAGCAAGAAACGAGGATAAACAAAACACTAACAAACTACACGCGGCCATATTTGAGTTTTGACAACATAGATCATTAGCATAGATCATTAGACACATAAACAAATAGACCATAGACTAGGGTTCAGAACCGGGATTTCCCGGTACCGAAAATCCCGGGATTTCCCGGTTCTTTGACTACTGTTATAGAACCGGTTCTCAACGCAAAAGAACCGGGATTTTCGGGATTTTTTTTACCTTAACAAAAAATAAACGCAACGGGCTTAGAAAAGTACTTTTGTATTTTAATTACACATTGTGGCATGTCATGTTTAAGGATAATATATTTATTGCTATACAATGATTAAAATATCGTTATACAGTCACTTCCATTAAAGTTTTACATAGATATAAACATTTTTTATAAACGTGAGTAATATTATATTACTAGCTTTGGCCCGCGGCTTCGGGCGTGTGGAATTATTGTATTCGTAGCAAAAAGTTCTTTACCAAATAACACTACAGCTGCAATGTGGTTTAGATAATGTTATAGTAATAAACATATTATGAGTATCATTATATTTTAACCAATGCATATAAAAACTTAATAAATTGTATACTTTTGACACCTCGGGTTACATTATTGGAGTTTTAGTAAGGATCCCTTTTTTTTTAATATAATAAAGCCTGTGTTCACCGTTGATGGTGTAACTTTCCGACGGCGAAAAACGCTTTTAAATTTTAACTTAAGTTACGATGTTATTCAAAATATTCTTAACTGATTTTACTATCTCAACATATTAAAATAAATCTAGGGGAAATGTCTGCTCATTAAATATATATTTAAGTCAAAATCAAGATTTGGGGATAAAGTATGGCCTTTATCCCCAAATCGTGATTTTGACTTGAACCTTTGATTTGAACCTAAAAATAATAATTATGAAAAAAAGTACTGTCTGTCTGTCGGTCCGTATGAGTCCGTACTGAATGAAATAAAATGAAATTTAGCAGGCCGATAGCTTCGAACCTAAAGGGTAATGTAGGACATTATTATCCCAAAAACGGAAGGGTACCCGTTGGATTTTCAAAAAACAGCTACTTATTTAATGGTATTTCGGTGAAACTACGACGTATTTAAATGAAACTCGGCACAAAGGTAGATTGGACCATGAAATTAATAACAGGATTTTTTTGTTGGGAAACAAAAAGGTCCCAAGGGATCATAATTATAATTATAAAAAATCTTTTTGCTACTACTTATAAATAAAAAATCTCAAAAACCAATTGTATAAGATATCTTTAAGCTATGAATTTTTAATGAATCAATTTATCTGTTGGATAAAGCTGTTAACAATTTTGGAAGATCCATCTTTTTAGCCAGTAAAACTCACATCGATATTACATTCAAAGGGTAAAAACTTACTTTACAATATTTGCGTTTAAAATTTTAATTTCTGTC
The DNA here is from genome assembly GCA_905187575.2 of Celastrina argiolus. NCBI lineage: Eukaryota > Metazoa > Arthropoda > Insecta > Lepidoptera > Lycaenidae > Celastrina > Celastrina argiolus. Next base: position 16,327,118 of record LR994595.1, on the reverse strand, counting down.
CGAACATTATACCGCATTTCGTGCGATTGGCTAAGCAGAAAAATAATTTTAAAATGTTTTATCCATACTCCATATTATTTCAAACGTGAAACTAACTGTGTCTGTTACTTTAAGAGACATGAACTGTTTTACCGATTTGGTTTAATTTTGGTACGGCGATAAGTTTATAATAAATAGGACTTATCAACGCCGAGGCAAAACTACCGAGCAAAGTACGATTCAACGTCACGTATATAACGTGACGTAAAATATAATTACTCATACTTAAACTTATGAAACTCCTCAGTTTTGGTTGGGTTATTTGTACTACACAGTATTTTACAATATTATAAGTTTTAATAGATTTACACCGGTAAAATAGTTTTTTGGCCCATGATAGATCGTAGATATAATATGCAATGTTTTATTTACCTATTCAAAAGTAATAACTTTGCAAAAGTGGGAGGGAATCTGCTAAGTGTGCCTTATAGGCTGGCAAATCGTTATACATAATATACGCCACAGAAAAAAATTTATTGTAGTGCGTATGATCTGGCCAGAAACTGAATAGTGGATAGTCATATGATTATTGGTATAACATTATCTTAATCATACTGTAGCCATAGAGTTATTTGATAAAGAACTTTTTGTTACGAATACTATTTTACGCGCCCGAAGCCGTGGGTAAAAGCCCTAATATTAGAGACGTTAAATTCAAAATATATAAATATACGATATTTTAATCATTGTTTAGCAAATTAATGTATCATACTTTAACTTGACATGCCAAAATGTGTGATTTATTTATAAAAAATAGTTTTCGAAGCCATTGTATTTGTTTTTAGTCAAGTAAGAAAAAAATCACGAAAATATCAAAAATCCCGGGAAATCCCGGGAATTCCCGGTTCTGACTAGTGCCGGTACCGAAAATCCCGGTTCCTGAAACTTTACCGGTTCTCGATACCCTACCATAGACGTGTGTGACGTCACAAAACGACGCCATTTTGCTTTCGACCGCAGCGCCAAAACGTAACAAATGGAACTACACTGTCAGCCCCCTGGTCAGTAGGTACCCACTATCAGTACCCACTACTCACTACTCAGAACCCTCTACTCAGTACCCACTACTTAGTAGACGGTAGTCAACACGCAGTTTACTGTAATTGATGAACTTGAATGAATGATTAAAGTGATCATTTGGGTGTATACTGATTAAATGTGATATTAATGTTTAAACAAAGCTCAGTACGAGCCGCTATAGTACTAACAACTTAAATGTCACTTATTCAACAAGTTAACAACACGAAATTTGGTAAAAAAAAATTCTTGACATATAACTCGACTGCTATATTATTTAAGGTTCCACTGGAATGGCGATTCCACCGTTGTTCTGAACTGTCGCGAACATTGTGCGTAACAGATGTTTGTTTCGGCGGACTCGCTAACGCAACATTAACAAACTGGAACACATACAAATTGGCACAGCTGGAATTCTGAAAAAAATGTTGGCTAACAAATGTTCTGAACACTATTTTGATGGAATCGTACCTCAACTCCGGGATACTTTAATCGATGCTGCTTATATTGTCAGATGAGTTGAAAAGCTACTTGATAGACAAAGACAGGGATTATCTGTGGTGTAAATATTTTTATTAATACGAGGTATATACATATTATAGCTATTGTTTATACTTTTTTGTTATTTTGGCGTGACTATATACATAAGTCCTGGGTAGCTACGACCACGTAAAAGTATTTAATTGGATCTTGAATAAAAGTATATCATAATCCTGACTAATATTATAAATGCGAAAGTAACTCTGTCTGTCTGTCTCGCTTTCCTGCTCAAACTGCAGAACCGATTTTAATGATATTTGGTACACATAGTCCAGCAGGCCTACTCTCGACACAATCGAGAATCGAATCAGTTCAATCTTAACAGTTTTTGGTATTTTATTTGGTGGATTACTTTGAAACTAACCAGGATAAAGAAAATCGGTAGATCGTAAGATTCGTCCTTACGAATTGTCCTCGGTCTCGAATTTTGCGGGCAGCGGGGCGGGTGCGGTACTCGTTACCCGCTCCCGCGCCGCTGTTTTCGAGAACCGGTCCATTTCATTATACATAAAAGATCCTGCCGCTCCCGCTGCCCGCAAAATTCGACTGTTTGCACTCCCGAGTCCCGACCATATCACTAGTCTGAGAATCAAAATAAACAAACATCATTTTATTCGGCAGTACGCAGCACGATCGAATCTGAATTAAAACCGAGTCAGTTTGGAGAGTAAGGCGGAGCCTGGGAAAGGATATATCCTTTCTCTGCTATTTCACGCGGACGGAGTCGCGGCAAAATCTAGTAACGTTATTGCAAATCAACATTAATCGACAACGTTACTCCTAGTCACCTGTAGCCGAAAACTTGTCCGGCCGAGTGTACCACAGACGTTAGAAAGTCAGATGTGGCGCCATACCCCCCCCCCCCCCCCCCCTGTTTCCCGCGGCTAATTACAGAGATGCACTGTGTGTACGCACTGGGCGTACGTGGGGATTGAAGTCGGTTTTTTTTAAGTTTTTTATTTTTTACCTTCTCTAAGTCAAAGATAATTACGTTTTGTAGCTACGATGCTACAGACTTACATACACCATATTTTTAATTTCCACCTTCGTTTTGTGTCGAGAGCCGAGTGCGAAAGTGAAAAACTTCCAAATTAGCCGCACTGATACCACGTACACAAATCATCGACATGAAAATGTACGGACAAGTATTTTTATTGATTCGTTAAAAATTTTGGTGAAATATGCTCATAAAATAAAAAACACGGGCCCGAACTATGTACATTTTTTATGGGACCAAATGGCAGCTATTCAGCATCGAATAAAAAATCTCTTCCTTTTTTTGGAAGTCGGTTAAAATCTATTGCTGTTTCGCAGTGCCCTAGCTAGTCAGCACCAGCGCGATAGAGAGAAGTGCAGCTCAAACTGAAATGACTCAAATTAAAAGTCCACGAGATCTACGTTTAGGAGATCCCTGTTGCCTCCAAAACTTACCGGTTTAGGTAAAGGGTACTTTCTTTATTGCAAACTGAAAAAAGGGTAAACATAAGTTGCGATTTTATTGTACAAAATGTTACCAGTGTAGGTACTTTCTTCATTATAATAATAAAAATAGCTCCCTCACCGATTTCGGTAGCCGATTTCATTGAAACCAGGCCAGCTACGCAGGAGTTATTTTATAGTGCCCAAGTGTTTGCGCAATACACAGAAGCACTCTCTCTTCCTTTTACTCTCATAACCCAGTGGGTACGGTAAACCGACTTTTAACATGCCCATCCGACGCATGGATCATCTTTTCTTGTCAGACAACCAGGTGATCAGCCTGCATTGTCCTAACCAAACCTGAAAACAACACATTTGTTGTTCCAACGCGGGAATCGAACCCACGACCTCCGGGTCGAGAGCGAAGCTCTGAACCACTAGACCACGGAGGCGTTTGTCATTATAAGCTAAATAAAGGGTTAACATATTAGGTTGCGATTTTAATATAAAATGTTCTGAATCAAAAGATGATCTATGCATCGGATGGGCATGTAAAAAGTCGGTCCTGCGCCTGATCTCCCGCCAGTCCTGTCGGTCATACTGGGCTACGAGAGTGACGGAAGAGAGAGTGCTTCTGTGTATTGCGCACAAACTTGGGCCTTATAAAATAACTCCTGCGTAGCTGGCCTGTGTGGAAGGCATTATTATTATTGTACCTACTTAATTTAACCGTTAAGCTTTGATTACATATATATTTACAAGGAATTAAATTGTTTTTTTTTTATTTTATATCTGTTCGGTCACCGTGTAACGTCGGTTGTGTGTACGTGATGCATGGAAGTGGCCCTGGGCTCAGCAGATTGAGTTAATTACTGAGGTCGAGACTCCAGCACTCCCCAGCACTCCCCAGCATCGCACCCGTACATCATGCTGCCTATCGCCCAATCGGCATGACTGTAGGCTTGATCCAATCGGCTTCATACCATAATAATGCTCCACACCACGCCAATTCAGTCGCTAACGTACCTAAATATAGAGGCTGTAATATCAAAGAGTGATAATACTTTAGGATGTGTATGGGTGCCGTATATAGAGTTTTGAAAGTACCAGCGCTGAATCAGATGCTTTTTTAAATTATTGTATGTCCAAAGGAGAAAGCCCATTTCAGGCCCAGAGCGGACAGCCGTCTTAAGAAGACTTAATTTCTCCAGAAATGTACCATAAAGAGACATGATTTTTGATAACATTCAAATAACCGCCACTATAATCAGTAATGTTCCAATAAAAAAAGGAATTTTATTGGATTATTTGGAACCTAAGTAGAACGTTGAGGTGAAATGTTACCCGATGATAAAACTCTAATCATTCAATCCGAATATCGATTTATAAACAAATAAAATAAACTCATGTAAAATACAAATAACGGGTCACTGTTGGTAATTCGGTAAAGAATTAATCAAAAGAAAACATTTATCTTAAAACCAATGTTTACGTTTGTTACTATATACGATAAATATTAATAAAAAGTCATATTATATCGATTATTTTTTACGTAATCGATTTATCGATTTCATTTCTTTGCGACAAGCGGCAACACTGATGACTGAAATGTCATTTTTCAAACGAATGATCTCGCTTGTTGCTTAAAGATGCGTTTTGTTTTGTTTTCGATTTTTTTCACCGCAAAGTGGCTTTCTCGCCTGAACTTGTTTTGGCTTTTCACGTACGACTTTGGCATTGTTTTACTAGTTTTGTTCTCTCCTTCTACGATTACTTAGCCCTGGATTAAAGGATTACGCTATTTAATTGTGCATACCAAAATGTCTGAAGAACATTGTATATGTTGTGGTAATAATATTACCGAGAACCGTATTTTAGAGCCCAAAGAATTAAGTGTCATACAGCAGTGGGTTGCACGGCAGCAGGTAATCATAATATTATAATAAAATGTTTCTATTATTTCTTTCATTATGGTTTAATCGTTAAATCTTTTACGGTTGAAAATATTTATCATTAATGTTGATAATATGTTTTAGGTGTCAGGTGATAATCTTGTTTGCCACAATTGCTGGGTAGCAATAACTGAAAGTCTTGCACTACAACAAGGGCTATCTTATTATATCTTACTATTATAAATTATTGAAAAGTTGGAAAAGGCCTTGAAAATAAAATAGACAAAAAGAAAAAAAATATATACTTCTACAATAGTGGCGGCATTTTAAGTTTTTTTCTCAGATATCTAATACTATTAACATTTTAGAACACTCATTTTTAATGCGATTTTTTGATGTCCACATTGGGCCTGAGACACTATGGAGAGTGGGCTTTCTCCTTTATGATGGGGCATTTCTCATAGAAAAATGAAAGTCAAAAGTAAGTATTTCAACGCTGGTTTTTTCACAGTAAACTCTACATAGGAAGCACAATACACACCCTCAATTATTATCACTCATTTATTTCATACCTAGTTGTGTCAAGTTTTATGAAATTGGTCACTTATATCATCGTGTTTTATATTTGAGAACTGTCGAATGTTTTCAATATTGCCACATTATTTGTGAGTGTTATAGTGTCATGTTAACGCTATACCGCGAAAGATGAAGTAGAAACAAAGGTACAAACACAGTTTCTTGTGTCTGTATGTTTATTGTGTACGTCACAACTCACAGCATTTGTGTTGAGTTATGACTTATTAATTTTTTAGTTGATAGACAGACAGTCAGTCAACGTAAACCCTGTGCGGCGTAAATATGTGGTATTATTGGCTAGTTCATTCGCGTTATGTTTGCAGTTACTTGTCAGTGCTAATGTCAAAATTTGCCATATTAATGGCGTGTTTCACCAAGCAATGTTAAAGTTAATCCTTAGTAAAATATCATGTTGTTCCCCTCGTAATTTCTATCAATGAATGAGAAGGCATAGTATTTTAACAAGCCGTTAACACTAACATGCGTTGGTGAAATCGGGACTTAGGCTGTGTTTCACCAAGCAATGTTAAAGTTAACGACATGTTAAAATACCATGCCATCTCATTCATTGACAGGAAATACGAGAGGGATAACATGGCGTTAACTTTAACATTGCTTGGTGAAACACGCACTAAACCTGCGCTTTAGCCATCTTCAAGACAATTAGATTTATGGTAAATTTCGTTTGTTGTCTTGTTGAGTGTTAATAAACAGTTTTATTTATTTAGTTATTTACCAAAAATTGTAAACAAATTATATGCATAAACCTTTTGCTATTTCATCCTTTGTCTACTGGGGTAAGACGCCTTTAAATCGGCTTTACATCTTATAATATACAAACAGACAGAGACATTTGAACGACTTGCTTTTATAATATGCATTAATGATAATAGCATTTTATTTAAGTCTCACATCAGATAATCCGTTAAAAATCTTTGTAAATTTTTAATGTTTATTTTGTTAAGATTCTTTTACATAACCTTTGCAATTTTTTTGTGTCATCTTAGTAATTGCGAATGAAAAAAATGTATTATCTAAAATTACATACGAATTTCTTCTGGAGGTCACTTTAATTTTTGCTCCCATTAATTACTAAACAACTAAAAGGTCAGCTACCCCCTGGCAACCCTGTCAGGGCCACCACCGATCCCGGAGGGCCGGCGTGTTAACACGCCGTGATACGTGACGCGACACCACGGATCCATTACCAATTTACCAGCCGTGTTACTGAAACTTTCGACCTTACAACCATAGCAATAGAGTTCAGAAGGACTAACATACATCAGTACCTAACGCCCTTGTCTTACATGTATTGTGCAAGTGGCCCCGAGTATGTTTGTATGTTTGCAAATCGTAAAGCCAACGAGCAAAGGTTAGAGGCTTTGCGGTAGCGAGCTAACTAATGCCCGCTTTGGTCAACCAAACGATGAAACTGCACAGTTCGAACACAGTAGACAGATGTAATTTTTTACATGCAACATATTTAAAGTAACGTTACTAAAAGCCCATGAACAACATTAACCAATGAAACCAGTAACGCTTAGTCGACTTTTCAATCGTCAGATAACTTTTATCTGTTGAATAAACATGTGACTTTGACATTTGTTCCATACAAAATCTGCCAAAGTCACATATTTATTCCTTAGATAAAAGTTATCTGCTTAAATAAAGCTTACACAGTAATTTGGCATTCTCCGTAGCGCAGTGGTTGAGCGCATTGGTGCTCGAGCGTGAGGTCGCGGGTTCGAATCCCGCCGAGGAAACGAAAAGTTTTTCAAATGTTCCTGGGTCGTGGATGTGTATTAAATTTGTGTATTATATAATAAAAATCTTAAAAAGGGGTATTATAGTCATACAAGTATTAAATATATTACCGTTGTCTGGTAATACAAGTTCTTCGGATACTTAGCATGGGGCCAGATTGACGTGGTGTGAAGCATCTATAGATATTATTATTATTAGTAATAAGACACAAATTACTTGCACTTTTTCTTTTTTATGAGCAGATTGTACTACTAACGTTCGAGGTGTTAAAAGCATGAAATGGATTTGAAATTTTTTGATATATGTATGGATATAGATATGAAATTATTTCGGATTATCCGTTTGTTTCGGATAATTTCGGTTACGGATATTATGTATAATTTTGGTAATTTTGACAGTAGAAAACTTTTATTTCGGATTCGGATATTTTTTATATCGGATATCCGGTAGTTTCGGTTACAATTACGAGCTCCCTAACATCCCGGGATAAAAGTAAGCCATATTGACATTTGCACTGATGAGTCCCTACGTTATTAGCGCGGATATAGTACTTCTCTCTCCTTCTCTCTTTTCTAATGATCATCAATATTATAGGAAATATGCTTATTACCAACCGATTACGCCATTAACAGAATAACGATACACCAATAATTGTATCTACGAAGCGTGGATAAAAACACAGGAAGTCTAATCGGCAATTTTACGGTGATTTGAAAATGTCGGAACCGAAACTGCCGAAATACACAATTAGAGCGCAGCGGGCCTCACTTCCCCTATGCCCCATACCCCATACCCCATGCGTGTCCCATACGTGATACTAGGTGGGACATCATTGATTTAATTCACTTTCTGTTGCTCTTGCTCATTTTTTCTAGCCATTGGAAACCGTAGAACATATTGCGAGATATTCTTAAAATATTATATAAATGACTAGCTGACCCGTGCCTACTTCGTTGAGCATACAAACCGTTTAAACCTTCCCTGGACCACCCTGGACCACCACGAATCATTCAAGACTAAAAATAATCGGTTCAGCCGTTCTCGATGTTACCGGGGCTTTTATTAAAAAAATCTTTTAGTATTCATTAAAATCAGTAATTAATATTCTTAAATAAAATAATATTATTATTAAATAACTGAAAACTGTTTATTTATAATTTGTCGTAACTTTATAGTTATTAATAATAACTTTATCGTATTATTACGATCCAGTTAAAGTCGAAACATTTTTATGAAATATAGAAGTCCCCAAAACATATTATTATCGTTGAGAAAACACACGGACAGCTTTATGAATGTTATAAAAATGGAGGTCTCGCGACAACCGCCCACGCGGCCGATATACGAGCGCTTTGTTTGAATAATTCAACATACAGAAATACGTTTTTCGTGATATATAGATCTATGTTATGTAGGGCATGGTTAACTGCGAATATCAAAGAGCTTCATTATATTAGAGTTTTTAACAGCTTATCACACCGATTTTGCTGATGGTAGCCATTGAAACCAGTGCGCAGTACAAGAGCATTCTCTCTTCTGTCGTAACCCAGTAGGATGATCGACATGACTGGAGAATGGAGATCAGGCCCAGGACCGACTTTTTACATGCCCATCCGACGCATGGATCATCTTTCTTGTCAGACAATCAGGTGATCGCCTGCATTGTCCTAACCAAACTTGAAAACAATATTATTTGTTGTTCCATCGCGGGAATCGAACCCACGGCCTCCGGGTCGAGAGCGAAGCTCTGAAATACTAGACCACGGAGGCCGTGTTCTCTCGCCAGTCGTGTCGGTTTACCGTCCCACTGGGTTATGAGAGTAAAAAGAAGAGAGTATTTGTGTATTGCGCACACACTTGGGCACTATAAAATAACTCATGCGTAGCTGGCCTGGTTTCAACGAAATCGGCTACCGACACCGAAATCGGGGAGGGGAGCTATTAATTGAACTTATACGTATTGGAACCCACGACCAGCCACTGAGGCATCAAGAGTCAGTGGTCGGACATGGCCTCTCCCAATAAAGTCAGCGGGCCCCGTGCCAACTGTCCAGACTCCAGGCACGGCTAAGTGCCAACAGATATTGTATGTTCAATGAAAATTAATTAAATAATAAATATCATAGAGAAATGTAGAGCAGGAACGTGAAAAAAATGTTAGCTTATGAATTACTTTGGTATATAATACTAGCTGTTCCGGCGAATTACACCTTGACGCACTGACACTAGGGCCTGTATTGAGAAGCTCCTTTTATTGGAAGTCGGTTAGAAACCGTTTTCAAAAACAAAATATGATTGTTCTCAATAGTAGCTCTTGCATATTGTACGCCGTTGGGGGTAACATCTGTGCGACGTGTGCTGGAGGGGCGCAGTATTAACACAGCTCGAGTCTGCATCAATTATAAAACACTAGCTGTGCCCGAGACTTCGTTCGCGTGGTTTTTGAGTGACTTAAACCGTTTGTGCAGCGCCCCAAATGTGCATAATTTTCCCCGTTTTTGCAACATTTCTCACTGACGCCTCGCTCCTATTGGTCGCAGCGTAATGTTACATATTATATAGCTTAAAGCCTTATGGACTATCCAACAAAATTTTTTTTTTCAAATCGGACCAGTGATTCCTGAGATTAGCGCGTTTAAACAAACAAACAAACTCTTCCGCTTTATAATATTAGTATAGATTTAAATCGTAGAAGAAAATAAATCACAAAGCTTACTATGAAGGCAATAAAGTTTGTAAATTTCGAAAATATTGGTTGACTTTCCACCCAAGTTTCACTTACCTACAAGATAAGAAACAAGAGATAATATGTATATAAAGTTAAAATATATTTTATCTAGCACCAAATTGCATTAAACACACTATGCGTACACTCACTCATCTGCTAGGTTGTGGTTATAATTTTTTTGCGTGCTATTGCTAGACATAATAATATATAAAAATTTTATGCTATGGATTTCCGCAAAGTAACGCCTGATTCCATTAACTATCCAAGAGATATATATTTAATCAACCACCAATTTGAACAGGCATTAGATATATTAGCACTCAATCCTGTAAATAAGTCTTCGTAATTTGTGATCGAAATAACGTGATATTTTGAAGTGCCTTCAGCGATATTTTCGATAACGTTGTAATCGGGAGATAGCTGTAACGGCCAAGCGCGAGCCGGGGTGATTGACCCGCTCCACTTCGCTGTCGCTATGCGCCACTTTCAAATTAGATCTGCTGTGGAGTGAACCGTGAACACACACACACACACACACACGCACACACACACACACGAGCGGCTCGTGAAGCTGATTGTATGGTTTGTTGTGACCTTTCTAATTTGTAATACAGATAGGGGGCTTTGTTGGCTCCTATTATGTTCTGTTTAATCGAGATGAAATTATTTAATTGGCAGCTCTGTAATATTATGAAATAAACATTATCGAATGTGGCAAACGTAACATCATTCCTATTTACAACATCAATAGGTACATAAGGATAAAACCAGGAATGAAATGGTTTTTTTTTCGGATATTAAATTTCGGTTACGGTTACGTATAATATTTTATATCCGATAGTTTCGGTTACGGTAACGGAGCTCCCTAACATCCCTGTATAAAACCCGTAAATATAATATTTATTAAACGTGGATGACGACCAATTTATTTTTTACACTTTATTGGCGACATAAAACCGATCGGGGGTCGAAACCGGACCCCGGCACTTGTGTATGAAGGTTGGATGAAATTTATTGAGGGGATTAAGGGCGGTATAATTAGAGAGCCTCCAAAAATGTAATCACGAAACAAACGCCGCTGTCGCCCGCCTGAATATATATTGAGTAGAGGGACCAGGGCGTGGGGTAGGCGTGGGACACTGCGTAGTGACGTTTTCTATGTTATGTCAGTACTACAAAGTAGATATATAGACACGACCACTAGAAATTGATATCATCCTATACTGGCAATTCGACTGGCTACTTTTGTTTTCTTCGATTTCCAGGCACATTCCGGAAACCACCATCTAGCGCCACTATTGGAAAACTAATTACTCATTTCGTTTCGTATCTTCTTCCCAATAAAGGAGTTGAATTTAGCTTAATGTGATGTTATGCTTAAAAATATGCTTATCTTTATATTTATGTCAATATTTGTACTCAATTCGACATATTTACATTTTATAATTTACAAACAATTACATTTTTTATGTATTAAAGATAGATTGTATGGCCATGTTAGTACTAAATTGAGTACTAAGTATGACTGGACAAAAGTACTTAATAAATTATACAGAACATAATGTTTACTACTTTAGTAATATGAGTTATTCTGAGACAAAGAAACAAAATGGCGACGTTAATGGAAATCTCGTTTCTTAACTCGGTAATAGCAGACACGTGACATATAAAACTTTACGAGCTACTATAAAACGTACGATTATCAAAATTATGATAATTTGTGTTACTCAATTCCCTTACCCGAGATGTTAATTAAAAGCCTTACTCATCTGACCCTGGTTTTGGAATTATCCCTGAATCTATGGGGTGTTGAAGAAAGTATGGCACCTCTCCATCAACCATCTTACTTCGAATCACTTTGGGGAAGGCTTTTTTTTTGTTTCATTTAAATAAATACTGTTGGTTTTTATATTCCAACAGCCTTTTTAGTTTTTATTTATGTTTTAGGTAAATGTAACTTTTTTTTATGGGGAAGGTTTATCCAGCAGTGGACGTCATAGCTAGCATAGCATTAGTTTGTGGTGAGAGTACCGACTCATCTTCTTTCAGCCTTCGTAGCGGAGGAGTTCTGGCCGACGAGTGTGGTCTACCGGAGGTCCCTGCACGTCGCTGTCATCACGTGTTAAAGTTTAATACGGGCCTATGCAGCCTGAAATAAATAGTATTTATTGTATATATTTATCCCACCAAAAACATTTTCATGTAAAAATGTTGTCAACACGAGCCTACACAGCTTACCCTGTGAAAAAGTTATCAGATATCGTATAAAGCCAAGCTCTACACTACACCTTAATCAAAATCTATCAAAAAGTGGTTAGATCTCATGTAGAACCAAAATTCTTGATCTATGCGCCCTTACTTCACCAGGCTTAACTTCACTTACGCTATATTGCAGTTAAAACGTGATGCTTGGCCGTTTTATTTCGCACACGATTAATGAATTCGTATGAAATGTTCGTAATGGTAGCAAAACGGTCAAGTATCACGTTTTAACTGCAATATAGCGTAAGTGAAGTTAAGCCTGGTGAAGTAAGGGCGCATAGATCAAGAATTTTGGTTCTACATGAGATCTAACCACTTTTTGATAGATTTTGATTAAGGTGTAGTGTAGAGCTTGGCTTTATACGATATCTGATAACTTTTTCACAGGGTAAGCTGTGTAGGCTCGTGTTGACAACATTTTTACATGAAAATGTTTTTGGTGGGATTGCATTTATTTTTGTAAGCTGGTAAATGGACTTTTTTTTAATTTAAAGATAACCTATTTTGACCCCGGGCCTTTACTTACGGAAATTAGAACAGTCAGCGCCTTAGCCTAGTGACGTCTAGTGACGTCGACTGATGTCACCGTCAATATTATACCGTGTATAAACTTTCACCGCAATTTTTAGGAGGTAGAGGCGGATTTTCAAATAAATTTCTCGTCCATATTTCTTTATTTGTTATATTATTATATTATAATTATATTATATATAAATATAAATTATAAAATAATATACATTATTTTATTGCTGGAGTGAAACTTCTTATTTGGATATCCTAGGATGCCACTAGTATATATTCAACACTAATAATCCGAGAATTTGAGAATTACTTATATATACGAGGGAGATTGCCTTTTATAAAGCATGTTGATACTTATTAAAATAATACAGTAAGTCTATAATAATATCGTGATGTAGACGACGTTCAGCGCCATCTGTTGGTCACTAGAGGTACTAATTCTTGTACTGCTCTTGTAAAAACTTATGCTAAGTGCAACTTAGCATTTTTGAAGGAAAAAAAATTGTACTTATTTTTATTTTTGAAAAATAGCTTTAAGGTTTTCTTTTCATTATGGCCTCTTTAAACGTCATGTCGTTACGTGTTAAAAATCATATTATTATTATGTTAATAGTCATAAGATTAAACACTAAAATTATTTATACATTGATCGTGTAATATTTTCGTTTATTCTTATCATTATAACGTTACCGACTGATATATGTGTTGATAAATGTGTGTTTAGATGTTTCACAGTTCCAAACATAGATTGCGCTGTTAGCTATCTACATCGCGCTATCAAAGTGTCGAACATTTTTTACATAAGATTCCCTCTAAACTCAATATTAACGCTATTATAAAATCAGCGGAAGCTTATACCGGACCGATTTCAAGTGATCGACGTAATATTTTGTTTATATACACTGAAAACAAATTACTACTTGCTGCCTGATAATTCTTACCTAATTTTTACTTATCAAATACCTATATAATACCTAATTTTAAATAAGTGGATAAAAAACTAATTTTCTCATTGATATATTTTTCATTTACAAAAAGTCGGTCACCGATTAATAATCGGAATAAAATAGAACATACTGATTGCAGTAGTGCAACGCACTCAAATAAATAAAGTCGGATAGAAATAATATGGAGCAAAAATCTGACCGATTAATTATCGGTCCTACAAAAAGTAGGTCTTATTTTTTTTATGTACTTGTATAATTGTTGTTTGTTGTTGTATAATGTAATATTTCTTTTATGTATTAAAGATCATATCCGTATAATAAACATATTAAATATCCATTTTGTACCGTCCACCATATTGGATTCAAAATGGCGGCATTTATATTTTAATAATTTTTTTGTTGGTTTTGTAGCAATAACAGCTTACATAAATAATATCAGCTTACTAGGACGTCAGGAAGTACCTTATGAATTTTGATGATCTATAAATGAGTCAGTGACGAAATCTGGGGTTTTTAGACATTGATAAAATCTAAAGTATAATAGCTACAACATTCAAACTTTGTATGTTTCATGTATTTACTGGTGTCATTATATGTTGAAATTTTCAACTATGTAGCATCATCCAAAGCAAAGTTATGAGAGTTCAAAAAACGACGAAACCTTTCGAGAAAAGGTAGGTAGTGCCCTTGCGCTTCGCTTGGCTCGTCTTGACGGGGGCACTCCCGTGCCCCCAGATTATAGCTGATATCCCTAAAGTACCGCAGCTCATGGCCACCGCGAAATATTAGATAAGCCATTAACTGGACAGTTTTTTGTGCGCGCAGTCCGGGCGGCTCGGGCGCGGTTTATTTCAATAATTGATGTCCAACTCGACACCCTCGACTTCATCACTGGGGGGAGGAGGGGGGAGCCTTTTACTGCCCGCCGTGTTTGCTGAAGAATCGCTAAAAAGGTTTTTAGGGGTGGCTTCATTTTTATTTAACTGGGTATAATTAAGTATATTATGTGATTGCAAACAGATTGTTGGTTGGATTCCAAATTCGTATTACCTAATTATGTATAGTTATATTTTTTAAGTATGACTGGAAAAAAGTATTTACAAAACATAAATTTACTAGATTAGTATTTTGACACAATACATATGTATAGGGTCAATTCACACTAACGTTGAGCGGTCGAATCTTTTCTTTCTTATATATGAAGATGAATTGCTGTTCGATAGTATCGCTAAAACTCGAGAACGGCTGAACTGAATCGGACATTTTTAATCTTAAAATATTCGTGGAAGTCCCCGAAAGGTTTAAACGGTTCATCACAAACTGTTTCTTTGCTCAACGAAGTGGGTACGGGGCAGCTAGACTTCTTCTTATATATAAAAATGAATTGCTGTTCGTTGGTCTCGATATAACCCGAGAACGGCTGAACCGATTCGGATATTTTTGGTCTTGAAATATTCGTGGAAGACCCGGGAAGGTTTAAACGGTTCATCACGGGCAAGGTGAATAAATTATACAATAACGGATGGAAAGGCCTAATTAAAAGTTGGTTAACTTATAAGTAGATACTACTTTACGACTTACGATATTTGACTATATGCACGTACCTACTATACAAAAAGTGTCCATACAGCACCGTCGTGACACAGCGGGACAGCCGCCGTGACGGACGTGACAGCAGATATACAGCCTCCGAAATAATATATGGACGCCTTACACCACGTCGATCTGGTGTTAGGCGTCACGGGGACCGAACAACGGAAATACAATAATATTAATACCTAAGTGGTAATACTTCACAGTGTGTATGGGTCCCGTATATAGAGCAGGGATGTTAGGGAGCGTAACCGTAACCGAAACTATCGGATATCCGATATTAAAATTATCCGCATCCGAATCCGAAATAAAAGTTTTGTTACTGTCAAAGGTAATCAAAATTTAATATCCGTAACCGAAATTATCCGAAACAAACGGAAATCCGAAATAATTTCATGTCCATATTCGTATCCGAAATTTCATATCCATTTCATCCCTGATATAGAGTTTACTGAGAAAGTATCAGCGCTAAAGGAGGTGCTTTTTTTAAATTATGGTAAGGGAAAATTTATGATGTTTGGGCATTTCTCATACTAACATCAAAAGTAAGTATCAGCGCTGGTATTCTCACAGTTAACTCTACATAGGAGGCACTTACACACCCTAAAGTGTTATCACTCATTTATTTAATATAATAATAATAGCTCCCCTCAACGATTTCGGTGTCGGTAGCCGATTTCATTGAAACCAGACCAGCTACGCAGGAGTTATTTTATAGTGCCCAAGTGTGTGCGCAATACACAGAAGCACTCTCTCTTCCTTTTACTCTCATAACCCAGTGGGACGGTAAACCGACACGACTAGCGAGAGAACAGGCACAGTACCGACTTTTTACATGCCCATCCGACGCATGGATCATCTTTCTTGTCAGACAATCAGGTGATCAGCCTGCATTGTCCTAACCGAACTCGAAAACAACATTTTTGTTGCTCCAACGCGGGAATCGAACCCACGACCTCCAGGTCAAGAGCGAAGCTCTGAACCACTAGACCACGGAGGCGATTATTAAATATACATCCTTGACCCACACACAGAAAACTTTTTGTTAGTTCGGATTCGTTCCTTGGGATTCGAACCCGCAACCTCTGGCTCGTGCACCAACGCGCTCAACCACTGCGCTATAGGTCAGACATAGTGAAGCAAAAAGTGAGCAGTTCAGTGTAGGTATAAAGTGACAGATATGAAATATTATTTTCGTATTTATCTACTGTTTTGTGTTGGCTGTATATTGGCAACATAACGCCTCCGTGGTCTAGTGGTTCAGAGCTTCGCTCTCGACCCGGAGGTCGTGGGATCGGTTCCCGCGTTGGAACAACAAAAAATCTTGTTTTCAAGTTCGGTTAGGACAATGCAGGCTGATCACCTGATTGTCTGACAATAAAGATGACCAATGGATGGGCATGTAAAAAGTAGGTCTGCACCTGATCTCCCGCCAGTCGTGTCGGTTATCCGTCCCACTGGGCTACTAGAGTGAAGAAAAACAGTGCCTCTGTGTATTGCACACACACTTGGGTATAAAATTTAGCACATCTTGAGTCTATTTACTAAGAAAAAAACATAAGCTGTCTAATGTCTCTATCGCAAATATCCGAAAAGTCTTCGTCAACTTCTAAATATACTTTATAAAAAGATCAATTCTTCAATCAATTCAATATTTTTGGTAAAAGATGGTCAGGTGCAAGTTTCTTACGCCGGTTCTTATCGGAGGGTTAGGGTTGAACCGGCGCGGTGTAAGGCTAAATTTTTTTGTTGACTTTCCAACGATTTGGAAAAAAAAGTTTTTTTTTAATTAATTTATCGCACACGCAAACAAGTGGGTGAACAGAAAACACGCAGGTCGCGGGTGACGACGATCCTAGATCTGACGGGAGTGGGCAGGCACATGTTATTTTGAATATCTAGATTAGGGATAGCAGAAAAAAAATTGATATTATTGCTAAGCAATGTCGTCACTGCCTTTATAATGACCTCAGTGCCGTTTCCAATCCCGTCGAAGACAAAAAATATTTTGTTATGTTCTTGGGTGATGTGTATAGTTGAATGGTGGAAAATGGTATTCAATTTTCCATTGTCTCGTACTTGTGTAACACATTACAAGTTCATCGGATACTTCATCTCCATAGATATTATTATTATATTATGAGTATTACTTTTGAGAAACAAAAAAAAAGTTAATACAAAAAAAGTATAAATAAAACCTTTACATAAGTAAAGTTTTTGTTTTTGGTTAGAGTCGGCGCACACTAGCTCTAATAATTATGCAGCAACATATATTATACAACACTTTATTACGATAATTATATTATTACTTACCATTTTATCACACCTCTAAATATTATCCACTCTATTTGCTGACTGCCTCAATCATAGGCGTCAGAGTCACAATTAATGACATATTATGTCATTGTGACTTTAACATTACATTATTTTAATGAAAAAGTCCTTTAGCATTGTATTCCATATTTTGGGTAATATAAAAAATACATCCTGTTGCCAGTTAGTCAATAAAGAGAATCAAAAATAAAAATAAAGCGTAGCTAATCTCTTTAAGAGATATCGCTACGCTTTATTTCAAGTTAGCGTATGCTAAATAAGGGATTATAATTACGCGAAACGACTACCTGATAATACGTACAGATATAAAGTTGAAAATTTAGTTACTTAACATTTAACAAATATCTTGATTAACATCCGAAATCGCAACAACAAAAAGTATTTTCCGTTAGCTTTATAGTTACGATAGGACTATCTTGCAATACAGATTTTGAACAAATCGGTTGCTGTCTACTCAAGTTTTAATATATTTTTTAAAACATTAACTACTTTTGTAATCCAGCTGTTCCTGTTAAGTGCCTGTTTTAGTATGCTGTCGGTACAACACCTAATTGTGAAGTCGTTGCCCCGTGTATTTTACGTCGCCAATAGTTCGCGGCTGACGTAAACTATCGTTATAATATTAAGAAATATATTGTAGCGCCACAACAAACACGTCGTGCTTCATGGCAGACCGCCCAATATACTTATATATAGGAAAATAATAGATGAGACACTAAAATATACAAATAAATATCATTTTTATGACAAACCATAACCTACGTAAATTATAAGCTTATCGCACCTTTCCTAATATAGGGGCACGACTCAAAATTGTGTGATTTCGAGTTTTTATAATATATGGGACTAAATACCATGGGTCTAATGCTTTTGACAGAAAGAATCAAAGTGAGCCTATTTAAGTTTAATTAATTTTTTTGTGAAAATACAGGGCGTCAAAAATCTTTAAACATCCACTTAATATGTTTTCTTAAAACTGCGCCCAGCCGCCTGCCAATCATGGAAGTATCGGGAGCCCCCCATGAAATACTTAAGGGAGCTTAAGTGGTGATGAAGCTATATGAGACTAAAGTAAGGGTTATGCTCAGTAGACAAAGTAGCTGAAACAACGACCTACTTAGGGTTATGTCCAGTAGACATTTTATTTCAAATCAGATAAAGTAGAACCTCGTCCTGTGGGCACCTGGGCAAGAGTGGGCAAGTGTGGAGGAAGTGAGAGTGGATAGGCAGCAACGATAGGGATCACCACGATTAATGTTATTTTCCGTTTGTTGTAAAATAATTACATGTTACGACTTAATCTCAGAGGCGTAGCTAACTAGCCGTAAGCCGTAGCCTTCAGCCAATTTTATATCGCTAATTACGACAAAGTTCGAAAATAAATATACGGGTTGGACTGACTCCGAGAGTAAAAGTGAGAAACGAAACAGGAGAAGACTATTTTCGCTGCACGTTAGAAAGAGAGATTCCTCTTTCTCTCCTACGCTGAACTGTCCCTACGTCTTACGAATTTTTTGATCAGGAGCACGATTCTCGGGCAGTGGAAAAAAGCTCGAATATTAGTATATCCCGCTCGCACGCGCGGTAAATCTCATTTGCATGAGCGGGACAGACCGATAGTAAAAACTGAGTTCGAGCCCTGAGAATTAGGGCCCTGGTCCGGGACTTACCTAATCAAACATGCACATGTCCTTATCAAACCTTATCTCTTTAATTTTAAGAGGAAACAGCACGGTTGAGAAAAATACAAAATAGGTATTTATAAAATCTATTGCTGCCTCGTAGTGCACTAGCTAGCCAGCACTAGCGCGATAGAGACAACTGCAACAACTTGCCTTTTAGGGGATTCCTGTTTCCTCCTCCAAAACTTAACCAATTAGCTTATCCTTTATTAGCTAAAAAAACGATTAAGCTAGGTTCCTATTTTTTTTTATTGTTGTATAATGTAGTCAAATCTGTTTCCTGGATGTTTAAACATAGCGGAGAATCTGGACATATTTTTTAGGTTTTTGAACGTCCATATCTCTTTAAATAATTAATTTATTTAAAAAAAGGAAAAAATAGGTACGTACAAACAATATACATAAATATTCAGGAAAAAAATTGTTACTCTAGAAGCATTATCCAGGGAGGAAAAAGGAATCCCGTAGACCCCTATTTCTGGGTGGAAAAAATTCGTAGTGTTTCCTCTTAAGCAGCTGTGCTGTAATTATAATTAATATATATGTCCTTCCTTTTCTCTCTAGTAAATGTTCCACCAAGTAGCGTTTAACGCGGGTTGTTAACTAATTGTTATTTTATAAAAAAAACATAATGATGAACAGATGTTAATTGATCATATATTTGAATAGGGTTTCGGAAACCAGCGGTCTGACTGTTTTCACGCATATCTGGGTTCGATACTGCAAGAATACCATGAAATAGGGCTGCCATCCGTCCGGGTTTCCCCGGATTTGTTTTAGTATGGAAGCCGTCCGGGGAGCGTCCGGGCGGGGTTTAAGTTGTAGTCCGGTTGAAACCCGGACGTAGAGTTTTTCTTGTTTGATGTACGAGTTGCGACTTTATATCAATCATATTATAACAGCTATCTTAAATTCATAGAATATAAGATGTAGTCTATACTAATATTATAAAGAGGAAAGATTTGTATTTTTGTATGTAACGACTTAACTTAAAAAGTACTGGACCGATTTTAATAATTCTTTTTCCATTAGAAAGCTACATTATCACTGAGTAACATATTTATTTTATTTATTAGGCTGTATAAAAATCAATTGCTGTTCGTTAGTCTCGCCAAAACTCGAGATCAGCTGAACTGATTCGGCTATTTTTGGTCTTGAAATATTCGTGGAAGTTCCGGGAAGGTTTACACGGTTTCCATGCTCAACGAAGTTGGCACGGGTCAGCTAGCATTTAATATTTTAAAATGCCCTAGCTTGCCAAATCGCTATTAGGTGTCGTGGTGTCTTCATAAAAAGAAGCTTAAAGTATAAAAAAATTGTTGACATAATATGATTTTTACGACCTCGGAGGCGTAGTGGTTGAGCGCGGCGGTGCCCGAGCGAGAGGTCGCGGGTTCGAATCCCGCCGAGGGAACAAAAAGTTTTCAATGTTCCTGGGTCATGGATGTGTATTAAATTTGTGTATATTATTATAATAAAAATCTTAAATATGTGTCATAATATAAAAAATATTAAATATATATCCGTTGTCTGGTACCTGTAACACAAGTACTTCGGATTCTTAGCACTGGGCCAGATTGACGTGGTGTGAAGCATCTAAAGATATTATTATAAATATGTTTTACTTTAGTTGGAGAGATAAATACTCTTAAGATAATCTCATAAGTAAATAAGTTATAACGTAAAACTAGCTATAATGTTATGTTATACTATTTTAATAGCACCACACATTATCACTCGGGCCCGTTTGATAAAACTTCCGTGTCCCAGCGATGTTATAAATCATCTTTATGGCCACACTAGAGAGAACTACGAGTATTAAGGTTTTCGAAATACACAAACACGGGATTTAGGTATGTTGACTTCAATTTTGATCGCGATAGAACATATTATCGAAATTTATATTTGTACAGACTATAATTTTAATGAGTGATAATACTTCAGTATGAGTATGGGTCCCGTATATACGTATTACGTACATATACTACTGTGAAACTGCCGGCGCTGAAAGAGATGCTTTTTTAAATATATTATGGGTAAATTTATGTTGTGGCATTTCTCATACAAACATGAAAGTCAAAAGTAAGTCTTTCAGCGCTGGTAGTTTCACAGTAAACCCTACATAGGAGCCACATGAACACCCTAAAGTATTATTACTCTTTTATTTTACACCTTGTATGGTGCAGGTAATGTTGTACTGCAAGAAGAAAAAATAAGCGTTTTATCCTTCTAAGTCCTGATATCGCCAACGCTTGTTAATGTTAATGGCTTGTTTAAATACCATGCCTTCTCATTCATTGACAGGAAATAAGAGGTGATAATATGATATTTAATGAAGGATTAACTTTAACAAGTGAGTAAAATTGGCACTTATAAATCTACTGTTATAGCTAACAAATAAAACAGTCCATTGACACCACAATCTAATTCCATTTTAGGGGCAAAATAACGAATACTTATTCGCTAATTTAAGTTAGGAGCCTATTCACTGTCGCTGTCTCTGCTTGTCGAAATAACTATGTGACCTAAGCGTCATTTATTTTAACTATCGTTAATTTCCAAGTGTTTGTTTTTCCTCTGATATTGAAGACAAAGAAGTTGTTTTTGTAACTCGGTCCTAATTCCTGCCAATTAACTAAGTAATTAAGTGATGACAGTTTAACGCGACCCCTTCACCCCTTCCCCCTACCCTTGCCCCCTGCGGGCAAGCCCATCGTCAATCATGGTATATTTGTCATCTATCATCGCTTAGCAAACATTATCGAAAACAAAAACAACAAAGGGCTTGAAGCAATGATTACGATATTTCGGTAGAAAATGGATTATTACTTGTGCTTTTTCGACTGCGAAGTAAACCCACGGGAACTGTTCATTTGCCGCGATAAAAGATTCACACTCCCTCGAGACCTAATCTGTATCTTTTCCTTTCATAAAAACGCCTGTATTTCGCAGCCTAATATATTAATACATAATATTATATGCAGAGTTATCAAACTTTTTCTATTAAGATATTTGAATTCTGATAGCGGGTTAGGTAGCTGGTGGTGGTACTTTAATCCAACCACTAGAAGATACTTCTCCTAATCCTTGGTGAGCTGAAAAGAGACGCCAGCGAGCTCCGAGGGTGCGATGTGATAATTGATGAATATTATCATCAGGTATGGCGTCCTGTTGGACATAACACAAAGGGGGGACTCGTAGTAGCGAAAAGATGGAAAATTTATATTTTTTAAAGTAAATTAAATTATCTTCTTTAACTACTTTTTAAACTTAACTAATGGAAATTTTTTTAACGTTTTCTGGGATTTTATTGTTTAGGCATACTCCAGCACAAACAAACAAACATCATCATGAACATGTGATTACTAGATTCTGTGGAAACCAATTTTATGATGAGCTCTACATTCCAAAATCAAACATAAAGGACAAATGTTATTCCAATTTTCGTCATAAAAACTGACGAGTTTATTTGCGGGTTAAACAAAGCGTACATTATGAAAATGGAGAGAGGATTTGTGTGTATGTAACCACTTAACCCATATTCGGAACGCGGTTTTTCCATGCGTGGAACTCGCGACAAAATATATTGGGGAGTATATATTATAAATTTTCCAACATTTTATATAATACTATACAAATCATAAAACATACATAGTTTTATTAGCAGGTACTTACCACTGTCCATCCTGACTCCTGTAGAGTTGCAGTAGTAGGAATGTGTGGTGGGCCAAAGGTCTAAAATGACCACAAGGTGTGAATCCTACTATGCTGGGGCTCGCGGGCTCCTAGTCTATACACACGAACGCACTGGTCGTTGGCCTTATACCTGATCAGGGTTGAAACTCATCTATTTGTGCGACATTTGTGGAGATCTTTAATCACGATTTGTCGCGTTTTGGTAAGTAATTTACATGAGATGTCAAAACAAAAAATGCTCTACGCGTTCTTCTCTTCACACTATATTCGGCTTGGTATATGAACCATGGAACACACTGTATAAATTGAATTCACATCCATGACCATGATGAAAACATTTTGTTCCTTCGGCGGGATTCGCACAGATTCAATTGAGCACAGATCCTCTTACTGCGCTTCAGAGGTCGTCATTAGTTAAAAAACTACACTTCTAGTATTCAAATAAACTACACATATAGTATACAAAAAAAATGTTGAAAGATATATCAAAAACTACGAGCGTAATAAAGTATTAGGGGCGGGCTCTACAACCTATTTCTATATTTCAGCGGTACGACATAAAAACGTCGGCGGAGTTGATCTGTAGCAGCTAGTGGCCTGTAAATCAGGGCTTTATTAATTCCGGGAGATATCTGGGACATGTAACTAGCCGAGCAGAGGCGACAATCATACTGTACTACATCGCAAAATTATTAAGTACCTACCTTATAATATTTCTTGATAAACTTTAATTCTGCAGTTTTGACTTAGGACAAAAAAAAATAACCAACATTTTAAAATAGGGGCCATACGACGAAACTCTTTTAGGAAAATACAATTTATCAATAGTATATGTAAATTCTGTCTATTAATATAAAACGTAGTATATATTTTTAATTCTCTAACGAAATTAAGAACATACCAAATCATGCCGACGACATGTATATGGGCTTATTCAAACTGTATCTTCAGGTCGATATTTTTGAAACTAAATTACGCGGCAATAAAACACAAAACGACAGACAAAATGACAGATTTATGTTTCGTGTAAAAGTATCACGAGAATGGCTACTGTCACTATAATTTATATACCGCATACATAGAGACGTTTTTATATTCTATTTTCGATAAAACTGGAGCTTTATTACCATAGACACAATGGGTGTCTAAACAAGAGGTAATTTATTCTTTGATAATAATTTGACATAATTCTGTATGTAATTCAATTCAATTCTTTATTTCCAGAAATTGGTTACATGGTTGTTACATATACGCAGTGGGCACAATTTCTGCCCATAGGGCATGGAAATATTTTTAGTTAAAAAAAATCATCTATAAATAATAATTGCAAAGTGGATATTATCAACATGTATCCTAATTCCTAAACATACATCGTCTATAATGTAATACCTACCTACCTAGGTATATATACCTCTATGTCAATTATTATTTTAATATTTTTATTATTATATTATAATTTATGGATTTACACATGTTTGGCAATCAATTCAGAAGAATAGAAACAGCTGTAAGTAGTTAATCCGTACATTAGTACCGTTTCTCTAGTTTAATTATAAATTGTATGTGTGTAAATACAAATAATTTATTTCCAAACTAGCTGTGCCCGCGACTTCGTACGCGTGGAAAAGTGATTTAGGACACTTTTATATTTTTAAATATATTTTTAGTTTATTGGCGCAATCGCTGACAACTTTGGCCAATAGTTACTTCCCTACATCCCAGTGTTGATCCCGATCCAGCAAGTCACGTACCCGGCAAGCCTCTTGGTATGCAGGGTATAATAATAATATAGTACCATCCTTTCGGAGCTCGGCAAAAGAGGTAGGCCTTCGAACAATATGTAGAAGTCAGCAAAGGTATTCGAAGTTAGGATAATATTATTCGAATGCATCGTATAGACCCAGCCAATTTTTCACGTTAATTTAGTAAATTATTTAACTTCGATGTCCGTCTGTCTATCTGTCTGGTTGACAAAATTTTAACACGTGTAGGTATCAAGCTAACAATCCTATTAAATACTCAGGATCTTCTGTCCCTTCTGGCTTTGAAAAAAACAGACTCCTTAGCCACATCTACCCAAAGATTCAGCCGTATCTCTCTAATTTTCGACACTCCAAAGGGAACCAAAACCTAAATTTGATACGAAGCAACGTCTTAATAGTGCCGACATAGGATAAATTGCGAAACCATAAAATTATTTTCAATTTTTTTTTACTTACTACCGTTTTTGTCATTAATATTTTGAGATATTAAATTGAAACATATATTGCAATTATTAAGGTATTTAAAACGAAACTCTCGGGAATCGAATCAGTAACTAATTAGGATAAAGAAAACCTTTGGAACGTAACTTTTTGTACACCCGACGATATCAATCGACATAGAACAAAAATAAACAAACGTCAATTTATTCGGGAGTATGCGGCACGATCGAATCTGAATCAAAATCGAATCAGTTTAGAGAGTTAGGCCCCAGCTCGGCGCGCCGATCGGTTTTAGTAGCGTTTTTTTATTAACCTACCCTAAGTATAACAATAATATAAATAAATTAAATTTAGTTTTAAAGAAAATATAAAATAAAAAAAGATTAAATTTGAATGTTTGCAGCGCGGTTCCTGCCGCGCTTCATACAAACGTCCAGCATTTTTTTAAAATTGTCATAAGTTTTTTATTTATGAACCGATTGAGATATGAAATAAATGTTAAGTCAAGATTACTACAAATATGATTGAACCACATCTAAATCGGATAAGCCGTTTCTGAGATTAGCGTGCACAAATGCACCGACAAACAGACAAAAAAAAAATTGTTTTGGGTACTATTGCATAAATAAAAGTGTCCTATAATAACACAGGCACAGTTAGCACATTTTAATAGTATTTTTTACCCAGCAGTCTACACTACACCATCCCGGCTCGGACGTAAGACGTCACGCAGCAGCCTGTATTACGCGGCGCCCGGTCGAATCACGGCGAAACGATTTTAATTTTGCTATATTTCCTAAACTACTCATTATATTTGCATGGTATAAAGGGCAAATATTATAGTCTTCATGGAATGCTTGAGCCAACTAACGTATTAAAAATGATAAGGATTAATACCGTGATGGTATAAATAGCTTTCCAAAAACCGCTTAATTGCCCGTTTTTAGTTTATCGCGAAAGGCTTTCTTTTAATTATACAGTTAATTAAGTTGATTTTATACAATAAATGATAATTTATTTTAATTTGTGAAGCAAGTTCAAAAATACAATTTTTATATTATTATGACACTGTGAAAACACTGTTTTCCCAGAAAAAAATCCTGATAGTTAGGTACTTATTTGATGTTCTAATCTACTTTAGTGCCACGTTCTATTGCTTCGCGTCACTGTGTAAGCGATCCCCCCGCGCCCCCCGCACGAACCGTTCGACCGCAGGCCGCGCGCGCGAAATTCATCCGACTTGCTTCAAATTTATCGTCACTACTCGGCTCCTATGTATCGTAGCGTTATGTTATATAGCCTATAACCTGCCCAGGAATATAGGCTACAATCGTACCAAGTTTGGTTAAAATCCCTTAAGTAGTTTTGTTCCTATCGTGCACATACAGACAGACAGACAAAAATTTTACTGATTGCATTTTTGGCATCAGTATCGATCGCCAATCATCCTCCAATATGTATTTTGAAAAAATATTCAATGTACAGAATTGACCTCTCTACAGTTTTATTATAAGTATAGATATAGAAAAACATACATTAATAAAATATTTCAGTAACGTTCCCCCAAACTAGGCGATGGTTGCCCTACGGGGGACTTAAAAGGGTACAAAACTATAACCCACTTCGTTGAGCATGGAAACCGTGTAAACCTTCCCGGTACTTCCACAAATATTTCAAGACCAAAAATAGCCGAATCAGTTCAGCTGATCTCGAGTTTTAGCGAGACTAACGAACAGCCATTGCTACTCAGAGGTGATGTAGATTTGTAATGAAAAAAGAATTAATAAAATCGGTCCAGTACTTTTTACAAATACAAAAATACAAATCTTTCCTAGTTATAATAATATTAGTGTAGATTATAAGATAAGGCCCACAACTTTATTCATGCAGAAATTTATATACGTCGCATAATTAGGGATCAGAACCGGGAAATCCCGGTACCGAAAATCCCGGGATTTCCCGGTTCTTTGACTACTGTTATAGAACCGGTTCTCAACGCAAAAGAACCGGGATTTTCGGTATTATCGGGATTTTTTTTACCTTAACAAAAAAATAAACGCAACGGGCTTAGAAAAGTACTTTTGTATTTAAATTACACATTGTGGCATGTCAAGTTAAAGAAATTAATATTTATTGCTATACAATGATTAAAATATCGTTATACATTCACTTCCATTAAAGTTTTACATAGATATAAACAATTTTTATAAACGTGAGTAATATTATATTACTAGCTTTGGCCCGCGGCTTCGGGCGTGTGGAATTATTGTATTCGTAGCAAAAAGTTCTTTACCAAATAACACTACAGCTGCAATGTAGTTTAGATAATGTTATAGCAATAAACATATTATGAGTATCATTAAATTTTAACCAATGCATATAAAAACTTAATAAATTATACTTTTTACACCTTGGGTTACATTATTGGAGTTTTAATAAGGATCCCTTTTTTTGAAAATATAATAAAGCCTGTGTTCGCCGTTGATGGTGTAACTTTCCGACGGCGAAAAACGCTTTCAAATTTTAACTTAAGTTACGATGTTATTCAAAATATTCTTAACAGATTTTACTATCTCAACATATTAAAATAAATCTAGGGGAAATGTCTGCTCATTAAATATATATTTAAGTCAAAATCAAGATTTCTATAAAGGCCATAGAACCTAAAAATAATAATTATGAAAAAAAAGTACTGTCTGTCTGTCGGTCCGTATGTGAGACCATACTGAATGGAATAAAATGAAATGAATGAAAGGCCGATAGCTTTGAACCTAAAGGGTAATGTAAGATATTATTATCCCAAAAACGAAAGGGTGCCCGTTGGATTTTCAAAAAACAGTAGCTACTTATTTGATGGTATTTCGGTGAAACTACTCGACGTATTTAAATGAAACTCGGCACAAAGATAGATTGGACCATGAAATTATCCCCAAGGTCCCAAGGGATCATAAAATTATAAAAGCTGTATTTTTGTACTTGCTTATAAAATAAAAATAAATTATAATTTTTTGTATCATCGTATTTATCTGTATTCTGATTTCTATTAAAATATAACAATTAAAATAAATAATATAATCTTTTTGCTACTACTTATAAATAAAAATCGCAAAAACCAATTTTATAAGATATCTTTAAACTATGAATTTTTGTTGAATCAATTTATCTGTTGGATAAAGTTGTTAACAATTTCACTAACTCACTTCAATATTACATTCAACGGGTAAAAACTTACTTTCACAATATCTGCGTTTAAAATTTTAATTTCTGTCCAAACATTATACCGCATTTCGTGCGATTGGCTGAGCAGAAATATAATTTTACCATACTTAATATTATTTCAAACGTGAAACTAACTATGTCTGTTACTTTAAGACTCATGAACCGTTTTACCGATTTGGTTTAATTTTGGTACGGCGATAAGTTTATAATAAATAGGACTTATCAACGCCGAGGCAAAACTACCGAGTAAAGTAGGATTCAACGTCACGTATATAACGTGACGTTGATTCCTACTAACAAAATATAATTACTTATACTTAAACTTATAAAACTCCTCAGTTTTGGTTGGGTTTTTTGTACTAGACAGTATTTTACAATATTATAAGTTTTAATAGATTTACACCGGTAAAATAGTTTTTTGGCTCATGATAGATCGTAGATATAATATGCAATGTTTTATTTACACATTCAAAAGTAATAACTTTGCAAGAGCGGGAGGGCATCTGCTAAGTGTGCCTTATAGGCTGGCAAATCGTTATACATAATATACGCCTCGGAAAAAATATTGTAGTGCGTATGATCTGGTCAGAAACTGGATAGTGGATAGTCATATGACTATTGGTACCTATAACATTATCTTAATCATACTGTAGCCATAGAGTTATTTGATTACGAACTTTTTGTTACGAATACTATTATACGCGCCCGAAGCCGCGGAAAAAAGCCCAAATACTTAGAGATAAAATCATTGTCTAGCAAATAAATGTATCATACTTTAACTTGACATGCCAAAATGTGTGATTTATTTATAAAAAGTAGTTTTCGAAGCCATTGTATTTGTTTTTAGTCAAGTAAGAAAAAAAAATCACGAAAATAGCGAAAATCCCGGGAAATCCCGGGAATTCCCGGTTCTGACTAGTGCCGGTACCGAAAATCCCGGTTCCTAAAACTATACCGGTTCTCGATACCCTAGTCGCATTACATGAAAGGGCAACCGCACATTTTGCCACCGTAAAAGCAGATTAAGTCCCTTAGGTATAATTAGTAAAAAATAGAGTTACTTTCATGACATTAGTGAGGATAATCCTGTACTCTTTGTGAGCACTTAGGGAGTTAAGTGCTTCAAACAATCTACTGCTGATGTCCATTTCGGAACATCTGCATAAATTGTACCCTCATTTGCATAAGGGCTCACCTTTCTGTGAGCCCTTGAAGATCATTAATTGTCCTAAAAGCCCAACAAAGCCAACTTAAGGTCATACGTGGCACTTTGACGATTCAAAGTCTTATGCAAATAGGCACAATAGTTCACTTTGTCGCCTCTGTTTGCTAAGCCTTTCTTGTTTTTCTTTATGTTCATTTTCACAAGGACTATAATTATTTAGGTAGTAGTTATGTACTTGCCTGTATTTTAATAACTTTATGGTAAAATAACTGAAACACTGATCCAGGATGCCTAATGTTATAGACGTAAATCTAACAATAAGAAAGATTGGTGATTGATCAAATGATTTTATGAATGACAGCACACCTTGGGAATAAGGTAGCCCTCTGCAAGGCTATATTTAAATACTATAAAATTACTGTACTTTTGTTATTTAGTTTTAGTTCTGACATTTGTAAATCTTAAAAAAGAGCAATTTTCCATCTTTTTGGTAAAAGGTGGCCCCACGCGAGTTTCTTACGCCGGTTCTTCTCGCTGGGCTAGTTCCCGAACCGGTGGTAGGCATCAAATAGTCTCGACGTTCAGAAAACATTTTGTAAAAATTTATTCTGAATAAAATGTTTTGATTTTGATTTTGATTTTTGATTATAATACCAATCCTTATTCGTAGTTCTTGTAAAAGAAAAAGTTGTATTATTTCATAATCAACACGCAAGTTATTAATTACATTCAAAACAAATTTAAATATATTGATAGGATCTGCATTATATTTTAAATAGTTTCCAAATGCACACTAAGAAAATATTCGCAAAAAAAAACAATTTCAGCGAACACATTCCAGAGTGCTGAGAATTGGCGATTACCCTACATTCTACCACATCTGATCCGCCTGTCCCCGTATAATGTATGTCCGTCCTACCTAAATATCCGACCCACATACTGATGTAATATATCACTCGAAATTATATTTATTTCTGTACTAATAGTTTTCGCATCGTAACCATCTCATCAGATTTGCTTTTACCGTCTATTCGGGCCGCACTTACGATATCTATTTGGTTCTGCTCCGAAAATATTAATCCACTTCTAACATCGAATAGTCTGTTACCGATAGACTAACGTTACATACAACATTAATAAAATAGTTTATTACATGTTGAGTATTTTGTATTGAGTAATAATTCACTAGAGCTGTTATAGAGTATATTATAGAGTAACGAATCGTTTCGAATATTTTTCGTTACTCGCATTACTTCGTATCATAGCCACACTGTTTAACCAACGCAATGTACCGTTTTCTTGCTGATTGTATGTTTCGAGCATGTGCGCCATTCTGCGAATTTAAAAACTTAACAAGTTAAAAAGCGCCTAGTACATACATATTTCTTATATCATATGCGCCGCGTCGGAACATATACTGTACGCGTACGCAATACGACTCGATTCGTTACTTTCACAGAGCATGGGTACTACATAGCTCGCATGTTATGAGGTATCAGAAGTAACTAGTAACGATACGAAAGTAACGTGTAGTGATGGTTTACAGTAACGAGTATATGCGGGTATATTTTTCTTCGTTACTTTTACACTTCTATAATTCACTATATCGACTGTAAAAACAGAATAGATGAACTTGGACTTATTTTAATTTTAAATTTATCTAGTTGTTTTGCTTGTTTTTGAAAAAGCATTTAATACTTGTAAGGCATTTTAAGCGCCTCCGTGGTCTAGTGGTTCTGAGTTTCGCTCTCGAACAGGAGGTCGTGGGTTCGATTCCCGCGTTGGAACAACAAAAAAATGTTGTTTTCCAGTTTGGTTAGGACAATGCAGGCTGATCAAATGATTGTCTGACAAGAAAGATGATCCATGCGTCGGATGGGCATGTAAAAAGTCGGTCCTGCGCCTGTTCCCTCGCCAGTCGTGTCGGTTTACCGTCCCACTGGGTTACGAGAGTAAAAGGAAGATTTGTGTGTTGCGCACACACTTGGGCACTGTAAAATAACTCCTGCGTAGCTGGCCTGGTTTCAATGAAATAGGCTAACGACACCGAAATCGGTGAGGGGAGCTATTATTAATCTGGTATAATGTTTAACGCATTTGTTGTTTAGTTGTTCAGAGTTTCGCTCTCGACCGTGTGACCGGTCGTAGTTTCGATTCCCGCGTTGGAACAACAAAAAATAATGTTTTCAAGTTTGGTTAGGACAGTGCAGGCTCATCACCTGTCATCAATCTGATTGTCTGACAAGACAGATGATCCATGCGTCGGATGGGCAATGGGCATGTAAAAAGTCGGTCCTGCGCCTCCGCAGATCGTGTCGGTTATCCGTCCCAGAGGGCTACGATAGTAAAGGATGATCACTTGGGCACTATAAAATAACTGCTGCGAAGCTGTTTTCAATGAAACCGGGCTCCCTCACCGAAATCGGCGTGGGAGGCATTATTATTATAATGTTTTACTTTTGTATTTATTACATTCCAGTTACGTAAAATGCTAGCAAGACATTACCAATTGTCAGCATTTTAGGACTCTGCAACAAGATTATTTAAGTTATTTAAGTGAAAACTTTGTAGGTGCACAGCAGGCTTACTCCCGACACAATCGAGAATCAAATCAGTTCGATCTCAACGGCTTTTGGTATTTTATTATCTCAACGGCTTTTGGTATTTTATTTGGTGGATTGCTTTGAAACTAACCAAAAGAAAATCGTTCGATCGTAACTTCGCACTCCCGACCATATCAATCGACTGAGAATCAAAAGAAACAAATTTATTGGGAAGTACGCGGCACGATCGAATCTGAATCAAAATCGAATCAGTTTGGAGAGTAAGGCCCCCGATTCCACTTGAAATTTAGAATAACAATTGAAAATAACACTCGGATATATTATTTACAGAACGGCTCAGTAAACTTTACCGAACGACTCTCGTCGCTAACGTAAACAGTTTAATTTGAATAAGGACAGTCCCCTTTTCTCCCCTACCTCCTTAGGGGCGGAATTTATTTGTTCCCGTCAGGTCAGATTTCATAAAAGAGGCGAAAACGTCAAGTGCCACTTAGAATTTACTAATTAAAGATACAAGATTTTTTTCTTACGGAAGGGAATTTGTTTGCAAGGGCTTCGCTACAGTTCAAGCGCAGCTAATGCTATGTTTTGCAATGGTTTTTGTTTGGAAATTTACTTCAAAAACTTCAAACTCTTTATTAGCAACCTTTGAAAATATTTATCATACATAATAAATCAAGATACATTGAAAAATATATAAAAACTTACTGCCTTGTTCGGGCGTTTGCTAAATGATAGTACATTTACTTCTCTATGTACCTATCTATTTATGTATAAATTAACTTTCTAAATAGTAAATGGTTTATACAAGTAGTGAGGGATAATTTTTATTTGTCGCCCTTCTTAATCATTGAGGCTTCACGTCAAAAGGTTATTCTCATCTAATGTTGAATGATCATCCACTCATCAATGATAAAAATTGTTGCTTTACTTTTGGAAAAAATAAAATTGTAACTCATATTTTGTACTAACTTTTTACTATTATTTTACCAAAAAAAAAAATTTTTTTGTAATAAAATACATTTCTAGAATTAATAAAAGGGTAATGATATCCCAAAGTTATAGTGACTGTTCTTTTTACACCCGATATATGTGCTGATCTTATCAAAATCAGTCTAGTGGTTTAGGAATCAAACAACACATTCCTTAATTATAAGTTATAGTACTCAATTATAAGTATAATATACTATATATACATATTTTTTTTTATAGTATAAGCATCAAAGCTACATCTTCGCTACCACTACAAACCTGTCCTTAACTAAATCCATCTCGACGTTTACACCCGTAAGACTCTTATTAGATCCTCCGGGGCGAAGGGCGCGGATAGGGAGGGGGGAGGGGGAGGGAATAATTTAAATAACACTTACGCAGGAGTCCTCGAGTCCGCTCATTACAACTAAGAGCGGATTAACCGTTTAATGTGAGTTAAGTAAAAAAGTTGGGAAACACCTTGTTTACTATTTTTGAAAAACCATTTTGATCGAGCTGGGTTCGTAAATGATAATAATAATAATGCCTCCCACATCGATTTCGGTGACGGTGGCCGGTTTCATTGAAACCAGACCAGTTATTTTTTATAGTGCCCAAGTGTGTGCGCAATATACAGACGCACTCTCTCTTCGTTCCCTCTCGTAGCCCTGTGAGACGGATAACCGACACGACTGGCGGGAGATCAGGCGCAGGACCGACTTTTTACATGCCCATACGACGCACAGATCATCTTTCTTGTCAGACAATCTGTGATCATCCGGCATTCTCCGAACCAAACTTGAAAACAACATTTTTTGTTGTCCCAACGTGGGAATGAGAGCGATGCTTTGAACCACTAGACCACAGAGGTGTCTGTAGTAATTTATATTATACTGCTGTCAATACGAAATTGATAGTAAAATTATTGGAAAACATTTGATTGAATAATGTTATTGATATTCAATTTTTTTTCATTATGTTAGCTCTACGAGGTGTAATAACTATGAGTGATAATACTCTATGTAGTAACTGTGAAAGTACCAGCGATGAAAGACTTACTTTTGACTTTCCTGTTTGTATGAGAAATGCCCCAACATCATAATTTTCTGATACAATATATATTTTTTTAAATTTACCTCTTTCAGCGCTGGTACTTTCACAGTAAACTCTTTATACGGAACCTATACACACCCTTAAGTATTATCGCTCAGTTATTTTATACCTTGTATATAGAGAACATAATGAAAAATGTTGTGGATCTAATGTGTCTATAACATCAAAACTCCCAACATATATTTGGATTAAAGAAGTAAATAAACAATATATTTCTTTTTAACCGACTTCCAAAAAAAGGAGGAGGTTCTCAATTCGTCTGTATGTTTTTTTTTTCTTACCATACAAAAGTGTGTGATACAACAGGTTGTATGTTGAATGTAAAGTTTTCCCGGCAATTTCCCTCCCTCGGCAGTCAGAGGGAAATTCATATGAAAAACTTTTCGAGGCGTATAGCGATACAACTTTTAGAACGCCACTTTCCGATAAAGTTCTTTTTTGTTTTCCGTTTAAGACACAAGTTAAAAACTTTAGTTAATAGACAAACTATCTGTCCGTTCCGACGTCTTGTGATATAAATGAAAACAAACAATGAAATTCGACAAATTTATTTGATCATTGTTTATGTTTATCTTTCTACTTTCTCTTATATATATAAAAATGAATTGCTGTTCGTTAGTATATCTAAAACTCAAGAACGGCTGAAAGGACCTTTTCTCATTCTAGAAATGAATTTTTTTCATTATTTATTTTTTGAAAAAAAAAAAATTTTTTGCAATTTATTATTTTAGTCGCAAGGCTGAACTGTTTGGAACAACGTTCTGCATTAAATTCTTAAATTTTGTAATTTTTGCCCTAGTACGTAATGAACGTCTTACGCGTGCTATTGACCTCTTAGCGTAATCAGCTAATCGCTGTGTTGTGCACGTTGTACATTGCCTATTGAATTTTTTTTTATTTTTAACACAGTGAATTAAAAGCAAATGACTAGTACCAATGGCTATATCTCTTGCCTGGTTATGACCCCACGAAGTTATAGTGACTGCTCTTTTTACAGCCTGTATATGATAATATCATTATTTAATATCTGTGGTCGCTTAACACCACATCGACCAGGCCAACACACACAACACAGGAAACTTTATGTTCCATCGACGGGATTCGAACCCCGACCTCCGGTTTGAGCACCGACGCGCTCAACCACTGCGCTACAGAGGTCCGATGAATAAGTCACGTTTAAATCGAAAGCAGTCTAGCCCATATTGAGATTTGTTTACTTATAGTTCACATTGGACCGGATTGAAATATTATAAGTTACACGATTATAAGTTAAAGTTAAGTTACGAATAGATAATCAAATTGTAAAACGATAAGACAACATAAGATTATTGATTAATAACTGATAGCTCCTCAATAGCTTAATACAGTTAAATTGGGTTTTGATTTTCTTTTCATCTGTGCCAAGATGATGCCCTAAGCGATAAACTTTAAAAGGGTTAATTGTATTAGTTTAAATCTATTAGTCATCTTAGGAGGTCAAGTGTGATTTATCACTTAAGCCCTAAGAAAAGCGCCCAGAAACCAGGTGAGCTTAAGTTTATGTGGAATTAGAACTATGTAAACAAAATTGGAGGGTAAAATACAGTTTAAAAATTGAAGCAGTTTGTGAACTAATGATGATCAATTATAGCTAAGAATATGAAGTAAGTTTTTAAACAAAAAATATCAAAATTAATTAATCCATTTGGGAGCTACGATGTCATAGACACACACACCTACGTCAAACTTATAACACCCTTCTATTGTTGTCTAAAGTTAACAAGTTTTTAAAAATATGTCTGTAAAATTATGTTTTTACTTTTTACCTTAGTATCTACGTATTGTAAGCCCTTTGAGCCCTCAAAGAGCTAAATGGCGCAGCTTTGAGGGCTGGTATGGCTGAAGGGCTAGTAGCTTACAATTCGCTACAATGTTGCATAAAGTACTCGTTTTGTATGCTGTAGGCTGCAGTGGTGAAGGCCAGTTCTGAAGGACACCCTAGCCTATATGTAGCCTGATTAAGTCAATATTTGAATGAGTATCAAGAAAATATAGACCAAGATCCATTTACTTTATAGATTGCCCGTGGAACAGCTGGTAATCCATGCAATCCATAGGAATTGTATATGTCGCAGAATCAGCTATTTGATTAAATGTCTAGCGCGTTTATTGAACGACGACATTTAATTGATTGACTAGGCCGAACGTTGATCGAGCAAGCGTCACTCAACCTCCTCTAGTCTGCCATAAAAATTATTTGTGTTTAAATGTTTTCTTGGTGTTAAAAGAAAAGAATACTGTACACTGTGTGGAGGGGAGGGTTGGTTACTTGAGACACAGGAACCTCCTAGTTCAGGTATCAGCCCACCAAATTCCTCACTTCTTTGTCTTCTATATTAATTTGTGTATCCTCACTTCTTTGTCTTCTATATTTTTGTTATAAGTATTTATTGGTGGGAAATAAACATTATCATTATCAGTTAGCGGACTGTAACAAAGTTCTTTTAACAGAGCGAACGTAAAATCTGTCAGGATATTGAAATTTAGTTCATTTTTTCCCGCAGTGGCGCTAGTAGTCACCAAAACAATTATGGCTGCAAACACCTCGCACAGATAGTACCTACATAGTTGATAATTTCATTTTCATTTTCATTTGGTGTGACCTTTTAAGCTACGAACTTATGGTGTAACCTACCACTACCATTACAAAGTATGATTTATCCCATTCAATGACTATGCTAAAGGACGTTCAGTCAAGACGTTGAACGTTACATTAAATAACTTGACGTGTTGTGCTTTAGTCGTTCAATTAAATGTTGTCATTTCATAAACGCGCTAGTCGTTCAATTAAAGTACTGATTCAATTAGATGACTGCGACATATACATGTCCAGGGTAAAGTGTATAATGGACAACAATATTCATAGTATTTATTATATTGCAACCTGTTGAGACAAAAACGATAGTCCCCGTTCTTTGATCCGTTTAATGATATACCAGAATGTTCCATGACACGGCGTGGTTGC
The DNA here is from genome assembly GCA_905187575.2 of Celastrina argiolus. Lineage (NCBI taxonomy): Eukaryota > Metazoa > Arthropoda > Insecta > Lepidoptera > Lycaenidae > Celastrina > Celastrina argiolus. Next base: position 16,289,866 of record LR994595.1, on the reverse strand, counting down.
TGGGCGGCGATTCTCAGGCCTCGTACTTAGTTTTTACTATCGGTCTGTCCCGCTCATGCAAATGAGATTGACCGCGCGTGCGAGCGGGATATACTAATATTCGGAACTGAGTTCGAGGCCTGAGAATCACCGCCCTGGGGCCTTACTCTCCAAACTGATTTGATTTTGATTCAGATACGATCATGCCGCGTACTTCCTAATAAATTGACATGTTTATTTCATCAATATCAATGTTTATTGATTTGTTTATTTTGATTCGCAGTCGATTGATATGGTCGGGAGTACAAAAAGTTACGATCTAACAATTTTCTTTATCCTGATTAATTTGAAAGTAATTCACCAAATGAAGTACGAAAAACCACTGATATCGAACGGATTCGGTTCTCGATTGTGTCGGGAGTAAGCCCGCTGGTCGTTACTCGTGTCACGCCCGCGACGTGCCGTGGAGACGCGCGCAGGGCCCTAATTCTCAGGCCTCGAACGTAGTTTTTACTATCGGTCTGTCTCGCTCATGCAAATGAGATTTACCGCACGTGCGAGCGGGATATACTAAAATTCGGAACTAAGTTCGTGGCCTGAGAATTGCCGCCCAGGCCGTGCCGTCCTAACTCCCAGCCAAAGCCCTTTCATTACTGTATTGCATGAAGCGGTCCGCTCGCATCAGTCAAAGGGCTCCGCTCGCTCAATGCCGCGTTGGCCTTGTTTCGATTGGCATCAAATAGACCTAAGCAACCGCTGAATAGGGCTTTAATAGTCACTATATCATCCCTCCCTACATGAGATGTGGTGGAGGATATGTACGCATCCCTCTTTTATCCAAGTAGGACGGACCGACATGGCCGGCAGATCAGAAGCTGGACATTTTAAAATGCCTATATATTATTGCCTATTTATATAGGTATTGTATAAATGGATTATATTTCTGGTTACATATAATAATAATAATAGCTCCCCTCACCGATTTCGGTGTCGGTAGCCGATTTTATTGAAGCCAGGCCAGCTACGCAGGAGTTATTTTATAGTGCCCAAGGGTGTGCGGAATACACAAAGACACTCTCTCTTTTCACTCTCTCTCATAACCCAGTGGGACACGACTGGCGAGAGAACAGGCGCATGACCGACTTTTTATCTGCCTATCCGACGCATGGATCATCTTTCTTCTCAGACAATCGGGTGATCGGTCTGCATTGTCCTAACCAAACATTTTTTATTGTTCCAACGCGGGAATCGAACCCACGACCTCCGGGTCGAGAGCTAAGCTCTGAACCACTAGACCACGGAGGCGCTGATTATATAATCAGCTGATCAGGTGTATTGTCTATTTCATTAATATAAATATTATGGCGGATCTAACCTTCTTGGGTCTGTATTATTTTAAAGGGCTTAAGGGCTTTTAGGTTCAATAGTGGAGTTTAAGCTGTTCCATCGAGGTCGGAGGTAAATAGACTCTATTCTACAGCGCAATTTATTGGCACCGGTTATTGGTGTTGCTAATAGCTAAAGTTAATATTTTAGGTCAGAAAGGGCGAAGTAACGTCTAACAGATGGAACCGCCATATTGTTAGCCCTTTTAGGTTTCTCGTGCAATTAGCCATTTTAAGTACATAGGTTATGAGAGATCTAGAGACAGACAAACAGACAAACGGACGGACAGCGGTCAACTTCGTTATGTAGAGGATTCTTATTAATAGCTTCACGTTTTTACTCCTAAGGAATGGATATTTAACAACAATGGTTACCGAAAAACATTAAGAACAATACTGTGCCTTATATAAGAGTAATGTTTATGTTTTAGTATACACAAGCTAAAAGTAAAATGTTGAGGTACACAATTAAAACGACTAGTTTTTTTGAGTCTTAAGATCAACGACAATCTGTGGAGAGCCCCTGGGGGCCTACTCAAGATGCCATCGCTAATTGTCGTTTACAAAGTTTGATAACAACATGTATGGGATTTGACATAAGGTACGCTAAATGATCGCGATTTGGTATGTCATTTAGCGTACCTTATGTCAAATCCCATACATTTTGTTATCGAACTTTGTAAGCGATAATTAGCGATGGCGTCTTGAGTAGGCCCCCTGTCCAGACGAGCCAAGCGAAGCGCACTACCGACCTTTTCTCAAAACGATTCGTCGTTTTTTTGAACATTCATGTCTTTTATTTGTTTATTAATATACTTAAGTTTAACTTAATTGAATCCTAATATATTTTTACATAACCTGGCGTTTTCACAGTTTACGCCCACCAGAGGCGTATTGCCTAATGTTTGCCTACATTATACAACGCACGCAGTTAGTTCCGCTCCTGCGTAACCATTGTGTTTGTAACATGGCATTAGCTCCAAGATGGCGCCTAATGTGTGAATGTTTTTTTTCAGAAAGTCTACTAAAAATGGTCATGTCCGACACTCCGAAAGAAACTCGGAAAAAAATTACATGGTCATACTCATTGCCTGAAACCTTACGCGAAAGCGTTTGATGTAGGTTTGAATGTTCTTCAAACGGGACTGATTGATTATATCAAACGCGCCTAACACAACAAAAATATTATGCAACATCAAACGAAATTCGAAACCGTATAGGTACGTGTGACAGCCTTTTAAACTAACTGTGTAAACCATCACAAAGGTTTGGCACAAACCCAATTAGTGTGACGCCTGATTTAATAAGGGTGAAATGTAAACATATCTAATATAAAGATTATAAAAATTGCAATAATTTTCAATAATGTATATCATGAATTTTCAAAAAAATAAAGAATGTAGCGAACGTAAAATGAACGTAGCGAACGTTCACCTAATAAAAAGCGTTCAGACAATTCGATCGATGATTCGATCAGCCTTTCAGAAACCGGTGGCTAGCCTTTAGCCATGTTTCCGACGGTACTCAACATCGCTGTCACTAATTAGCGATCAAATTTTTGTTTTCGATCTTCGTCATCTTAAGTAGCGATGATAACTCAGCTGAAGCCTCGTATTATTAAATCTAAACTCCTAAGTTCTGCTGATCGTCATTATGTCCAATCCTGTGATGAATAAGTTATGGTTATAGTTACGTCTTGTGTCTATGGTAGTCGTAAAATGCTGTAAGAATAAAAGATGTCAGTAGATATCTGAAGGCTGCCGACATGAAATCAGCGCTGTCCGACACCCTCATTCCATCAAGTAATAGTCGTAAGTCGTAAATATCGGGTCCATATTTACGGTCAAAATGGCGGAGAGTACAGTAGTCAAAGCATTGATGGATAGCAATTTGTGATAACACTCAAAGTATTGTATATATACTAAACCATTAATCTACCTAACCTTAACTATAAAATAAACAAAAAATATTTTATTCAACAAATGAAACATGCGAAGAACCGGCGTAAGAAACTCGCAACGGACCATCTTTCAGCAAGATTTTTTTTAAAGGTCAATTAAAATTATTGTCTGTACTCACTTATGTTATAAAGAAGAAAAAAATGAAAAGGCTATTAAGCTACTAGGTCTGTGCAGTGTACTGCCGTCTGATCGCATTCGTGGTCTAGTGATTCAGAGCTTCGCTCTCGACCCGAAGGTCGTGGGTTCGATTCCCGAGAGGGAACAAAAAAAATGTTGTTTTCAAATTTAATTATTAGTTATTTTGTTATTTTGTCTGACAAGAAAGATGATCCACGCGTAGGATGGGCATGTAAAAAGTCGGTCCCGCGCCTGTTTTCTCACCAGCCGTATCGGATCACGAGAGTGAAAGGAAGAGAGAGTGCTTATGTGTATTGCGCACATACTTAGGCACTATAAAATAACTCCTGCGTAGCTGGCCTGGTTTCAATTAAATCGGCTACAGACACCGAAATTGGTGTGGGGAGAAGAAGGTGAATTCGCTTTACTTCAACTATCGCACTATATTTGCGAAAGTCACTCATAAAATCACAGATGATTCAAGATGTTACAAAGTTATCTTTAGCCGTGTCAGCTGTTCTATGTACACTAGAATAGTCAGTTAATTTCAGCACTAGGTCTTTAGCGGGTCGTAAACCTGAATTTGCGGTGACAAACCGGACACGTGAGTCATGTTGCGTTATTTTCGAGCACATTTTCTATGTGGCTGTGATTTTTATGTCTGTACTCCAAATAACCGATTTAGAGCGCCTCACATAAAACCGACGTGAAATAACGCAAGTGCTTTTTATGACGAGGGCTTAAGGCGCGCTTATATGACCGCAAAAATTTCGACGTAGCCGCCGGAAATTGAGCTCTATTGACAAGGCCACAGCGCACAGATTTGCAATTACTAAACAGTTGGGTGTTCATTCGATTGTATGTTCTGGCCTAGTCGATAAAGCCCAATTTGCTATGAATGTAAAGTTACTCGGATCCAACTGGGCTCTTAAAACGGCTGGCATGCTTAGGGAGAACATCGTAGAAATGAGTTTTGTCTACACAAGCATAGACTTCTTCCTTCTAGAGATTGACAAGGGAAAAATACCAGGTCTCAAACTTTTTCTATTCTTCTTTAGGAGAAAAAACAATAGTAGGATTACGCGTGTTGGTGTTCTGTTTATATATTACTAGCTGACCCTTGCCCACTTCGTTGAGCATAAAAAGAGTTTATGATGAAATTCAAATAAAAAAAAAACAACGTAGAACCCGCAACGCGGGAACCCGAAACCCGAAACGCGGGAACCCGGAACCCGCAACGCGGGAACCCGGAACCCGCAACGCGGGAACCCGGGACCCGCAACGCGGGAACCCTGAACCCGCAACGCGGAACCCGCAACGCGGAACCCGCAACGCGGAACCCACAACGCGGAACCCTCAACGCGGAACGCGCAACGCGGAACCCGCAACGCGGGAACCCGGAACTCGCAACGCGGGAACCCGGAACCCGCAACGCGGAACTCGGAACCCCAAACGCGGGAACCCGGAACCCGCAACGCGGGAACCCGGAAGCCGCAACGCGGGAACCCTGAACCCGCAACGCGGGAACCCGAAACCCGCAACGTGGAACCCGCAACGCGGAACCCGCAACGTGGAACCCGCAACGCGGAACCCGCAACGTGAGAACCCTGAACCCGCAACGCGGAACCCGCAACGCGGGAACCCTGAAGCCGCAACGCGGGAACCCTGAACCCGCAACGCGGGAACCCGGAACCCGCAACGCGGGAACCCGGAACCCGCAACGCGGGAACCCGGAACCCGCAACGCGGGAACCCGGAACCCGCAACGCGGGAACCCGGAACCCGCAACGCGGGAACCCGGAACCCGCAACGCGGGAACCCGGAACCCGCAACGCGGGAACCCGGAAACCGCAACGCGGGAACCCGGAACCCGCAACGCGGGAACCCGGAAGCCGCAACGCGGGAACCCTGAACCCGCAACGCGGGAACCCGAAACCCGCAACGTGGAACCCGCAACGCGGAACCCGCAACGTGGAACCGACAACGTGGTTACCTATTAAAATGACCCGACTATTTATTAGTGGTGGACAAATAGTTTAATGAATCCAAATAGTTTAAGTTTATGTTAAAACGTTATTTATAGCATTTCATAATTTTTATTTTCCATTTGTAAACAATGTCGTTACCATGACACCCATGTCATATAAACTGGCAACGACGTGAATCGATTGAGCCCAGGTTCAAACCCCGCGTGACCATCACGTATTTTCTTCTTTTTTCTAATTTTCTGCTTATTTTTTTCAACATTTTCTTTCATAATAACCTTTTCGTAACAATAACGAACATACCGCAAAAAAATTTGCGAAATTGGTCAAGCCGTTGTCGAAGCGCACACGATGTAAGAAATTTTGGAGGTCGTTTTTTTACACTTTGGGCTACATTTTTGGGGTTTTAGTAAGGAACCCTACTTTTTTTAAACATATAATATAGCCTACGTTCAGCGCTAGGAATGTAGCTTTCCAACGGTGAAAGAATTTTTCATATTGGTTCAGTGGTTTCAGAGCCTATTCCATTCAAACAAACAAACAAACAAACAAACAATCAAACGTTACCTCTTTATAATATTAGTATAGATGTTCAATATTTTTACATGTGGCGTTACCTAATGAGTCGAAAACAAACACTCAATTGCGAAGTTTTTAATCTACAAACACACAAACGGTCAAACATTTGCGGACAAACAGGTGTGTCCTTGTGTTCGTTAGTTATTCAATATTGGTTATGAGTTCTCGTTCGACCACAATGATGTAAACCTGTAGATATGCCCAGGCGCTGAAAAGTTGCTGCAACATTTGGACAATGTAATGCTTTCATTTTTAAAGTAATTTGTTGACAAACGGTCAACTTTTACTAAAACACTTTAACTATTATTTTAGTCAAACTCAATACATATTTTTGTTTACAAAAATATTAATTTGAAACAACAATGATGATCCTAACGTATTTATGATATGACAATTATTCGTTTTATTACATAAATCGACACCAGTAATTTATACTACGCTAAGTTATAAAATCGTACTTTACAGGAGAGGCTTGTAAAGGGAAAAACGTGATAACTTTTAAATTAATTAAGATATTTTTTTGAAATTTGGTACACTCATTAGACAAATTATTCATTGAATTTTCTCACACAATTTTTTTTTTTTGACTTTGTAAAAAACTTTTTGTAAAAAACATGTAATTTCTCAATTCGATTTTCCAAAATTTTGTTTTTATAACTTAGTTAGCATTAATGTAATTCAACGGACATAATTGTCCCACAAATTGCGTGGTACATTATCCCGGTCCTACGCTCCAAAGTTGAGAACTTTTTTTTTATCCTTGCTAACTTTTTTTTACAAAAAGTAAAAAAAAGTATAATGATGCGATAGAAACGGTCCAAAAGAAATTCCTACGTACCATGCATTATAGGTGTTGTCATTCCCGAGAATCTTACAACAACTTATTAGATTTATATAGTCTTCTCACGCTTAAATCTAGACGTATCCAACTTGAGATGATGTTACTTTATGATTTGTGTCATAATAGGTACGATTGCATAGCTATAAATTATAAAATATGCTATAGAACACCCTTGACAACACACTGTCGTAGACCTCATAGAATGTTTGTAACTGCACTATGTCGAACTAACATAGGTAAGCGCTCACCATTGAACAGACTGGCAGAGACTTACAATAACGACTTTATTTCTGTAGATATATTTAGCAATAAGGTATCTAAATATAAAACTGAAACTTTAAAATTACTGAATAAGGAGCCGTCTATTACTATGTCTTAAGCTTTTTTATACATACACATAATATCTACCCTAACCAATATTAACTTACCTATATATCCGTAACTAACATACCTCCCACGTTTCATTTCCTACTTGAATAATACGTATATTGTTATTGTATATGTTATTTTAATGTTATACTATATCATATAACCCAACTACTTCATTATTACTTATGTAACATCCTCAAATCTCATCTGAATGTAATAGAAGTTAATTTAGTAATATGTAGTTAACGCTGTTGGTGCCGTAGTTAATAAGTTTTATATTGTATTACTTTATAATTGTGTACTATGGTTACTGTTTGTTAACTCTAATAAACAATAAAAAAAAAAAAAAAACTCTGTTAGCTACCACAATCGAGAGATTATTGGACTCGTTGGAAGAGCCTACCTCTTCGTCAAAGGCCGGCAACGCACCTGCAGTTCCTCTGGAGTTGCGGATGTTTATGGGCGTCAGGATTCACTTAACATCAGGTTTCGGTGTGGTGTCGTTTGCCCCCTTTTTCCATAAAAAAAAAACTCATCAATATAAAGCTACTCAAAACAATTTGCTTGATACTAACAAAGAATAGGGGAACCCTGACTATAAACTTTACCCCTTACCTTCACCATTAGAGTTATAAAAGCATATCTATTATCTATCAATTGCATTCTCTGTTCAGTAGTACCTGAGCTATATCAGCTGTTTATCTGAATATAATAAGTTGCCCACGCCTCAGTAATTCACCGCAATTAGCAATTCATTAGCCCAGCTGTGGGAATGTACCTGCCGGGAATATCGTGAGGATTGGAAATGTAAACAAACATTTATATTATGTTGTAACCAAGATTACAAATGGCTTATATTTACCAAATAAGTATTGCGTTCTGTTAATTATGTTTCAGCAAGTCAATGAAAATAAGTAAAATTCACAGCCCTACTTTCAAATTTGACGACCTCCGTAGCACAGTGGTTCGGCGCGTCGGTGCTCACTGCTTAACCGACAGGTTGCGGGTTCCCGCCGGGGGAAAAAAAAAGATTTCTATGTTCCTGGGTCATGGATGTGTCTTAAATTTCTGTATTAATATAATAAAAATCTTAAATAATATGTGTATAGTAGAAAAGTATTTATATATTTCCGTTGTCCGGTATCTGTAACACAAGTTCTTAGCACAGGGCCAGATTGACGTGGTGTGAAGCGTCTATAGATGTTATTATTATTATTATGAAAATAAATAAAATTCACAGGCCAACTTTCAATTAATGTTTGGCATACTTCTACTACTAGTGGTTGATTGATCGGAATTCAACGAAATCAGAAAGACAGAACCCTTATAAAGTATTTATGGGTGTTAGTTGGCAACTAAGCCATAAAATATCGCAGATTAATAGCCATGGTATTATTAACTTTTATCGGTTGTCCACTCTATATATTTATCAAATTTTATCAAAATCAGTCTAGTAGTTTTGGTGCCTAGGCCTACTTAAGGGGAAACGCAACGGCCGATTTTCCAAGCAGAGACCTCTCTTTCCTCCCTGGATATTGCCGCTGGATTTTTTTTTCTGAATATGTACGTCCCTATTTTTTTCTTTTTTCATAATTAAAATAATTATAAAAAAAGAGACTACGGCGCTACAAACGCACACATATAAAACTACTAGCAGTTCCCGCGACTTCGTTCGTGTGGTTTTTGAGTGACTTAAACCGTTTATATGCAGCGCACAATAATTGTCCCAGTTTTTGCAACATTTCTCACTGACGCTTCGCTCTTATTGGTCGCAGCGTAATGTTATATAGCCCAAAGCCTTCCTCTATAATTGGACTATTCAACAAAATAATAATTTTTCAAATCGGACCAGTAGTTCCAGAGAACGCGCGTTTAAACAAACGAACAAACAAACTCTTCCGCTTTATAATATTAAACTATTAACACTTGTGTATGTGTTTGCGTTAATTTAAAAAGGTTAAGCCAAGCCAGTTTTTGCAATAAAAGTTTAGCAAACCGTACGCATAAAGTTGCGGTACAAGGCATCGGTTTTCTCCGCCGGTTGTGTAACCCGAAGGGGGTAAGGGGAGGGGGGTCGGAAGTCGACCGGTACCGGTTCGATCCCGGGTCACGACATGTACTGACGGTATAGCAATGGACAGATATGGCATCAATGACCTTTCTTTTTAACCCCCGACGCAAAAACGACGGTGTGATATAAGTTTGACGTGTCTGTGTAAATGTGTGTCTGTCCGCATCGTAGCTCCCAAACGGATTATCCGGTTTTAATGTTTTTTTTTTGTTTGAAGGGTATATCAGTCGAGAGTGTTCTTAGCTATGTTTGGTGGAAATCGGATCAGGGCTTCAAGATCAGGTCGTTTGTTAGGTGTGATAGGAATGTTACACGCTAAGTCAAGGGTTTTTTTTTTATTTAGTTTATTATGTTGAAAGCTCAGAAAGAAAGTCGAAAATAACATGTAAGGGTTTGACATAAGGATCGCAAAATGACAAGCGACTTCATATGTCACTTAGCGTAACATATTTCAAATCCCATATTCGTGTTTCGTTTATTAGCATCTTGAATAAGCCTATGTATCGCTATTTATCGCTTACGAAGTTCGAAACCAAAATGCATGGGATTTGAAATAAGCTTCGCTTCTTCTTCTTTAAAATGGCCTCCCTTGAGGAAAACCTCAATGTACTTTATGTACTCTGACTTATGTTATAATATATAGATTAAGTTTTTACATTGTAAACATATTATGTATACTCTTTTTAAAAAGAACAATTTTCCGTCTTTTTGCTAAAAGATGGCCCCGTCCGAGTTTCTTACGCCGGTTCTTCTCGGCGGGCTGGGGTTGAACCGGTAGCCTTTTTGTTGACTTACCGAAAATAGCTTGTTAAGTTTTATTTGGAAATAAAATATTTTGAATTTTGAATTTGAATTTTGAATAGCCAGTGAAGATATAAGCTATGCCAAGTGACATACGAATTCGTTTCATATAGCGTTCTATGCATTCTCGTTTAGCGAAGCTTATGTCAAATCCTATACATTTTGATTTCTCATCTTGAATCAACTCAGGCCCGTTCAATTTGTTCTCTTATCTCAAGTCGCTAGCGCCGAATGGGTTAGGGAGCTGTCCAATATCAGTGTCGTTCCTTTGAAATTAAATTGAATGAGGGAATGTTAGGCCCGTATTAATAAAACAATATGAATCGCAACCAAGTAGAGGTCAAGAACCTATTTGACAGATGAAAAAACGTTTCGTTTCACTTTCAAAAGTGAACAACTTTATTAATGTTAACAGTACTTTAATTTCTTTTCTGATTTGAACCTATTAAGTATGAATATTAATTCATAATATAGATTATAGGAAACTGTTAAAATAAGTGTAATCTACATTTTATTTTTTAAAAAAGACTGCCCTTAACTCTAATGTCTGCTGATCATTCGCCCCCAGTTCGTTTCTCAAACGCAAATCAGCGCTAAAATTAACTAATCAGTGATCAAATCTCGTGTCAAGTGTAATTTCAGTTGCAATATGCTCGATCAACATTTTGATTTGAACAACACGTCAGTTGACTAACATCGTTGGTCAAACTCTTTTTTGGGTTTCCGGAAAGCGTATTAAGCCCTAATCATAGATTAAACTAATGTCAAAGCGTGTGTCAAGTAATCAGTGATTTTTGGCGAATTAACGTTTGAGATTACTTATTTTAATAGTTATTTCAGTAATTTATAGTGTTATTGAGTTATGTAAAGTCTTTCTACTACTTTTATTTGTATGTATTTTTAACCGACTTCAAAAAATAAGGTTTTTTCATTAAACCGTATTTATGTAATAAGTATAATATGTTTTTTCAACAATCGTGTGTCCGGATCTATAATAGTCGTTTCCATAAGTTTATTTACATTTTAACAATTACAGTGAAGGTTATTTAACTTATTTTACAGATAATATCATGTCGCTATCCGACAGCATAAGTTTTTCGAGCAGTGACGAAGAAGAACAGAGAAGGCAGCCATTTATGGAGAGAATGAACCCCATGGAACATTATCTTGAATGTACAAGCTATATGTGATGCATATTTAAAAATATTAGACATTATAAGTCGATGGCCTGGATCAGTATACGACACAACTATAAAATAAATGATTCCCATATTCGCGCCGATTTTGAAAGAGGTGTTTATGGTTCTGACTACCAATTGGGGGACAGTGGTTACCCAAGCCGGCAATATTTGCTAACACCTATCCTACGTCCTTCTACGCCTAGCGAGGTAGCATATAATGAAGGGCATACAAGGACAAGGAATACTGTAGAGAGATGCTTTGGGGTATTAAAAAGATGATTTCCTTGTTTATCAATGGGACTTCGTGTGAAGCTTGAAACGGCTATGAACATCATTGTTGCTTGTGGTGTTCTACATAACGTAGCACTAAATAATAATGACCAGATTGAAGATAATATGATGGAAAAGGAAAATGGTAACCAAGAAGATACTTCTACAGTGTCAGCTAACAATGAGAACATATCTGTGCGTTCATCTCTTTTGTCAACTCACTTTAATAGATAGATAAATATTAGATTTTATTCGAGCGTATATGATTGTAGTAATAATATTATAATTATAAGACTTATGTTACGTAGAATAAAAAAGTTAGTATATAAAAAACATTTATTTTCAAAAGTACATAAAATAAATACAAACAAAATAATATGTATCAAACAGATCGACAGAAGATTTGTTTTGTAATAATGTGTAGGGTTTTATTACATTTTAATAATATATTATAATAATAATATCTGTAGACGTTTCACACCACATCAATCTGGCCCTGTGATAAGTATCCGAAAAACTTGTGTTACAGGTACCAGACAATGGAATTATTATATATTTAATACTTTTATACTATACACATATTTAAGATTTTTATTATATCAATACACAGCCATGACCCAGGAACATTGAAAACTTTTTGTTCCTTCGACGGGATTCGAACCCGCAACCTCTCGGTCGAGTACCAACGCGCTAAACCACTGCGCTACGGAGGTCGTCGAACATTTTGATCAGCAACATTCTTCCTTGTTGTTCGTTTCATGTTTTAGTGTGCAGTATGAAGCTGCTTTTGCGTGCAAGGTATCTCTGAATTACTGTTAAATTCTCGCTCAATATTTGCCTACGCTTCTTGTTTCTCCATCACGCTTTTAGCATTAGTACATTTGTTTTCTATTATGTTTTTATACCTAAAAATAATATAGGTATACCAATAGTTATTATGTATAAGGTAAGTGATTAGTCGATAAGTAAGTGGAAGGAAAATGAGCAAAAATAATAACAAAAAGATGTTTTATTAGTTAAAGAATAGATTTTTTTTTTTTTTTTCTCCCGTTGGCAACACTACTGTCAAGTAGACATTGTAAAGTCTCCCGACTAAAAATTAAAATTTTATTGTTAATTAGATTGTAAATGTTTTAAAAACTTAATAATTATATTCTTTTATGTGTTATTAATAAGATAAATAATCAGTTATTGTGCAGTGAACAGTTTTATATGTGTTAATAGCACTTTGTTACCGGTGCCTTACGTCAACGGCGATCAGCTGTCAAGGTATTTCAAATTTTCGTATTTAAACGAATACAATTCCTAATAATTCTCTTATAACATATTAATAATATTCATAATTCTTAGAAGCTGATTTAGGTTGACGATAGGCAGTAATAATAAACATTGGAAGAAAGCATCAGATCAGCTGTTTATATCGATAATACGTCTTATAGGTTAGGCCTGTCGGTGGGATTGACGGACCCTGTTATTCCTTTTTAACAACTTATTTACCTCACTCTAGCTTGCGTGACCCCTATACACCGAGCAAATATCTCAACATCTAAAGATATCGAGTGACAGGATCATTTAAGGAGAACTTGGTATTGTTAGTTCCACTGACACTGTAGTTTACTTCTAAACCCTAATTCCTATTAAATTTGAAACTTTTAAGATATAATTTGTTGTTAGGTTGGCTTGTAGGTTTGGCATAGACTGATACCTTCTTTTACCATCTTACATACCCCACTCAAGCTTGCGTGACCGCTTTACACCGAGCAAATATCTCACCAACTATAGATATAGAGTGGCTGGGACTACTTGGGAGGTATCAGGAAGTGTTGAATTTGCTAGCTAATTAGGTAATTGGTTCATTGATAGACATATTAGTTTGTTAATTAACTGATTATCTCATAGTTTACATTACTATGATGACTAGAGGAAACCTGGCCCGTCAGACTGAGGAGCAACTCCGTCTGACCCTTCAGGAACTAAAGGAATGTAAGAAACAAAATGAACTGCTGCTTTCTGAGCGTGAGGATAATGAAAAAGAAATGCTGAACATTATCCAAAAAAATAGTGAGTTAAAATCTGAACTCAACAGGTTAAATGAAAACTGTGATAATATGTACCAAAAAAACATAGAATTACAAGACATTGTAGACAGTTTTGACAAGTGTAGGGATGAATATGAGGAAGCCCTGAGCAACACAAGTTTGTGGAAGCGGAAATTAGAAGAAGCCCACACGCAAATCCAGATGTTGGAAAGCCAAATACAGGAGCTCAATTCATCACAAACTCAAACCTTATTCCAGGAAATGTTTGAAAGGGATCCAAGTATTTTTGAAAAAGATGTCACAAATAACATAAAAAATTTGCCAATTATTGACTTGACAGGTGACGATACTATGCCCTCCCAAACATTTCAAAGTAAAAATAAATTAAAAAAATATGTTAAAATTAATAAGCACATAAAAAAAACAAGAAAACTATTGGTAAAGAATAAGAAAAATATTTTGAAATTGTCCAAGTTAGCAAAGGATAAAATGTATATTAAAAATCAATACTTAGCTAGTACTAAAAAGCTAGAAAACACAAAATGTACCTATGAGGCAGAGGTATGCAGTCTCCAAACCGAAATCACAGACTTACATAACTCTTTGAAATCAATTACTAAAAGATATGAATTATCTCAGTTAGAAATATCTAGTCACATATCTGCGTTGAATACTTTATTAGAAGTGTCTCATTACAATGAAGAAAGAGTTGAGTCTTTATTGAGACTTAACTCAGTGTGTCATTGTAAGGTAAGCTGTTCAACGGATAGTTCTTGTGTTGAAGGTGTGGAAACTCCTACTAAACCCTCCATTAAAGAAAACTTTGTTGCATCATCGGCCACAAGTTCAGGCTTAATCAGTATATACAGCGATGAGCTTGGACGGGGAGTTGGGGTGCAATTGAGTAAGTTGTATGATGGACAGTCAGTGTACAATACCTGTATGCCGGGTGCAACATTTCAAGATATAATTAAAAAGGTTTTATGTACAGCTCACTGTCCTAATACAACACTGATAATATTATTAGGGAGGCGAGGAAATGTCAATAAAATTCAAATGGAAAATTATATTGAGCATCTAAATAAACTTAAAAATATTAGTAAAATTATATTATTTACGTTTCCTTATATAAAACAGTTGCCACGGGAGAATATTATAAGATATAAGCTCAACAGCCAATTGTATACTGCTGTTAATAATAATTGCATATTATTAAATAAATATGACAATAAAATAAATGTAATTGACATTAATAATATTTTATCTTATAAATTATGTAAATTGACATTAGATAGATATTTTCTATCTTTTTATTATACAAGACTTATAGCTAGTACGCTATACAATTTTTTATATTTAAACTCAGCCAAGAATTTGGCTAGTAAGACAACAACTGCTTCTTTTGAGCAGTCTAGTTATAATAATATGACTTATTATAACAGCTTGGAATATGTTCCAATTAATAATCATTTAAATTAGACTGTAAGACAACAGAGGAAGTCTCTCGCACCATAGTTGTAAGTAATAATACAAATAATATAATTAAACATAATAAACTATGTACACTTACGCTGGTGCATCAAAATATACAAGGTATGGCTAATAAAGAGCTAGAAATTGACTTGTTTTTAAATAATAACAATATAGATATTTTTTGTATTACTGAACATTGGTTCAAAAAAAATGAAATTATATTCAATTTTAGTATGCACCAGCTGGCGAGTTCTTTCTGCAGAGAAAAAGCCATAAGAGGTGGGTCACTTATATTAATTAACAAGAATTTGAAATATAAAGAACGGAAAGACATTGTGAGCCTCTCTACAGAAAGAACAACTGAAATAGCCTGCGTAGAGGTGGGTGACTTTATTATTGTAAGCGTATACAGGCCTCCATTAGGATTATATGATTCATTTGAAAAAAATATGGAAATATTACTAAACAAGGTATGTGCATCTAACAAACAAATACTATTATGTGGCGATTTTAATATAAATATTTTAGAAAGTAATTCTACTACAGTTAGATTCACATCTTTGTTAAAATCATATAACCTAACAAATTTATTTCTGGAACCTACAAGGATCAGTAGCAACTCTGCAACATGCATTGATAATATATTTAGCAACATAGATCCAATTAATAAAGAAATAATCAACATGCTATGCTCTGATCACTGTGGACAGCAAGCAATTTTTAATATGAACAATAACTGTAAACAAATAAATAAAGACAGAGGTACATGTATACCAATAAATGTTAAACGTATTGAGAAGTTTAGAGGTAAAATAATGGCTAACATTGGAAAGTTAGAATATCATAATAGCCCAGATAGGGCATTTGATAAATTATTTAAATTAATTAAATATCATTTTGACACCATTTTTACCTCTAAGACAGTAAGAATAAACAACAAAAGTAAGTTTAGCGAATGGGCATCAACAGGTATTTTGAAAAGTAGATTCAAGTTGTATGAATTATATAATGAAAGGACATTTAATCAAAGTGAAGACTTTAAAAATTATGTGAGATTATATTCTAAAACATTTAAGCAAGTTTGCTCTGCAGCTAAATCTCTTCACATTAAAAATAAAATTAAAAATTCAAATAATAAAGTAAAAACAACATGGCAAATAATTGCGACTGAAACTGGAAGAGTCACCACTCGCAACTCAGATTTTAAATTAAATGTAGATAATAAAGTAATTAAATCCGATAATGAAGTTGCTACAGTTTTTGAGAAATTCTTTGCTGACATTCCAGTTTCAACAACAAAAAATTTAATTGCCTCTTCTGTTGATGCTGAATTGCTTCTTACAAAAAATGTAAAAAAGTGTGAAGTTGACTTTCGATTTAAAGAAATAGCACCCCAAGACATAATAAAAACTTTCAATTTATTAAATATTAAGAATACCGCAGATTTATGGGGACTATCAACGAAAGTTATTAAATCGATAGTCGATATTATCGCACCTTTCCTATCAACAATTTTTAATGACTGTATAAAAAGTGGCTCTTTTCCTGATTTAATGAAACATAGTAAAATAATACCTCTTTTTAAGTCTGGTAGTAAGTCGGATCCATCCAATTTCCGGCCTATATCTATTCTACCAACGTTAAGTAAAATATATGAAAAAATTATTCTTAATCAAATGCTAGCACACTTTAATATTAATAATATTTTACATGAGAAACAATTTGGTTTTACCAAGGGACGCTCTACAACAGATGCAGGCGTCGATTTGTTAAATTATATTTTTAATGCTTGGGAGGAATCGCGGGATGCTCTTGGAATATTTTGCGATCTCTCCAAGGCATTTGACTGTGTGCAGCATACAACATTAATCAGGAAACTAGACCACTATGGGGTAAAAGGTCCAGCACTTGCCCTCTTGAAATCATACCTATCAAATAGAACTCAGAGGGTTGAGGTGAATGGAAAAAGATCCTTAGGCTCTAGAATAGAGATGGGGGTCCCACAAGGGTCTATTTTAGGACCTTTTCTATTTTTAATTTACATAAACGACCTACCATACCTCATAAATGAAAAACATGGGATAGTATTATTTGCTGATGATACGTCTCTTATTTTTAATATGAAACGGCAAAATATATGCCATGACGAAGTAAATAATGCTCTCTCAATGATAGTACATTGGTTTAGTGTCAATAATCTTTTACTTAATAATAAAAAAACAAAATGTGTAAAATTCACATTGCCTAATGTGAGGCAAACTGAAACCAATGTGCTATTAAATGATGAACGTATGGAACTAGTGGATACTGCAGTATTCTTAGGTATAACGTTAGACTCTAAACTTCAGTGGGGCCCCCATATTGCTAGACTGGCCGACAAACTCAGTTCAGCAGCATATGCAGTTAGTAAAATTAGACAATATTCAGATGAAAGTACAGCACGCCTAGTGTATTTTAGTTACTTTCATAGTATAATGTCCTATGGCATTCTGCTATGGGGCAGTGCTGCAGATATAAATAGTATCTTTGTGCTGCAGAAGCGAGCTGTTCGGGCAATCTACAAGCTGGCCCCCAACACTTCTCTTAGAGAAAAGTTTAAGGAAACTGGAATACTAACTGTAGCTTCTCAGTATATCCTCTCTAATGTATTATATGTTAAGAAAAATGTAAACCTGTTTATAAGAAAATGTGATAATCATAATAGAAATACTCGGAATAAGAATAAACTTGTTGTTCCAGTGACTAGACTAAGCAAAGTAAAGAATTCGTTTAAAGGCCAATGTATACGCCTATACAATAGGATCCCAGAAAACGTTCAAAATTTTTCAACTAATAAGTTTAAGAAAGTAGTCAAAGAACGTTTGTGTGCAAAAGCTTACTATAAAGTTAATGATTATATGAATGATAGCACACCTTGGGAATAAAGTAGCCCCCTACAAGGCTACTTATATATAGTACATTCTATGTTATTTAGCTTTAGTATTGACATATTTATATGTAAATTTATACTTTTTTTAAAAAGAGAAATTTTCCATCTTTTTGGTAAAAGATGGCCCCATGCGAGTTTCTTACGCCGGTTCTTCTTGCTGGGCTAGTTCCCGAACCGGTGGTAGGCATCATATAGAAACGACGTTCAGAAAACATTTTTTTGTAAAATTTACTCTGAATAAAAATATTTGATTTTGATTTTGATTTAGAAGGTAATTTACTAACATCGAAACACTTATTTCATACATATTTCGTTATGTACTTACTTAGTCATTATCTCCATTAGCGGACATCTTTCCCTTTCGGTAAATTTTTTTCCTCTAAAACTCATATATTTTGTAGAATACTAATTATTATTATGTGTTCTCTATTAACGTCTAAACAATAATATTTATATTTTAAAACGTCACTCTTGACACATGATAGCTGTCTGCTTGAGTTTTTATTATTTTTTTCGAAATAGCAGTAGACAATTTACGTTCTGTCCAAACTTTTCAACAAAATATTAGACGGTAAAACGAACGACGTACAATGTATGACCATATCAAAAAACATACTTCTAAAAATTTACTAATCACTGATCATCTTGACATGACATGTTAAGATGATCAGAGATTAGTAAATTTTTCACTAATTAGCGTTTCAGAAACGCAAGTTGATTTGACAGCGATGTTAACTTAAATGCTATGTTAGTTGATCATAGATTTGATCAGCCTTCGAGAAACCGGGGGTAAATGTTCAAGAAATAATAATTCTACTTAGGTACGTTATAGTATAAAAGCTGATTTTTACCCGATTTCGACGAAGCCAAAAGGAAGGGCGGATTTTGGCAGTCTATGTTTGTATGTATGTGAGTGTGTATACAGGGTGTAAAAAGAGCAGTCACTATAACTTCCTGGGTAATAACCAGGCAAGAGTTATATCCATTGGTACTAGTCATTTGCTTTTAATCCACTGTTTTAAAATTTAAAAATTTTCAATAGTCAATGTACGACGTGCACAACACAGCGATCAGCTGAGAGGTCAATAGCACGTGTTAGCTATATAAGAATATAGCTAACATAGGATGAGGAGATATATAAATATAATTCAAAGCCCAGTTAAAATGTATATAAAGTTTATTGTAACGGTTTACTTTCCACAATGTATATGCGAATACTTACAAGATTATATTATTATACAGAATACTATTACATTTTATTTAATAACTATTATTAATTTATTACCAGGAGTTTATTCAATTTATATTTTGACTTAAATAGTTAACCATTACAGAAATACAATTATATTCAAGTACCTACCCTAAGCAATTCAAATGTAAGGGAACTTAGGTATTATAACAGTAAATAATTATTAAAGAACCTTAACTGAACATAAGAATTATACTATCTTTTAATACTTTTTAAAAAGTAATACCAATAGATTACTTAAATACCGATTATTAATTGGACTTAACATATTATGGCAATATGTGGGTAGATATAAAATTTAATAGGTGACCTAATTTCTATTTATAGAACATATCTAATCGAATAACAATATAAACTATCGATATTATATACTTCTATAATTTCTACACTTACATAATACGGAATAATGATCCAAATTAATATGAAATAACTTTATAGCTATAAATACACTTTAACTACGAAAGATATCAAAACGAACTGTATTATAAGCTTTAAAACATTACAGAAATATTTAAAAGAATAACCAAAATATACATCAAGGAATATTAAATTACAGAAATAGAATTATATTACAGAAACAAGTACATCACCTGATTATCTCAGCTTTCAGACCCAACCAGAGACTCTTGAAGGAGTGGCAGCCCTTTTTATAACATACCAGGGTTGCCACAAATGTTGGGCATAGATTATAAATACAAAATGTTATTAAATACATTTTGTATTCACAATTACAATTATTTAAATATATAAATTTAAGTATATCACGAAACATTTAAATACATCAGCGACTTATGAACAATTATATAGTTATTATCAATAACATTTTAATATCTTAGTTTATAACGGAAGTCTTAATAATATTTACATCAATTGTTATACAGATACCACATTAAACATTAGTCTATAATTTTATAACATAGACTGTTAGTATTTTACATTATACTCAAAATCATAATATCATGTTAACATAGTTTTCATATTATTATAAACTATACAGCATTAATATTGGTGTTGGCATGACTGTTTTAGTACTGATCAACAACAAATATGTTACTCGGGAACCGGAAATGACAACAGTCAAGTTTAATCTGAAACCGTCTATTTCTATTTTAACTTTATTCATAATATTTTATATACTTATACATATATAATCCTATCCATTACGGCCATACTGACATTGACTTCGCTCTCGAAGTCAAAAATATCAAATTAATTAAAAAAAATATATTTCTCATATTTTTTCTCTTTTTGTAATATCAATTAACAAATCATCAACAGCCTTTTGCCTTTTCGTTCAAATCTTTGTTAATAATTGGCATATATATATATATTTATTTATTTTTTATTCAACTTTTCTAGCCACCATTTTTACCGTACCATATAAGTTACCTGGTCCACTTTTCAATAGACTTTTTTTTACCACTGTACTAAACATAACTAAAGTTTTTTTTCCACTGGACCATTCATTTTCTATCAACAGACTTTTCATTTAACAAAGTCACTAATTTCCATCAACAGACTTTTCATTTAAAAAAAGTCACTCATTTTCCATCAACAGACTTTTCATTTAACAAAGTCACTAATTTTATATCAACAGACTTTCCATTTAATTTTATTAATTTTTTTTTTTTGGTTTTTTTTTTATCTTCCTTTTATATCTTCAATACAATTGATTCATTAAACATAAACGTAAAGGCAAAATGTCAGCTATGCATTAGTTAATCGTAATCATCAAAATATAATAATAAGACTTTACTGTAAAATTTAACAGCAATCTAACATTGCCTAACATAACCTAACATAACCTAACATTTTTTTTTTTTTTTTTTTTTTTTTTTTTTTTTTTTGATTTCGCAAGGGAAATGCGTTACGCATCCCCCCGGGAGGGTGCCCGAGGGGTATGTGGGACTCCCGGCTCGCTACGGCCGGTTTACCCACTAAAACCACTTGCGGATTGCCATCAGCCGTTAAGTGGAAGGCGTGCCCTGGATCTGTCAAGCACAGGCCACGCCCCCCCGACCGGCCGGTCTACCTCGTAAGGGACCGGTCTTCCATCACAATGAGGGAGCACTTCGGCAAACTGAAGCGCTCCCCTCGGCGCCGAGACTGGCTAAGCCGGGGAGGTTTACCCATCCCTCTACCCGGAGCCCCGTACTAGACGTGGGATGGGAGGGCCGCATAACGACGCCTCCGCACCCCCGTCCTGCGCCGGCGAAGCGGAGCAGAGAGAGGATCAGTCTCTCTGTCCCGCTCCGAGGCCTCCTTCTGCGATATGACAGATTCGCAAAAGGAGACCACCGCCTGCCAACATAACCTAACATAACCTAACATAATCTAACATAACCTAACATAACCTAACATAACCTAACATAACCTAACATAACCTAACATAACCTAACATAACCTAACATAACCTAACATAACCTAACCTAACAACATCAACCTAACAACAACATAAAATCTTTTAAATACCTATAACTAATTTATCAATAAAAAAAAAAAAAAAAAAAAAAAAAAAACAAGTTTTGTTTTTATGACAGTCAATTTATTCTACATAATAAGAATTTTCCATAATGTATACCTAACAATCAGGTAGTCAATGTTGATAAAACCGAGATTATTATTGTTATATTTACTCAGGTGAAATTTGATAATGATTTACGACATTTACTAAATTTAATTTATTTGAATTAGTACCGGTTCAAATAACATTTATTCCGTGACCTAATGAATTGGGCTATTAGATGATCAATTTATTTACATTTGGACTCATTACTCAAAAAAAATTAAAATATGAGCAAAATCTAAAATAAGGATTAGGATCAGATTTAAAACATTGAAATTTTAATTTATTACTTATAAAATTGTTACATCTCTTTTTCGCAAAACCATATTTGTTCAAAATATATTATTATCGTTTGGGCTGGTGTAATGTCTACTACAAAAACGTGACGTCACAGTCGATTGTTCTCGTAACGTTCACACGTTCTATATTTTATAGGTATTTGTATCTTAATTTCACAACATTTGTTTGCCAGGGGGCTATAATATATTATCTGTCTAACTAACCATCTATAATAATATTATTTATAATACTTATCTATGACAACTGAAAATAAGTGTTTATATTAATTTTTTTTTTTTTTCACCTGCACATAATATGTAATACATTCAATGAAAAAAAATGATACTCAAGACATATTAATATATTAATGAAATCAAAAGAAAGTCTTTCAGCGTTGGTACTTTTTCACAGTAAATTCTACATATGAGGCTCTGTATACATCCAAAAGCATTATCACTAACTTATTTTACATCCTGTATACCGTAACTGATGATCATAAGACTTGAGACTATCCAGTATTTAAATTAAATTGCAATTTATAGCAAAATAAAGAAATTAGCTAAATAATTATGACTGAACTGTCTCTTCTTACTAATCTATATCAATATTAACATATATTTTGAACTATTGTATAATAATAATAATATATTTTTTTATTCATCGGTTACTAAACACTATATCAAACTTGTAATAATTATCTATTGAAACACTGCTTTTATCTCAGAAACGGTGAACTTACGCAAAAGTTTCATATAGTTAAAATTACTCCTTTTAGTGGACCGAGCGACTGATAGCGTAAAAATAACGATTACCAAAAATCGTGCGATACTCCATTTTTTTCTATGACACTAGCCACAAAAAGTAATTAAGTAGCAATCATTTGAACTATTAATTAACTGTTAAGTCGGATAAAAGTTAACGCCAAATTAATATTTCTGAATTAAAAGCTTTAAACTGCTCTCCTGTTTTCAATCAGGTTTTTGGCGCTAATTAGGTACATATTATTATTAAAGTTCAAGAGTGAAAATGTTTAAGATTACCTAGCCAGATAGAGGTCTACGTAATAACTCTGCCGATCCATAAGTAAAAATAGGGGTCGATACAAAAAAAAAATCCTAAATGTGTTTTAGTATGAATTTTAAAATGTGACTACTTTCGAACGGAGCTTCTTCAATAGAAAATATTATAATGAAAAATGTTCATAAAGACTGGTGCTAAAAAAAGAAAATGGTTCTTAAACCATACATATTAATAAGTCCTCGTCCATAGGCCTTAAGGCTACACCCTAACCTACACATCAACAGTCTAAACATAATTTATCTATCTACACTGTCTCAATAAAAATAATAATAGATACTTTTTACTCTAATATAATATGTATGTCTGAGACTTAAATTATTATAATTGTAACACCATATTCTAGCAAATAAACGATTTGATTGATTGAAAATATTAATCCATCTTTAAATAATAATTTATTGAATCCAAATTTTATAAGCTTCAATATCACTGAGCCGTAACTCAAAACAGTACTATATTTTACTCATTAATTCGTAATGTAACTAAATAAATCATTATCGAATCTAAATGCTACACTTAAATATCACAGCCATTTCTCAATATCAGTACTATATTTTAATCCAATATTAATCCGCAATGTAATTACGTAAATAATTTATTATTTAATGCAAATGTTACAAACTTTAAAATCTCAGCCAATTCACAATAACCGTACTATATTTTACTCTAATATTTATCTGTCTTTAAATGACTATTTATTGAATCCAAATGTTATAAACTATTTTACTCAAACAATCCGTAATGAAACTCTGTACTTAAATGAAATTTAATATTATTGAATCGAAATGTTATTTAATTATATTCTAATTAATTCATAACGAAATTAAATATACCCAATAAATTATGGAATCCAAATGTTATAAACTTAAAGATCTCAGCCAATTCATAAAAACAATAAGTACTGTATATTACTTTTATATTAATCCGTAATTAAACGTCTTTAAATAACTATTTATTGAATCCAAAAGTTTAATATAACAGCCATTTTTTGAAAATATTCTATTTTACTCAAATAATCTGTAACGAGATTTTGTAATTGAAATTTAATAATAAATATCACAGCCATTTTCCAAAGCGGTAGATATTATTGTTAATAATAATCGCATATTAATAAATAAATATGACATTAATATTATTGACATTAATAATATTTTAAATTATAAATTATGTAAGTTGACATTAGATAGATATTTTCTATCTTTTTACTTTACAAGACTGATAGCTAGTGCGCTATTAACTTTTTTGTATATAAACCCAGCCAAGAATTTCACTAGTAAGACAACAACTGCTTCTATTGAGCAGTCTAGTTATAATATGACTAATTGTAACAGCTTGGAATATGTTCCAAATAATAATAATTTAAATTAGACTTTAAGACAACAGAGGAAGTCTCTAGCACTATAGATTTAAGAAATCTATGAAAATACCATTATTCAATATAATAAACAACATTCACTTAAGCTGGTGCATCGAAATATACAAGGAATGGCTAGTAAAGAACTAGAAATTGAATTATTTTAAACTTAAATATTATTACTTAGCAATTTTCAAAAACAGTAGATACTCGTACTATATTTTACTAAAGTTTTAAATCATAACGAAACTCAAAATTTATTTAATAATCGATTCCAAATGTCTTAAATTTAAATACCTATCACTGAGCCTTTTCCAAGTATATTATGTTATATTATTAGACACTTATTAATATTATTATTCAATTATAAAAGTTCGGAATGTACCCTACCCATGAACGAACAGTTAGCACACTATATCACTGCCATTTTATTAGATTATAATATTTTGCAAGTTACTACACAGTACACACCAATATTAATCCGTCAACATATTTCAATATAACAGGTTATAATTATTTTATCTAACATACATTTCCAAATGCTTCAAATTATTATTAGCAAATTTATGAATTGGGGCGGAAAAAAAATTTGCAATTATAACGACATCATAAATGTCCTACCGTACAATAGTTAAACCTTTAATTCTATTTTTATAAACTTTTCACCAACCGTTCGGTCTATTCTGACCAGAATTTCATTGTATCGGGGCGGGCGGGCGCTGGTGCACGTGCTGCACAAGCACCACGGTGGCAGCAAGTCTGGACAACTTTGTAGGGTTGCAAATTGTTTTAGAAAATTGAACCGCATGGCTGAGCACCATCTTAACCAACCCAATCAGGTTGCGACACGACCATTCTGAAACTGACAAAAAAACGTGTTAGTAGGTGAATCCACACTTCTGATGTTAGCTATATAAGAATATAGCTAACATAGGATGAGGAGATATATAAATATAATTCAAAGCCCAGTTAAAATGTATATAAAGTTTATTGTAACGGTTTACTTTCCACAATGTATATGCGAATACTTACAAGATTATATTATTATACAGAATACTATTACATTTTATTTAATAACTATTATTAATTTATTACCAGGAGTTTATTCAATTTATATTTTGACTTAAATAGTTAACCATTACAGAAATACAATTATATTCAAGTACCTACCCTAAGCAATTCAAATGTAAGGGAACTTAGGTATTATAACAGTAAATAATTATTAAAGAACCTTAACTGAACATAAGAATTATACTATCTTTTAATACTTTTTAAAAAGTAATACCAAGAGATTACTTAAATACCGATTATTAATTGGACTTAACATATTATGGCAATATGTGGGTAGATATAAAATTTAATAGGTGACCTAATTTCTATTTATAGAACATATCTAATCGAATAACAATATAAACTATCGATATTATATACTTCTATAATTTCTACACTTACATAATACGGAATAATGATCCAAATTAATATGAAATAACTTTATAGCTATAAATACACTTTAACTACGAAAGATATCAAAACGAACTGTATTATAAGCTTTAAAACATTACAGAAATATTTAAAAGAATAACCAAAATATACATCAAGGAATATTAAATTACAGAAATAGAATTATATTACAGAAACAAGTACATCACCTGATTATCTCAGCTTTCAGACCCAACCAGAGACTCTTGAAGGAGTGGCAGCCCTTTTTATAACATACCAGGGTTGCCACAAATGTTGGGCATAGATTATAAATACAAAATGTTATTAAATACATTTTGTATTCACAATTACAATTATTTAAATATATAAATTTAAGTATATCACGAAACATTTAAATACATCAGCGACTTATGAACAATTATATAGTTATTATCAATAACATTTTAATATCTTAGTTTATAACGGAAGTCTTAATAATATTTACATCAATTGTTATACAGATACCACATTAAACATTAGTCTATAATTTTATAACATAGACTGTTAGTATTTTACATTATACTCAAAATCATAATATCATGTTAACATAGTTTTCATATTATTATAAACTATACAGCATTAATATTGGTGTTGGCATGACTGTTTTAGTACTGATCAACAACAAATATGTTACTCGGGAACCGGAAATGACAACAGTCAAGTTTAATCTGAAACCGTCTATTTCTATTTTAACTTTATTCATAATATTTTATATACTTATACATATATAATCCTATCCATTAGAATATAGCTAACATAGGATGAGGAGATATATAAATATAATTCAAAGCCCAGTTAAAATGTATATAAAGTTTATTGTAACGGTTTACTTTCCACAATGTATATGCGAATACTTACAAGATTATATTATTATACAGAATACTATTACATTTTATTTAATAACTATTATTAATTTATTACCAGGAGTTTATTCAATTTATATTTTGACTTAAATAGTTAACCATTACAGAAATACAATTATATTCAAGTACCTACCCTAAGCAATTCAAATGTAAGGGAACTTAGGTATTATAACAGTAAATAATTATTAAAGAACCTTAACTGAACATAAGAATTATACTATCTTTTAATACTTTTTAAAAAGTAATACCAAGAGATTACTTAAATACCGATTATTAATTGGACTTAACATATTATGGCAATATGTGGGTAGATATAAAATTTAATAGGTGACCTAATTTCTATTTATAGAACATATCTAATCGAATAACAATATAAACTATCGATATTATATACTTCTATAATTTCTACACTTACATAAAACGGAATAATGATCCAAATTAATATGAAATAACTTTATAGCTATAAATACACTTTAACTACGAAAGATATCAAAACGAACTGTATTATAAGCTTTAAAACATTACAGAAATATTTAAAAGAATAACCAAAATATACATCAAGGAATATTAAATTACAGAAATAGAATTATATTACAGAAACAAGTACATCACCTGATTATCTCAGCTTTCAGACCCAACAAGAGACTCTTGAAGGAGTGGCCGCCCTTTTTATAACATACCAGGGTTGCCACAAATGTTGGGCATAGATTATAAATACAAAATGTTATTAAATACATTTTGTATTCACAATTACAATTATTTAAATATATAAATTTAAGTATATCACGAAACATTTAAATACATCAGCGACTTATGAACAATTATATAGTTATTATCAATAACATTTTAATATCTTAGTTTATAACGGAAGTCTTAATAATATTTACATCAATTGTTATACAGATACCACATTAAACATTAGTCTATAATTTTATAACATAGACTGTTAGTATTTTACATTATACTCAAAATCATAATATCATGTTAACATAGTTTTCATATTATTATAAACTATACAGCATTAATATTGGTGTTGGCATGACTGTTTTAGTACTGATCAACAACAAATATGTTACTCGGGAACCGGAAATGACAACAGTCAAGTTTAATCTGAAACCGTCTATTTCTATTTTAACTTTATTCATAATATTTTATATACTTATACATATATAATCCTATCCATTACGGCCATACTGACATTGACTTCGCTCTCGAAGTCAAAAATATCAAATTAATTAAAAAAAAATATATTTCTCATATTTTTTCTCTTTTTGTAATATCAATTAACAAATCATCAACAGCCTTTTGCCTTTTCGTTCAAATCTTTGTTAATAATTGGCATATATATATATTTATTTATTTTTTATTCAACTTTTCTAGCCACCATTTTTACCGTACCATATAAGTTACCTGGTCCACTTTTCAATAGACTTTTTTTTACCACTGTACTAAACATAACTAAAGTTTTTTTTCCACTGGACCATTCATTTTCTTTCAACAGACTTTTCATTTAACAAAGTCACTAATTTCCATCAACAGACTTTTCATTTAAAAAAGTCACTCATTTTCCATCAACAGACTTTTCATTTAACAAAGTCACTAATTTTATATCAACAGACTTTCCATTTAATTTTATTAATTTTTTTTTTTTTGGTTTTTTTTTTATCTTCCTTTTATATCTTCAATACAATTGATTCATTAAACATAAACGTAAAGGCAAAATGTCAGCTATGCATTAGTTAATCGTAATCATCAAAATATAATAATAAGACTTTACTGTAAAATTTAACAGCAATCTAACATTGCCTAACATAACCTAACATAACCTAACATAACCTAACATAACCTAACATAATCTAACATAACCTAACATAACCTAACATAACCTAACATAACCTTTTTTTTTTTTTTTTTTTTTTTTTTTTTTTTTTTTTTTTTTTTTTTTTTTTTTTTTTTACGATGGGAAATTCTTTATGAATTCCCGGCGGCGTGAGGGGAATAGCCACCGGGATATGTGGGACTCGCCCGGGCGACGCGGTGAGGAGCGCACCCGGGGTTACCGCACTAAAACCCATCGGTGCCTCCTCCTCCGCTTGTTGCTGGGCCGCCGGACCCGCCTGAGGCGATAACTGCAGCGGCCCAGTTAGCGGCATCTGCATGCGCAACAGCAGAATCATTCGCGTGGCAAAATGTCATCTGCCATGAACTTCGGGAGAGCGGCCCGAGGCACCGGGCGCTCTACTACCGGAAGGGACTCGTGCAATGGGCGGCGAATTCCCCGATTCGTCGCCCGAGTCCTGTTTAAGGCGGGAGCTGGCGCTCGTGTATAGCGCGCCTGCGCCCTCCTCGCCTTCTTCGAACGGGGTCTGCGGCTACGTCCGCCTCTCTCGCCCGTTCGGCGGCTTCCTTCTGTGATATGACGTCGTCACAGAAGGTCGCCATCGCAGTCCAGGACGCGCTCGACCGGACTATTGCTGTGATAATAGCCGGGAGCGAAAAGTCAAATCCAATATTGGCGCACAGCACCGCTCGTTGCTCCGCCCAAGCAGGGCAATCTTCTAGCGTGTGCTGCGCAGTGTCATCTCCGTGATTGCAGTGGTGGCACACTGGTGTTGGTTCTCGCCTGGCCGTATGGTGCAGGTAATGGCCAAAACACCCATGACCCGTCAACACCTGCACCATCCGGAACGTGAGAGTGCCTCTCCAGTGCGCCGACCATTCTTGCAGGTGGGGCCTAATTGCCGCCACTGTTCTGAGTCCGGCTGTTGGGGACGCCAGTCTGTCATCCCATGCGCGCATTGTAATTATGCGCGCCTGGCGGCGCCATCGGGCTGTCAGTTCGGGTGACACCCGTTCCCCTCTCCTCTTGTATTCCGCCGTGCGGAAGTAAATCTCCGACAGACCACGAGCCTCGATATCCCACGGCGGGGTTCCGGCAAGGGCGAAAGCCGCATCGGCAGCCACAGTGCGGTAGCCGCGGATCATGCGCAGCGCCATTGCACGCTGTGGACCTCGCAGGAGCGCTCTATTTTGGGTGCTCAATCCTTCTGCCCATACAGGGGCGCCATACAGGGCCATAGATCTTAAGACCCCTGTATATAGCCGCCGGCAGCTGGACCCTGGTCCCCCAATGTTGGGCAGGAGGCTACCTAGGGCCGCAGCTGTTTTCTTCAATTTAGGCGCCAGCCGACGGAAATGTTCGGTGAACGTCCATCTTGAGTCTAGGAGGAGACCCAAGTATTTTAACTCCTTCCCGATTTGGACGTTCACGTCGCCAATCCGGACTGTCACGTTCGCTGGGGACCGCTGCCGAGGGCCGAGGAAGAGAATAGCCTCCGTCTTTTCTAACGCCACTCTCAACCCCTGCCTCTCAATTCGCGCCACCATTTGGTTTGCACCAACTTTCACCAGGCGGATGGCCTCTTCCATCGTCTTTCCTCGAGCAAGCAACAGAGTATCGTCCGCGTAGCATACGATACGCAGACCCCGAAGAAGCGCAACTCGCAAAACCCTATCGTATCCAATGTTCCACAGGAGCGGACCAAGAACAGACCCCTGTGGAACACCGCACCAAGTAGAGAACCGGGTCACTACTCCATCTCTTCCGATGCAGACTATGGTACGGCGACGTAAGTATCCTCCAATTATTTTCACCAAATACTTGGGAATCTGATGGTGGCGGAGGCCCTCCTCGATCGATTCGAAGGGCAACGTATTAAATGCGTTGGCAATATCCAGAGACATTGCCATTACCGCGCCACCATTTGCAGTCCCTTCCTCCGTAAACTCCTTCACCTCAAGGATTGCGTCAATTGTCGACCGTTGTGCCCGGAAGCCAAATTGAGCATTCGACAAATTTGGACCTTCCTGCTCCAGATGACGAACAACTCTTGACGCAATCACTCGTTCCAACAGCTTGCCCGCCTCGTCCAGAAGGACGATGGGCCTATACGCCGATGGAGAGTCGATAGGCCGGCCCTCCTTCCGAAGAAGCACGAGCTTCCCTTCTTTCCAACATTCCGGGAAATCGCCTTGAGCCAGACAGGCACTGAAATGCTCCCGGAGCCTTTCTTTCAGTGGACCCAAAGACTTAACCCAGATCCTACCGGGAATTCCGTCCGGGCCCGGGGCCGTCTTGCTCCTTTCGCTGAGCCTGAGGATGGCCGCGGTAAGTTCGACTTCCGAGACAGGCGTCACCTGCCCTAAGGGCTCGCTGTCATCGACCAGTGTTTCAGTGTCAGCCATGGTCGGGAACAGTGTAGACACAATCAATGGGAGCTGCTCCGGAGGCAGGATTTCCACAACCGGTGGACCACGACTGAACTTCTTTCGGACCATCCGATATGGACGCCCCCACGGGTCCCGGTCTAGCTCCGCCAACATCTCTTCCCTGGCGCTGTCCTTGGCCATTTTTATGGCCAAACTTAGGGCACTCTTGGCAGCGCTATATTCCTCCCTAAGACGCACCACCAGCGGGTCATCTGGCGACCTTCTCCGTCTGTGCCGCTGATAAGGCCGGCGCGCCCTCACACATTGATGTCGAAGCTCCGCTATTACCTCCGACCACCAGTAAACCTGCCTCCGTGGAGGATGGCGCTGCGTCCGGGGCATGGCCGCGTCACAAATTCGAGTGAGCGCCCTGCGAAACCAGAGCGCCTCTTCGTTCACGCCAACGGGATCCTCAGGCCTTGGAGTCCAGGCCTCCACTTCAGCTGCCTCCTTGAGAGCCTCCATGTCCAGTTTGGACATCGTCCACCGAGGGAACTCCTGGGTATCCGCTGTATAACGCGGTTCCGCTGGGGTGACTCTGAAAGGGGAGACACTGTACCGAATATAAAGATGATCGGAGAGTGTCTCTACCTCTTCCACTCTCCAGTCACGGACCAGTTCTCCAACCGAGGGGCTGGCGAAGGAGAGATCGATAATCGAGCTCCCCTGATGCCGTACGCAGGTAGGTGCATCCCCCCGGTTTAAAAGCGAGAGCCTGGTCAAAACAGCCCACTCCAACACTGCATCACCTCGGGCGTCGGTCACTGACGATCCCCAGGCTGCGTGTTTGGCGTTGAAGTCGCCGGCGACAAGAACGGGCCTCGGGGCCGCTCTCAAAACTGCCGCCTGCAATTCACCCAAGAATTCCTCGAATTGGGCGAGGGTTTTGTTCGGGGAGAAGTACACGCCGAAGATAGCGTACTCCCCTCGATCCACCGCCACGAATCCACGGCCTCTCTCCCGTAATCGAAGCGAGGGGCCAGTGTCACAGCCATGAATGGTTACAGAGCCCGACAAGTCTCCCACCCAGGTGTTACGGGTTGGGACGTAGTACGGTTCGGCCACTACAGCCACGTCTATCTGCCACTGTGTCAGAACCTGGAAGAACAGATCCTGGGCACCGGCACAGTGGTTCAAATTCGCCTGTAGAATCTGTATAGGCCTACGATCCATTGTTGACGTCCATTGCTACTTCTTGTCGGGCTTGAGGCCGACCCGCCGCTTGAAGGTTGGGTTTCCTTCGATTTCGCCCCTTCTTCGGAGGAGCACAACCTTTTCCGCCTGCCGTGTGATTCGCGTTCCTACCCGCCGCCGAACAGACAACGCAGTTAGGTTTCGCAGAACAAAACGAAGATTTGTGCCCGGCTTGACCGCACCGGAAGCACAGCTGACTCCTGTCAACGTCCGATGTGCATCGCTGCCCTGTGTGACCTATCTCAAGGCAGCGGAAACATTTCATGGCCCTCCGTTCCAAGGGCTGGACGCGCGCCGAACTCCAGCCAACCAGCAAGCGGCCCGCAGCTACCAAGGTGTTAGCGGCAGCCACGGGACACTGCACCCAGACGGTTCCGGTTCCACCTGGACCCTCACGCACTTCCCCTCCCTTTAGGTGTTCGAGGGAGCAGCCAGTCTTAGTCACGATTGCCGCCAGCACGGCCTCCTTGGTAACCGTGTCGTCAAGACCAGACACACGAATGTCCGTGCATCGGACGGGCCTGGAGACCCTCGCAGCACCGGCCAGTACGCCCCGCAGCTTTTCCGCCAATCGGTCAGCCATTTCGCTGGTCGCTTCGGTGGGGAGCTCCATTATTCGCGCTCCAGTGGCCGCCTGACGTACTCGGACGCCGTCTTGTAAACCCAGGGTTGCCAAGTCAATCTCTTGACGGGCCTTGCAGATAACATCCCTGTACGTCATCCCTCGCTCGACCGCATCATGCTGCAGAGTTATTATCACCGCGGCAGTTGCGGGAGCTGTGTTCCTCCTTCTCCTTTTCTTGTCCTTAGGCTTTTGGGAGCTTTTAGAAGCCTCCTTTGGCCGAGTCTTGGACACGTCCGTGTTTGTCCTGTCCTGCTTTCCTTTTCCCTTTCCCTTCCTGCGTGCCACCACATTCCAGCCTTCCTCAGTAGACGAGGGGCCGGGAGCGGCGGCTGCCGTTGGCGCCAGCTGTTGTTCTGCCGGCTTCTCCTTTTCCTTTCCATTATATGCCTTCTTCTTCTTTTTAACCTTCTCTTTGTTTTCAGGTGCAGCCACAGATGGAGTTGCAGCCGCAGAAGATTTGGCCGACGGAGCTGAAGACTCTCTGGAAGGACCAGCCATTGGAGGAACTGGCCGTTCTTCTGTGATGTCCATGGCGCCAACAGCATCGTCCCTTCGTTTATCTGCTGCCAGTGGCGGGCGGAGCCGCTTAGCGGGCAGCAGTCTATCTTCCACAAACGCAATCCGAGCGTTGACCATGTTCGAGGTTCTTTCCATAATAGAGCTAGAGAACTCTTCGAACATGGCCCGCAGTCCTGCAACGGTGAGTATGTCTGGGCCGCCTTGATGTGCTGGGGCTCCAGATTCTGTCGTTCTGTTTGCTGGGGGAGGCGGTTTTGATGGCGCCAGCGGCGCCTGGCTCGCCTTCTCCCGTAGCGAAGCAATCTCCTCCTTGAGGCGCATATTTTCAGCCTCTAACTGTAACGTGTTCTCCTTGAGCGAGGCAAGACCGCGAACCGACTCCTCTATCTTAGCTTCACCTTCTCTGAGGGCTTTTATAAATGTACCCTTCATGTTTCCGCTTTTTGTGCGGACCATCTTGATGAGCTCCAAGCCCTGCTCGCCAACCGTTTTAAGTTTGGTGGCGGCCGGGAGCCCATCAAGCGTCGCCTTTTCAGCCTGTCTCTTGGCTTCTTGCTCGTCCCTCCGCAATGCTCTTTGAAGAGCCGCAGCGACTTCTTTCTCGGCCTGGAGCTGCAGATCTTCGCGCTCCAGGTCCAGCAGCTCTCGTTTAGCCGCCGCTCTTCCGACGTACTCCCCGGTCGTAGGTGGGCGTCCGCGACCCCGTTTAGCAAGGGCGAACTTCCTACTCCGACTTTCCGATCTATACGATCTCTCTGAGCCTCCATCATCCGAGCCCGACCCAGAGTTCATAAACCTTCGTTTTATAGCTCCATCGCGCGATGACGCGCGAGAGCTCGCCGCGGTCCTCATCGTGGACTGCGAACAGTCCGAATCAGACATCCTCTCCAGTTGCCTATCGTTGTTCATTAGAGCCTTGCCTGAGTCATCATTTGTAGTCATCTCCAACCTTTCCACCAAAACAACTGGTGCCCCCCCAGTATACACGGGGCTATCTCCCGCCGAGGCGAGAGTGTGGGATTCCCTCCTAAGAGGACCCACCCTGGGAATAGTTTCCTTGTTGTTCGATTCCATGATTGATCATATTTGGGGGTGATTCTGCCCCACATCCTCGGTGCGTAGCCGCCTGCTCGCCATGCACCCCATCACCGGACGCTACCAGTTTAGGGTTAGGGACCCACGGGTCCATCCGTCACGCAAACACACACACACTTATTCTCACACAACACACGCTGTTGTAAAGAAGGATTAAATAATAAGTGAAGATAGATGTAGAAAAGGTGTTGAAAGACAGAATAAACAAAGAAAAATAAAAACTCAAGAAGACTATATAAAAAGGTGGTGAAAAGATAGACAAAGACCGGCGTTCAGCCGTCTGGACACCTCACCCGCAAAAGGCACGAAGTGGGGCACCCAGACGTTGCCCAGGGACACCAACGTGGAGGAACCGGTATCGCCCCCAACCTAACATAACCTAACATAACCTAACATAACCTAACATAACCTAACATAACCTAACATAACCTAACCTAACAACATCAACCTAACAACAACATAAAATCTTTTAAATACCTATAACTAATTTATCAATAAAAAACAAGTTTTGTTTTTATGACAGTCAATTTATTCTACATAATAAGAATTTTCCATAATGTATACCTAACAATCAGGTAGTCAATGTTGATAAAACCGAGATTATTATTGTTATATTTACTCAGGTGAAATTTGATAATGATTTACGACATTTACTAAATTTAATTTATTTGAATTAGTACCGGTTCAAATAACATTTATTCCGTGACCTAATGAATTGGGCTATTAGATGATCAATTTATTTACATTTGGACTCATTACTCAAAAAAAATTAAAATATGAGCAAAATCTAAAATAAGGATTAGGATCAGATTTAAAACATTGAAATTTTAATTTATTACTTATAAAATTGTTACATCTCTTTTTCGCAAAACCATATTTGTTCAAAATATATTATTATCGTTTGGGCTGGTGTAATGTCTACTACAAAAACGTGACGTCACAGTCGATTGTTCCCGTAACGTTCACACGTTCTATATTTTATAGGTATTTGTATCTTAATTTCACAACATTTGTTTGCCAGGGGGCTATAATATATTATCTGTCTAACTAACCATCTATAATAATATTATTTATAATACTTATCTATGACAACTGAAAATAAGTGTTTATATAAATTTTTTTTTTTTTCACCTGCACATAATATGTAATACATTCAATGAAAAAAAAATGATACTCAAGACATATTAATATATTAATGAAATCAAAAGAAAGTCTTTCAGCGTTGGTACTTTTTCACAGTAAATTCTACATATGAGGCTCTGTATACATCCAAAAGCATTATCACTAACTTATTTTACACCCTGTATACCGTAACTGATGATCATAAGACTTGAGACTATCCAGTATTTAAATTAAATTGCAATTTATAGCAAAATAAAGAAATTAGCTAAATAATTATGACTGAACTGTCTCTTCTTACTAATCTATATCAATATTAACATATATTTTGAACTATTGTATAATAATAATAATATATTTTTTATTCATCGGTTACTAAACACTATATCAAACTTGTAATAATTATCTATTGAAACACTGCTTTTATCTCAGAAACGGTGAACTTACGCAAAAGTTTCATATAGTTAAAATTACTCCTTTTAGTGGACCGAGCGACTGATAGCGTAAAAATAACGATTACCAAAAATCGTGCGATACTCCATTTTTTTCTATGACACTAGCCACAAAAAGTAATTAAGTAGCAATCATTTGAACTATTAATTAACTGTTAAGTCGGATAAAAGTTAACGCCAAATTAATATTTCTGAATTAAAAGCTTTAAACTGCTCTCCTGTTTTCAATCAGGTTTTTGGCGCTAATTAGGTACATATTATTATTAAAGTTCAAGAGTGAAAATGTTTAAGATTACCTAGCCAGATAGAGGTCTACGTAATAACTCTGCCGATCCATAAGTAAAAATAGGGGTCGATACAAAAAAAAAAATCCTAAATGTGTTTTAGTATGAATTTTAAAATGTGACTACTTTCGAACGGAGCTTCTTCAATAGAAAATATTATAATGAAAAATGTTCATAAAGACTGGTGCTAAAAAAAGAAAATGGTTCTTAAACCATACATATTAATAAGTCCTCGTCCATAGGCCTTAAGGCTACACCCTAACCTACACATCAACAGTCTAAACATAATTTATCTATCTACACTGTCTCAATAAAAATAATAATAGATACTTTTTACTCTAATATAATATGTATGTCTGAGACTTAAATTATTATAATTGTAACACCATATTCTAGCAAATAAACGATTTGATTGATTGAAAATATTAATCCATCTTTAAATAATAATTTATTGAATCCAAATTTTATAAGCTTCAATATCACTGAGCCGTAACTCAAAACAGTACTATATTTTACTCATTAATTCGTAATGTAACTAAATAAATCATTATCGAATCTAAATGCTACACTTAAATATCACAGCCATTTCTCAATATCAGTACTATATTTTAATCCAATATTAATCCGCAATGTAATTACGTAAATAATTTATTATTTAATGCAAATGTTACAAACTTTAAAATCTCAGCCAATTCACAATAACCGTACTATATTTTACTCTAATATTTATCTGTCTTTAAATGACTATTTATTGAATCCAAATGTTATAAACTATTTTACTCAAACAATCCGTAATGAAACTCTGTACTTAAATGAAATTTAATATTATTGAATCGAAATGTTATTTAATTATATTCTAATTAATTCATAACGAAATTAAATATACCCAATAAATTATGGAATCCAAATGTTATAAACTTAAAGATCTCAGCCAATTCACAAAAACAATAAGTACTGTATATTACTTTTATATTAATCCGTAATTAAACGTCTTTAAATAACTATTTATTGAATCCAAAAGTTTAATATAACAGCCATTTTTTGAAAATATTCTATTTTACTCAAATAATCTGTAACGAGATTTTGTAATTGAAATTTAATAATAAATATCACAGCCATTTTCCAAAGCGGTAGATATTATTGTTAATAATAATCGCATATTAATAAATAAATATGACATTAATATTATTGACATTAATAATATTTTAAATTATAAATTATGTAAGTTGACATTAGATAGATATTTTCTATCTTTTTACTTTACAAGACTGATAGCTAGTGCGCTATTAACTTTTTTGTATATAAACCCAGCCAAGAATTTCACTAGTAAGACAACAACTGCTTCTATTGAGCAGTCTAGTTATAATATGACTAATTGTAACAGCTTGGAATATGTTCCAAATAATAATAATTTAAATTAGACTTTAAGACAACAGAGGAAGTCTCTAGCACTATAGATTTAAGAAATCTATGAAAATACCATTATTCAATATAATAAACAACATTCACTTAAGCTGGTGCATCGAAATATACAAGGAATGGCTAGTAAAGAACTAGAAATTGAATTATTTTAAACTTAAATATTATTACTTAGCAATTTTCAAAAACAGTAGATACTCGTACTATATTTTACTAAAGTTTTAAATCATAACGAAACTCAAAATTTATTTAATAATCGATTCCAAATGTCTTAAATTTAAATACCTATCACTGAGCCTTTTCCAAGTATATTATGTTATATTATTAGACACTTATTAATATTATTATTCAATTATAAAAGTTCGGAATGTACCCTACCCATGAACGAACAGTTAGCACACTATATCACTGCCATTTTATTAGATTATAATATTTTGCAAGTTACTACACAGTACACACCAATATTAATCCGTCAACATATTTCAATATAACAGGTTATAATTATTTTATCTAACATACATTTCCAAATGCTTCAAATTATTATTAGCAAATTTATGAATTGGGGCGGAAAAAAATTTTGCAATTATAACGACATCATAAATGTCCTACCGTACAATAGTTAAACCTTTAATTCTATTTTTATAAACTTTTCACCAACCGTTCGGTCTATTCTGACCAGAATTTCATTGTATCGGGGCGGGCGGGCGCTGGTGCACGTGCTGCACAAGCACCACGGTGGCAGCAAGTCTGGACAACTTTGTAGGGTTGCAAATTGTTTTAGAAAATTGAACCGCATGGCTGAGCACCATCTTAACCAACCCAATCAGGTTGCGACACGACCATTCTGAAACTGACAAAAAACGTGTTAGTAGGTGAATCCACACTTCTGATGTTAGCTATATAAAAATATAGCTAACATAGGATGAGGAGATATATAAATATAATTCAAAGCCCAGTTAAAATGTATATAAAGTTTATTGTAACGGTTTACTTTCCACAATGTATATGCGAATACTTACAAGATTATATTATTATACAGAATACTATTACATTTTATTTAATAACTATTATTAATTTATTACCAGGAGTTTATTCAATTTATATTTTGACTTAAATAGTTAACCATTACAGAAATACAATTATATTCAAGTACCTACCCTAAGCAATTCAAATGTAAGGGAACTTAGGTATTATAACAGTAAATAATTATTAAAGAACCTTAACTGAACATAAGAATTATACTATCTTTTAATACTTTTTAAAAAGTAATACCAAGAGATTACTTAAATACCGATTATTAATTGGACTTAACATATTATGGCAATATGTGGGTAGATATAAAATTTAATAGGTGACCTAATTTCTATTTATAGAACATATCTAATCGAATAACAATATAAACTATCGATATTATATACTTCTATAATTTCTACACTTACATAATACGGAATAATGATCCAAATTAATATGAAATAACTTTATAGCTATAAATACACTTTAACTACGAAAGATATCAAAACGAACTGTATTATAAGCTTTAAAACATTACAGAAATATTTAAAAGAATAACCAAAATATACATCAAGGAATATTAAATTACAGAAATAGAATTATATTACAGAAACAAGTACATCACCTGATTATCTCAGCTTTCAGACCCAACAAGAGACTCTTGAAGGAGTGGCCGCCCTTTTTATAACATACCAGGGTTGCCACAAATGTTGGGCATAGATTATAAATACAAAATGTTATTAAATACATTTTGTATTCACAATTACAATTATTTAAATATATAAATTTAAGTATATCACGAAACATTTAAATACATCAGCGACTTATGAACAATTATATAGTTATTATCAATAACATTTTAATATCTTAGTTTATAACGGAAGTCTTAATAATATTTACATCAATTGTTATACAGATACCACATTAAACATTAGTCTATAATTTTAT
This sequence comes from Celastrina argiolus, assembly GCA_905187575.2. Classification (NCBI taxonomy): domain Eukaryota; kingdom Metazoa; phylum Arthropoda; class Insecta; order Lepidoptera; family Lycaenidae; genus Celastrina; species Celastrina argiolus. The sequence goes on along the minus strand of LR994595.1, from coordinate 16,250,082 downwards.
AACATAGACTGTTAGTATTTTACATTATACTCAAAATCATAATATCATGTTAACATAGTTTTCATATTATTATAAACTATACAGCATTAATATTGGTGTTGGCATGACTGTTTTAGTACTGATCAACAACAAATATGTTACTCGGGAACCGGAAATGACAACAGTCAAGTTTAATCTGAAACCGTCTATTTCTATTTTAACTTTATTCATAATATTTTATATACTTATACATATATAATCCTATCCATTATGCTCAATTTTATCAAAATCAGTCTAGTGGTTTCGGAATCAAACAAAACATTCCTTAATTATAAGTTCGGAGTATATACTATAGCTTCATTTTTAATTTTATTTGTATTTTTAATTTTATTTTTATTTATTTTTTTATAGTAAAAGCACCAAAGCTACATCTTCGCTACCACTACAAACCTGTCCTTACCTAATTCCATCTCGGCGTTTACACCCGTAAGACTCTTAATAGATCCTCCTGGGCGAAGGGCGCGGATAGGGAGAGGGGGAGGGGGGGAGGGAATAATTTAAATAACACTTACGCAGGAGTCCTCGAGTCCGTTCATTACAACTTAAAGCGGATTAACCGTTTAATGTGAGTTAAGTAAAAAAAAAGTTGAGAAACACCTTTTTTAGTATTTTTGAAAAACCATTTTGATCGAGCTGAGTTCGTCTACGGGTATTCTAGTAAATGATAATAATAATGCCTCCCACATCGATTTCGGTGACGGTGGCCGGTTTCATTGAAACCAGAACCAGTTATTTTATAGTGCCCAAGTGTGTGCGCAATACACAAAACTACTCTCTCTTCCTTCACTCTCGTAGCCCAGTGGGACGGATAACCGACACGACTGGCGGGAGATCAGGCGCAGGACCGACTTTTTACATGCCCATCCGACGCACAGATCATCTTTCTTGTCAGACAATCTGTGATCATCCGGCATTCTCCTAACCAAACTTGAGAACAACATTTTTTGTTGTCCCAACGTGGGAATCAAAACCGATCGAGAGTGATGCTTTGAACCACTAGACCACGCTGTCAGTACGAAATTGATAGTAAAATTATTGGAAAACATTTGATTGAATAATGTTATTGATATTCAATTTTTTTTCATTATGTTAGCTCTACGAGGTGTAATAACTATGAGTGATAATACTCTATGTAGTAACTGTGAAAGTACCAGCGATGAAAGACTTACTTTTGACTTTCCTGTTTGTATGAGAAATGCCCCAACATCATAATTTTCTGATACAATATATATTTTTTTAAATTTACGTCTTTCAGCGCTGGTACTTTCACAGTAAACTCTTTATACGGGACCTATACACACCCTTAAGTATTATCGCTCAGTTATTTTATACCTTGTATATAGAGAACATAATGAAAAATGTTGTGGATCTAATGTGTCTATAACATCAAAACTCCCAACATATATTTGGATTAAAGAAGTAAATAAACAATATATTTCTTTTTAACCGACTTCCAAAAAAAGGAGGAGGTTCTCAATTCGTCTGTATGTTTTTTTTTTTTTTTCTTACCATACAAAAGTGTGTGATACAACAGGTTGTATGTTGAATGTAAAGTTTTCCCGGCAATTTCCCTCCCTCGGCAGTCAGAGGGAAATTCATATGAAAAACTTTTCGAGGCGTATAGCGATACAACTTTTAGAACGCCACTTTCCGATAAAGTTCTTTTTTGTTTTCCGTTTAAGACACAAGTTAAAAACTTTAGTAAATAGACAAACTATCTGTCCGTTCCGACGTCTTGTGATATAAATGAAAACAAACAATGAAATTCGACAAATTTATTTGATCATTGTTTATGTTTATCTTTCTACTTTCTCTTATATATATAAAAATAAATTGCTGTTCGTAAGTATATCTAAAACTCAAGAACGGCTGAAAGGACCTTTTCTCATTCTAGAAATGAATTTTTTTCATTATTTATTTTTTGAAAAAAAAAATTTTTTTTGCAATTTATTATTTTAGTCGCAAGGCTGAACTGTTTGGAACAACGTTCTGCATTAAATTCTTAAATTTTGTAATTTTTGCCCTAGTACGTAATGAACGTCTTACGCGTGCTATTGACCTCTTAGCGTAATCAGCTAATCGCTGTGTTGTGCACGTTGTACATTGCCTATTGAATTTTTTTTTATTTTTAACACAGTGAATTAAAAGCAAATGACTAGTACCAATGGCTATATCTCTTGCCTGGTTATTACCCCACGAAGTTATAGTGACTGCTCTTTTTACAGCCTGTATATGATAATATCATTATTTAATATCTGTGGTCGCTTAACACCACATCGACCAGGCCAACACACACAACACAGGAAACTTTATGTTCCATCGACGGGATTCGAACCCCGACCTCCGGTTTGAGCACCGACGCGCTCAACCACTGCGCTACAGAGGTCCGATGAATAAGTCACGTTTAAATCGAAAGCAGTCTAGCCCATATTGAGATTTGTTTACTTATAGTTCACATTGGACCGGATTGAAATATTATAAGTTACACGATTATAAGTTAAAGTTAAGTTACGAATAGATAATCAAATTGTAAAACGATAAGACAACATAAGATTATTGATTAATAACTGATAGCTCCTCAATAGCTTAATACAGTTAAATTGGGTTTTGATTTTCTTTTCATCTGTGCCAAGATGATGCCCTAAGCGATAAACTTTAAAAGGGTTAATTGTATTAGTTTAAATCTATTAGTCATCTTAGGAGGTCAAGTGTGATTTATCACTTAAGCCCTAAGAAAAGCGCCCAGAAACCAGGTGAGCTTAAGTTTATGTGGAATTAGAACTATGTAAACAAAATTGGAGGGTAAAATACAGTTTAAAAATTGAAGCAGTTTGTGAACTAATGATGATCAATTATAGCTAAGAATATGAAGTAAGTTTTTAAACAAAAAATATCAAAATTAATTAATCCATTTGGGAGCTACGATGTCATAGACACACACACCTACGTCAAACTTATAACACCCTTCTATTGTTGTCTAAAGTTAACAAGTTTTTAAAAATATGTCTGTAAAATTATGTTTTTACTTTTTACCTTAGTATCTACGTATTGTAAGCCCTTTGAGCCCTCAAAGAGCTAAATGGCGCAGCTTTGAGGGCTGGTATGGCTGAAGGGCTAGTAGCTTACAATTCGCTACAATGTTGCATAAAGTACTCGTTTTGTATGCTGTAGGCTGCAGTGGTGAAGGCCAGTTCTGAAGGACACCCTAGCCTATATGTAGCCTGATTAAGTCAATATTTGAATGAGTATCAAGAAAATATAGACCAAGATCCATTTACTTTATAGATTGCCCGTGGAACAGCTGGTAATCCATGCAATCCATAGGAATTGTATATGTCGCAGAATCAGCTATTTGATTAAATGTCTAGCGCGTTTATTGAACGACGACATTTAATTGATTGACTAGGCCGAACGTTGATCGAGCAAGCGTCACTCAACCTCCTCTAGTCTGCCATAAAAATTATTTGTGTTTAAATGTTTTCTTGGTGTTAAAAGAAAAGAATACTGTACACTGTGTGGAGGGGAGGGTTGGTTACTTGAGACACAGGAACCTCCTAGTTCAGGTATCAGCCCACCAAATTCCTCACTTCTTTGTCTTCTATATTAATTTGTGTATCCTCACTTCTTTGTCTTCTATATTTTTGTTATAAGTATTTATTGGTGGGAAATAAACATTATCATTATCAGTTAGCGGACTGTAACAAAGTTCTTTTAACAGAGCGAACGTAAAATCTGTCAGGATATTGAAATTTAGTTCATTTTTTCCCGCAGTGGCGCTAGTAGTCACCAAAACAATTATGGCTGCAAACACCTCGCACAGATAGTACCTACATAGTTGATAATTTCATTTTCATTTTCATTTGGTGTGACCTTTTAAGCTACGAACTTATGGTGTAACCTACCACTACCATTACAAAGTATGATTTATCCCATTCAATGACTATGCTAAAGGACGTTCAGTCAAGACGTTGAACGTTACATTAAATAACTTGACGTGTTGTGCTTTAGTCGTTCAATTAAATGTTGTCATTTCATAAACGCGCTAGTCGTTCAATTAAAGTACTGATTCAATTAGATGACTGCGACATATACATGTCCAGGGTAAAGTGTATAATGGACAACAATATTCATAGTATTTATTATATTGCAACCTGTTGAGACAAAAACGATAGTCCCCGTTCTTTGATCCGTTTAATGATATACCAGAATGTTCCATGACACGGCGTGGTTGCTGGGCGGCGATTCTCAGGCCTCGTACTTAGTTTTTACTATCGGTCTGTCCCGCTCATGCAAATGAGATTGACCGCGCGTGCGAGCGGGATATACTAATATTCGGAACTGAGTTCGAGGCCTGAGAATCACCGCCCTGGGGCCTTACTCTCCAAACTGATTTGATTTTGATTCAGATACGATCATGCCGCGTACTTCCTAATAAATTGACATTTGTTTATTTTGATTCGCAGTCGATTGATATGGTCGGGAGTACAAAAAGTTACGATCTAACAATTTTCTTTATCCTGATTAATTTGAAAGTAATTCACCAAATGAAGTACGAAAAACCACTGATATCGAACGGATTCGGTTCTCGATTGTGTCGGGAGTAAGCCCGCTGGTCGTTACTCGTGTCACGCCCGCGACGTGCCGTGGAGACGCGCGCAGGCCGTGCCGTCCTAACTCCCAGCCAAAGCCCTTTCATTACTGTATTGCATGAAGCGGTCCGCTCGCATCAGTCAAAGGGCTCCGCTCGCTCAATGCCGCGTTGGCCTTGTTTCGATTGGCATCAAATAGACCTAAGCAACCGCTGAATAGGGCTTTAATAGTCACTATATCATCCCTCCCTACATGAGATGTGGTGGAGGATATGTACGCATCCCTCTTTTATCCAAGTAGGACGGACCGACATGGCCGGCAGATCAGAAGCTGGACATTTTAAAATGCCTATATATTATTGCCTATTTATATAGGTATTGTATAAATGGATTATATTTCTGGTTACATATAATAATAATAATAGCTCCCCTCACCGATTTCGGTGTCGGTAGCCGATTTTATTGAAGCCAGGCCAGCTACGCAGGAGTTATTTTATAGTGCCCAAGGGTGTGCGGAATACACAAAGACACTCTCTCTTTTCACTCTCTCTCATAACCCAGTGGGACACGACTGGCGAGAGAACAGGCGCATGACCGACTTTTTATCTGCCTATCCGACGCATGGATCATCTTTCTTCTCAGACAATCGGGTGATCGGTCTGCATTGTCCTAACCAAACATTTTTTATTGTTCCAACGCGGGAATCGAACCCACGACCTCCGGGTCGAGAGCTAAGCTCTGAACCACTAGACCACGGAGGCGCTGATTATATAATCAGCTGATCAGGTGTATTGTCTATTTCATTAATATAAATATTATGGCGGATCTAACCTTCTTGGGTCTGTATTATTTTAAAGGGCTTAAGGGCTTTTAGGTTCAATAGTGGAGTTTAAGCTGTTCCATCGAGGTCGGAGGTAAATAGACTCTATTCTACAGCGCAATTTATTGGCACCGGTTATTGGTGTTGCTAATAGCTAAAGTTAATATTTTAGGTCAGAAAGGGCGAAGTAACGTCTAACAGATGGAACCGCCATATTGTTAGCCCTTTTAGGTTTCTCGTGCAATTAGCCATTTTAAGTACATAGGTTATGAGAGATCTAGAGACAGACAAACAGACAAACGGACGGACAGCGGTCAACTTCGTTATGTAGAGGATTCTTATTAATAGCTTCACGTTTTTACTCCTAAGGAATGGATATTTAACAACAATGGTTACCGAAAAACATTAAGAACAATACTGTGCCTTATATAAGAGTAATGTTTATGTTTTAGTATACACAAGCTAAAAGTAAAATGTTGAGGTACACAATTAAAACGACTAGTTTTTTTGAGTCTTAAGATCAACGACAATCTGTGGAGAGCCCCTGGGGGCCTACTCAAGATGCCATCGCTAATTGTCGTTTACAAAGTTTGATAACAACATGTATGGGATTTGACATAAGGTACGCTAAATGATCGCGATTTGGTATGTCATTTAGCGTACCTTATGTCAAATCCCATACATTTTGTTATCGAACTTTGTAAGCGATAATTAGCGATGGCGTCTTGAGTAGGCCCCCTGTCCAGACGAGCCAAGCGAAGCGCACTACCGACTTTTTCTCAAAACGATTCGTCGTTTTTTTGAACATTCATGTCTTTTATTTGTTTATTAATATACTTAAGTTTAACTTAATTGAATCCTAATATATTTTTACATAACCTGGCGTTTTCACAGTTTACGCCCACCAGAGGCGTATTGCCTAATGTTTGCCTACATTATACAACGCACGCAGTTAGTTCCGCTCCTGCGTAACCATTGTGTTTGTAACATGGCATTAGCTCCAAGATGGCGCCTAATGTGTGAATGTTTTTTTTCAGAAAGTCTACTAAAAATGGTCATGTCCGACACTCCGAAAGAAACTCGGAAAAAAATTACATGGTCATACTCATTGCCTGAAACCTTACGCGAAAGCGTTTGATGTAGGTTTGAATGTTCTTCAAACGGGACTGATTGATTATATCAAACGCGCCTAACACAACAAAAATATTATGCAACATCAAACGAAATTCGAAACCGTATAGGTACGTGTGACAGCCTTTTAAACTAACTGTGTAAACCATCACAAAGGTTTGGCACAAACCCAATTAGTGTGACGCCTGATTTAATAAGGGTGAAATGTAAACATATCTAATATAAAGATTATAAAAATTGCAATAATTTTCAATAATGTATATCATGAATTTTCAAAAAAATAAAGAATGTAGCGAACGTAAAATGAACGTAGCGAACGTTCACCTAATAAAAAGCGTTCAGACAATTCGATCGATGATTCGATCAGCCTTTCAGAAACCGGTGGCTAGCCTTTAGCCATGTTTCCGACGGTACTCAACATCGCTGTCACTAATTAGCGATCAAATTTTTGTTTTCGATCTTCGTCATCTTAAGTAGCGATGATAACTCAGCTGAAGCCTCGTATTATTAAATCTAAACTCCTAAGTTCTGCTGATCGTCATTATGTCCAATCCTGTGATGAATAAGTTATGGTTATAGTTACGTCTTGTGTCTATGGTAGTCGTAAAATGCTGTAAGAATAAAAGATGTCAGTAGATATCTGAAGGCTGCCGACATGAAATCAGCGCTGTCCGACACCCTCATTCCATCAAGTAATAGTCGTAAGTCGTAAATATCGGGTCCATATTTACGGTCAAAATGGCGGAGAGTACAGTAGTCAAAGCATTGATGGATAGCAATTTGTGATAACACTCAAAGTATTGTATATATACTAAACCATTAATCTACCTAACCTTAACTATAAAATAAACAAAAAATATTTTATTCAACAAATGAAACATGCGAAGAACCGGCGTAAGAAACTCGCAACGGACCATCTTTCAGCAAGATTTTTTTTAAAGGTCAATTAAAATTATTGTCTGTACTCACTTATGTTATAAAGAAGAAAAAAATGAAAAGGCTATTAAGCTACTAGGTCTGTGCAGTGTACTGCCGTCTGATCGCATTCGTGGTCTAGTGATTCAGAGCTTCGCTCTCGACCCGAAGGTCGTGGGTTCGATTCCCGAGAGGGAACAAAAAAAATGTTGTTTTCAAATTTAATTATTAGTTATTTTGTTATTTTGTCTGACAAGAAAGATGATCCACGCGTAGGATGGGCATGTAAAAAGTCGGTCCCGCGCCTGTTTTCTCACCAGCCGTATCGGATCACGAGAGTGAAAGGAAGAGAGAGTGCTTATGTGTATTGCGCACATACTTAGGCACTATAAAATAACTCCTGCGTAGCTGGCCTGGTTTCAATTAAATCGGCTACAGACACCGAAATTGGTGTGGGGAGAAGAAGGTGAATTCGCTTTACTTCAACTATCGCACTATATTTGCGAAAGTCACTCATAAAATCACAGATGATTCAAGATGTTACAAAGTTATCTTTAGCCGTGTCAGCTGTTCTATGTACACTAGAATAGTCAGTTAATTTCAGCACTAGGTCTTTAGCGGGTCGTAAACCTGAATTTGCGGTGACAAACCGGACACGTGAGTCATGTTGCGTTATTTTCGAGCACATTTTCTATGTGGCTGTGATTTTTATGTCTGTACTCCAAATAACCGATTTAGAGCGCCTCACATAAAACCGACGTGAAATAACGCAAGTGCTTTTTATGACGAGGGCTTAAGGCGCGCTTATATGACCGCAAAAATTTCGACGTAGCCGCCGGAAATTGAGCTCTATTGACAAGGCCACAGCGCACAGATTTGCAATTACTAAACAGTTGGGTGTTCATTCGATTGTATGTTCTGGCCTAGTCGATAAAGCCCAATTTGCTATGAATGTAAAGTTACTCGGATCCAACTGGGCTCTTAAAACGGCTGGCATGCTTAGGGAGAACATCGTAGAAATGAGTTTTGTCTACACAAGCATAGACTTCTTCCTTCTAGAGATTGACAAGGGAAAAATACCAGGTCTCAAACTTTTTCTATTCTTCTTTAGGAGAAAAAACAATAGTAGGATTACGCGTGTTGGTGTTCTGTTTATATATTACTAGCTGACCCTTGCCCACTTCGTTGAGCATAAAAAGAGTTTATGATGAAATTCAAATAAAAAAAAAACAACGTAGAACCCGCAACGCGGGAACCCGAAACCCGAAACGCGGGAACCCGGAACCCGCAACGCGGGAACCCGGAACCCGCAACGCGGGAACCCGGGACCCGCAACGCGGGAACCCTGAACCCGCAACGCGGAACCCGCAACGCGGAACCCACAACGCGGAACCCTCAACGCGGAACGCGCAACGCGGAACCCGCAACGCGGGAACCCGGAACTCGCAACGCGGGAACCCGGAACCCGCAACGCGGAACTCGGAACCCCAAACGCGGGAACCCGGAACCCGCAACGCGGGAACCCGGAAGCCGCAACGCGGGAACCCTGAACCCGCAACGCGGGAACCCGAAACCCGCAACGTGGAACCCGCAACGCGGAACCCGCAACGTGGAACCCGCAACGCGGAACCCGCAACGTGAGAACCCTGAACCCGCAACGCGGAACCCGCAACGCGGGAACCCTGAAGCCGCAACGCGGGAACCCTGAACCCGCAACGCGGGAACCCGGAACCCGCAACGCGGGAACCCGGAACCCGCAACGCGGGAACCCGGAACCCGCAACGCGGGAACCCGGAACCCGCAACGCGGGAACCCGGAACCCGCAACGCGGGAACCCGGAACCCGCAACGCGGGAACCCGGAACCCGCAATGCGGGAACCCGGAAACCGCAACGCGGGAACCCGGAACCCGCAACGCGGGAACCCGGAAGCCGCAACGCGGGAACCCTGAACCCGCAACGCGGGAACCCGAAACCCGCAACGTGGAACCCGCAACGCGGAACCCGCAACGTGGAACCGACAACGTGGTTACCTATTAAAATGACCCGACTATTTATTAGTGGTGGACAAATAGTTTAATGAATCCAAATAGTTTAAGTTTATGTTAAAACGTTATTTATAGCATTTCATAATTTTTATTTTCCATTTGTAAACAATGTCGTTACCATGACACCCATGTCATATAAACTGGCAACGACGTGAATCGATTGAGCCCAGGTTCAAACCCCGCGTGACCATCACGTATTTTCTTCTTTTTTCTAATTTTCTGCTTATTTTTTTCAACATTTTCTTTCATAATAACCTTTTCGTAACAATAACGAACATACCGTAAAAAAATTTGCGAAATTGGTCAAGCCGTTGTCGAAGCGCACACGATGTAAGAAATTTTGGAGGTCGTTTTTTTACACTTTGGGCTACATTTTTGGGGTTTTAGTAAGGAACCCTACTTTTTTTAAACATATAATATAGCCTACGTTCAGCGCTAGGAATGTAGCTTTCCAACGGTGAAAGAATTTTTCATATTGGTTCAGTGGTTTCAGAGCCTATTCCATTCAAACAAACAAACAAACAAACAAACAAACAAACAATCAAACGTTACCTCTTTATAATATTAGTATAGATGTTCAATATTTTTACATGTGGCGTTACCTAATGAGTCGAAAACAAACACTCAATTGCGAAGTTTTTAATCTACAAACACACAAACGGTCAAACATTTGCGGACAAACAGGTGTGTCCTTGTGTTCGTTAGTTATTCAATATTGGTTATGAGTTCTCGTTCGACCACAATGATGTAAACCTGTAGATATGCCCAGGCGCTGAAAAGTTGCTGCAACATTTGGACAATGTAATGCTTTCATTTTTAAAGTAATTTGTTGACAAACGGTCAACTTTTACTAAAACACTTTAACTATTATTTTAGTCAAACTCAATACATATTTTTGTTTACAAAAATATTAATTTGAAACAACAATGATGATCCTAACGTATTTATGATATGACAATTATTCGTTTTATTACATAAATCGACACCAGTAATTTATACTACGCTAAGTTATAAAATCGTACTTTACAGGAGAGGCTTGTAAAGGGAAAAACGTGATAACTTTTAAATTAGTTAAGATATTTTTTTGAAATTTGGTACACTCATTAGACAAATTATTCATTGAATTTTCTCACACAATTTTTTTTTTTGACTTTGTAAAAAACTTTTTGTAAAAAACACGTAATTTCTCAATTCGATTTTCCAAAATTTTGTTTTTATTACTTAGTTAACATTAATGTAATTCAACGGACATAATTGTCCCACAAATTGCGTGGTACATTATCCCGGTCCTACGCTCGAAAGTTGAGAACTTTTTTTTTATCCTTGCTAACTTTTTTTTACAAAAAGTAAAAAAAAGTATAATGATGCGATAGAAACGGTCCAAAAGAAATTCCTACGTACCATGCATTATAGGTGTTGTCATTCCCGAGAATCTTACAACAACTTATTAGATTTATATAGTCTTCTCACGCTTAAATCTAGACGTATCCAACTTGAGATGATGTTACTTTATGATTTGTGTCATAATAGGTACGATTGCATAGCTATAAATAATAAAATATGCTATAGAACACCCTTGACAACACACTGTCGTAGACCGCATAGAATGTTTGTAACTGCACTATGTCGAACTAACATAGGTAAGCGCTCACCACTGAACAGACTGGCAGAGACTTACAATAACGACTTTATTTCTGTAGATATATTTAGCAATAAGGTATCTAAATATAAAACTGAAACTTTAAAATTACTGAATAAGGAGCCGTCTATTCCTATGTCTTAAGCTTTTTTATACATACACATAATATCTACCCTAACCAATATTAACTTACCTATATATCCGTAACTAACATACCTCCCACGTTTCATTTCCTACTTGAATAATACGTATATTGTTATTGTATATGTTATTTTAATGTTATACTATATCATATAACCCAACTACTTCATTATTACTTATGTAACATCCTCAAATCTCATCTGAATGTAATAGAAGTTAATTTAGTAATATGTAGTTAACGCTGTTGGTGCCGTAGTTAATAAGTTTTATATTGTATTACTTTATAATTGTGTACAATGGTTACTGTTTGTTAACTCTAATAAACAATAATAAAAAAAAAAAAACTCTGTTAGCTACCACAATCGAGAGATTATTGGACTCGTTGGAAGAGCCTACCTCTTCGTCAAAGGCCGGCAACGCACCTGCAGTTCCTCTGGAGTTGCGGATGTTTATGGGCGTCAGGATTTACTTAACATCAGGTGAACTGCCTGCTCGTTTGCCCCCTTTTTCCATAAAAAAAAAACTCATCAATATAAAGCTACTCAAAAAAATTTGCTTGATACTAACAATGAATAGGGGAACCCTGACTATAAACTTTACCTCCTTACCTTTACCATTAGATTTATAAAAGCATATCTATTATCTATCAATTGCATTCTCTGTTCAGTAGTACCTGAGCTATATCAGCTGTTTATCTGAATATAATAAGTTGCCCACGCCTCAGTAATTCACCGCAATTAGCAATTCATTAGCCCAGCTGTGGGAATGTACCTGCCGGGAATATCGTGAGGATTGGAAATGTAAACAAACATTTATATTATGTTGTAACCAAGATTACAAATGGCTTATATTTACCAAATAAGAATTGCGTTCTGTTAATTATGTTTCAGCAAGTCAATGAAAATAAGTAAAATTCACAGCCCTACTTTCAAATTTGACTACCTCCGTAGCGCAGTGGTTCGCCTGCTTAACCGACAGATAGCGGGTTCCCGCCGGGGGAACAAAAGTTTTCTATGTTCCTGGGTCATGGATGTGTCTTAAATTTCTGTATTAATATAATAAAAATCTTAAATATGTGTATAGTAGAAAAGTATTTATATATTTCCGTTGTCTGGTATCTGTAACACAAGTTCTTAGCACAGGGCCAGATTGACGTGGTGTGAAGCGTCTATAGATGTTATTATTATTATTATTGTTATGAAAATAAATAAAATTCACAGCCCAACTTTCAATTAATGTTTGGCATACTAGTGGTTGATTGATCGGAATTCAACGAAATCAGAAAGACAGAACCCTTATAAAGTATTTATGGGTGTTAGTTGGCAACTAAGCCATAAAATATCGCAGATTAATGACCATGGTATTATTAACTTTAATCGAATTTAATTCTAGGTCACAGATCAAGAAAAAGGTCAATTTTTCATATAAATTTTGTCATTATCTAAACTGATTTTGAAATAATATGTCATTAAATTCCCTGCATGTTATTTAGTTTAGAGAGTCAAAAAAGTAATGCAGCTTTAGCTTTTATAAAAATTGCTACATCTTTTCGGCACTTTCCACTGTTCCTTATATTTTTACATGACGAATATTATTATGATAGATATTTATTCATTATCATTCTTCTAATTCAAATCTAATACTAAAAAACAAATAAAACACAGTCATTACAATAGTAAAAATAGCTAGTTACTATCTAAAAAGTAAAATTAACAAAAAACTGAAAAAGCTACAAATAAAAAGTAACCCATAGGTCGTCCTCATCAGGCTGAGTACTTAGAAGGCTCAGTGTTTCTTTGCTAGATGACGAATAAAATATCCTTAAAGCTACTTTCCTTTGCTGTTTCGATCTCAGTTTCTATGATTGCTCTCTATACAGGTTACAGTTAACACAGCACTTTGCAGTAGAGAAGAGTAGAGTTCTGTATTAACTACTACTCACTAGACAGTAAGTCCCGATTTCACCAATGCTTGATAGATTATCGACTTGTTAAAACACCATGCCTTCTAATTTATTGACAGGAAATACGAGAGGAACAACATAATATTTAAAGACTCATTAACTTTAACATTTTTTTTTATTTACAAATACAAAACAATACATTTTAACAATATACAGTAACAAAAAACATTGAAAGATTTGTCCTGTCACTGGTTCACGCTTGTATTTTATTATTTAAGTACATTTTAAACATATTGAAAACTAAATGCAAAAATTTATAATAATACATACTTAGAAACTAACAACAACCACATGTGTTTGTGAATTGGCACTTACTCTCTTCCAGTATATTCAAAGTCCGGGAACTTAAACTCGTGTTAAATATAACACGGCGACAGAACGTCAACGCGAAGTTAACACTACAGTTAGAATTGAACCGGCGCCAATCGGGGTAATGAATAGAAAATGATAAAAATGTTAGTTTTATAACGTAATAAAAATATTGTTTTAAGAGTTTTACAGAATAAGTACTATTTTGATGACCTTTATGGTTCGGAGGCGGCACTCAAGGAGGTAGCGAGTTCTAATCCCATGAAAGCAAAAAGCATTGATTCTGTCATGGATATGTATTACATATGTTTAGAAGTATCGAATATAATATTTCTGGTGACTGGCACCATTATCACAAGTTCTTCGAGAAACAAACACACAACTTTGTGAGCATAAAACGAAATTTCGCGGCAACCGTACATTTGTCATTATAAAATTTAGCATAATAGCACATAGAGTGAACAACCGGGAACTATATCATTATTATATTGTTCTCGGCTGTCCACTCTATGTATTTATCAAATTTTATCAAAATCAGTCTAGTAGTTTTGGTGCCTAGGCCTACTTAAGGGGAAACGCAACGGCCGATTTTCCAAGCAGAGACCTCTCTTTCCTCCCTGGATATTGCCGCTGGATTTTTTTTTCTGAATATGTACGTCCCTATTTTTTTCTTTTTTCATAACTAAAATAATTATAAAAAAAGAGACTACGGCGCTACAAACGCAGACATATAAAACTACTAACAGTTCCCGCGACTTTGTTCGCGTGGTTTTTGAGTGACTTAAACCGTTTAAATGCAGCGCACAATAATTGTCCCAGTTTTTGCAACATTTCTCACTGACGCTTCGCTCCTATTGGTCGCAGCGTAATGTTATATAGCCTAAAGCCTTCCTCTATAATTGGACTATCCAACAAAAGAATAATTTTTCAAATCGGACCAGTAGTTCCAGAGAACGCGCGTTTAAACAAACAAACAAACAAACTCTTCCGCTTTATAATATAAAACTATTAACACTTGTTTGCGTTAGTTTAAAAAGGTTAAGCCAAGCCAGTTTTTGCAATAAAAGTTTAGCAAACCGTACGCATAAAGTTGCGGTACAAGGCATCGGTTTTCTCCGCCGGTTGTGTAACCCGAAGGAGGGAGGGGGAGGGGGTCGGAAGTCGACCGGTACCGGTTCGATCCCGGGTCACGACATGTACTGACGGTATAGCAATGGACAGATATGGCATCAATGACCTTTCTTTTTAACCCCCGACGCAAAAACGACGGGGTGATATAAGTTTGACGTGTCTGTGTAAATGTGTGTCTGTCCGCATCGTAGCTCCCAAACGGATTATCCGGTTTTAATGTTTTTTTTTTGTTTGAAGGGTATATCAGTCGAGAGTGTTCTTAGCTATGTTTGGTGGAAATCGGATCAGGGCTTCAAGATCAGGTCGTTTGTTAGGTGTGATAGGAATGTTACACGCTAAGTCAAGGGTTTTTTTTTATTTAGTTTATTATGTTGAAAGCTCAGAAAGAAAGTCGAAAATAACATGTAAGGGTTTGACATAAGGATCGCAAAATAAACAAGCGACTTCATTTGTCACTTAGCGTAACATATTTCAAATCCCATATTCGTGTTTCGTTTATTAGCATCTTGAATAAGCCTATGTATCGCTATTTATCGCTTACGAAGTTCGAAACCAAAATGCATGGGATTTGAAAGAAGCTTCGCTTCTTCTTCTTTAAAATGGCCTCCCTTAAGGAAAACCTCAATGTACTTTATGTACTCTGACTTATGTTATAATATATAGATTACTAGTATAGATTAAGTTTTTACATTGTAAACATATTGTGTTTACTCTTTTTAAAAAGAACAATTTTCCGTCTTTTTCCTAAAAGATGGCCCCGTCCGAGTTTCTTACGCCGGTTCTTCTCGGCGGGCTAGGGTTGAACCGGTGGTAGCCTTTTGTTGACTTTCCGAAAATAGCTTGTTAAGTTTTATTTGGAAATAAAATATTTTGAATTTTGAATTTGAATTTTGAATAGCCAGTGAAGATATAAGCTATGCCAAGTGACATACGAATTCGTTTCATATAGCGTTCTATGCATTCTCGTTTAGCGAAGCTTATGTCAAATCCTATACATTTTGATTTCTCATCTTGAATCAACTCAGGCCCGTTCAATTTGTTCTCTTATCTCAAGTCGCTAGCGCCGAATGGGTTAGGGAGCTGTCCAATATCAGTGTCGTTATTTGAAATTAAATTGAATGAGGGAATGTTAGGCCCGTATTAATAAAACAATATGAATCGCAACCAAGTAGAGGTCAAGAACCTATTTGACAGATGAAAAAACGTTTCGTTTCACTTTCAAAAGTGAACAACTTTATTAATGTTAACAGTACTTTAATTTCTTTTCTGATTTGAACCTATTAAGTATGAATATTAATTCATAATATAGATTATAGGAAACTGTTAAAATAAGTGTAATCTACATTTTATTTTTTAAAAAAGACTGCCCTTAACTCTAATGTCTGCTGATCATTCGCCCCCAGTTCGTTTCTCAAACGCAAATCAGCGCTAAAATTAACTAATCAGTGATCAAATCTCGTGTCAAGTGTAATTTCAGTTGCAATATGCTCGATCAACATTTTGATTTGAACAACACGTCAGTTGACTAACATCGTTGGTCAAACTCTTTTTTGGGTTTCCGGAAAGCGTATTAAGCCCTAATCATAGATTAAACTAATGTCAAAGCGTGTGTCAAGTAATCAGTGATTTTTGGCGAATTAACGTTTGAGATTACTTATTTTAATAGTTATTTCAGTAATTTATAGTGTTATTGAGTTATGTAAAGTCTTTCTACTACTTTTATTTGTATGTATTTTTAACCGACTTCAAAAAATAAGGTTTTTTCATTAAACCGTATTTATGTAATAAGTATAATATGTTTTTTCAACAATCGTGTGTCCGGATCTATAATAGTCGTTTCCATAAGTTTATTTACATTTTAACAATTACAGTGAAGGTTATTTAACTTATTTTACAGATAATATCATGTCGCTATCCGACAGCATAAGTTTTTCGAGCAGTGACGAAGAAGAACAGAGAAGGCAGCCATTTATGGAGAGAATGAACCCCATGGAACATTATCTGAATATATATAATGAATGTACAAGCTATATGTGATGCATATTTAAAAATATTAGACATTATAAGTCGATGGCCTGGATCAGTATACGACACAACTATAAAATAAATGATTCCCATATTCGCGCCGATTTTGAAAGAGGTGTTTATGGTTCTGACTACCAATTGGGGGACAGTGGTTACCCAAGCCGGCAATATTTGCTAACACCTATCCTACGTCCTTCTACGCCTAGCGAGGTAGCATATAATGAAGGGCATACAAGGACAAGGAATACTGTAGAGAGATGCTTTGGGGTATTAAAAAGATGATTTCCTTGTTTATCAATGGGACTTCGTGTGAAGCTTGAAACGGCTATGAACATCATTGTTGCTTGTGGTGTTCTACATAACGTAGCACTAAATAATAATGACCAGATTGAAGATAATATGATGGAAAAGGAAAATGGTAACCAAGAAGATACTTCTACAGTGTCAGCTAACAATGAGAACATATCTGTGCGTTCATCTCTTTTGTCAACTCACTTTAATAGATAGATAAATATTAGATTTTATTCGAGCGTATATGATTGTAGTAATAATATTATAATTATAAGACTTATGTTACGTAGAATAAAAAAGTTAGTATATAAAAAACATTTATTTTCAAAAGTACATAAAATAAATACAAACAAAATAATATGTATCAAACAGATCGACAGAAGATTTGTTTTGTAATAATGTGTAGGGTTTTATTACATTTTAATAATATATTATAATAATAATATCTGTAGACGTTTCACACCACATCAATCTGGCCCTGTGATAAGTATCCGAAAAACTTGTGTTACAGGTACCAGACAATGGAATTATTATATATTTAATACTTTTATACTATACACATATTTAAGATTTTTATTATATCAATACACAGCCATGACCCAGGAACATTGAAAACTTTTTGTTCCTTCGACGGGATTCGAACCCGCAACCTCTCGGTCGAGTACCAACGCGCTAAACCACTGCGCTACGGAGGTCGTCGAACATTTTGATCAGCAACATTCTTCCTTGTTGTTCGTTTCATGTTTTAGTGTGCAGTATGAAGCTGCTTTTGCGTGCAAGGTATCTCTGAATTACTGTTAAATTCTCGCTCAATATTTGCCTACGCTTCTTGTTTCTCCATCACGCTTTTAGCATTAGTACATTTGTTTTCTATTATGTTTTTATACCTAAAAATAATATAGGTATACCAATAGTTATTATGTATAAGGTAAGTGATTAGTCGATAAGTAAGTGGAAGGAAAATGAGCAAAAATAATAACAAAAAGATGTTTTATTAGTTAAAGAATAGAAGGTAATTTACTAACATCGAAACACTTATTTCATACATATTTCGTTATGTACTTACTTAGTCATTATCTCCATTAGCGGACATCTTTCCCTTTCGGTAAATTTTTTTCCTCTAAAACTCATATATTTTGTAGAATACTAATTATTATTATGTGTTCTCTATTAACGTCTAAACAATAATATTTATATTTTAAAACGTCACTCTTGACACATGATAGCTGTCTGCTTGAGTTTTTATTATTTTTTTCGAAATAGCAGTAGACAATTTACGTTCTGTCCAAACTTTTCAACAAAATATTAGACGGTAAAACGAACGACGTACAATGTATGACCATATCAAAAAACATACTTCTAAAAATTTACTAATCACTGATCATCTTGACATGACATGTTAAGATGATCAGAGATTAGTAAATTTTTCACTAATTAGCGTTTCAGAAACGCAAGTTGATTTGACAGCGATGTTAACTTAAATGCTATGTTAGTTGATCATAGATTTGATCAGCCTTCGAGAAACCGGGGGTAAATGTTCAAGAAATAATAATTCTACTTAGGTACGTTATAGTATAAAAGCTGATTTTTACCCGATTTCGACGAAGCCAAAAGGAAGGGCGGATTTTGGCAGTCTATGTTTGTATGTATGTGAGTGTGTATACAGGGTGTAAAAAGAGCAGTCACTATAACTTCCTGGGTAATAACCAGGCAAGAGTTATATCCATTGGTACTAGTCATTTGCTTTTAATCCACTGTTTTAAAATTTAAAAATTTTTAATAGTCAATGTACGACGTGCACAACACAGCGATCAGCTGAGAGGTCAATAGCACGCGTAAGACGTTCATTATGTATTAGGGAAAAAATTATAAAATTTAAGAATTTAATGCAGAACGTTGTTCCAAACAGTATATATATAAATTGCAAAAAAAAAAATTTTTTTTCAAAAAATAAATAATGAAAAAAATTCATTTCTAGAATGAGAAAAGGTCCTTTAATCAAAAAAAAATTCAAAAATTCAAAAAAATTTTTTTCCATATAGGTTATTAAATAACACTTATAGAATTGTCCTACATGATGCCTACCACCGGTTCGGAAACTAGCCCGGCGAGAAGAACCGGCGTAAGAAACTCGCGCGGGGCCATCTTTTAGCAAAAAGATTGGAAAATTGTTCTTTTTCTCATATCCCAAAGTTATAGTCACTGCTCTTACACCCTGTGTATGTATATGTTCCTTCGTAGCGTTTAAACTACTTGTCCGATTCTCTGGCTCTATAATATTGGTATCTCTCTACATCCTTTTAAGGCAGTATATTTAGTAGATCAAAACAACGCATGCAAGGTCCTAAGGCTTACATTGCAGACGAAGTGCGTATATTTTGTTTTACCCTCATTTATTTAAAATGGCCGTCAATTTGCGGTATCAAGATCAAATCTCGCCGAGAGTGCTGAGGGATGAGGGATGAGGAGGGTTGAGAGGGATTATTAAATTACAAGCCCAAACCGTTTGTTTTAATCCCCAAAACAAAATTATTCAGAAAGAGGAGTACTTAAGTGCATCTCATACTTAACGGTTGATTAGCTGATCTCTGATTGAGTAGCCTAGGTGAGGCAATTTAAATAAGATACTTGGTTTTTACCCGATTACCGCGAAAGGGCGGGTAATGTGTTTGGCAAAGTATGCATCTATGTAAATATGATGTATATTTGTTTCACCATAGCGCCAAACTTTATTTGAAGAATGAGTAACTTCTCAATCTGCAAAGAGCGATTCTTTAAACCATCATGCAAACAGTGGCAAACAGGAACAATTGACATCTACGTATTTGTAATGTTATTGTATGAAAATAATGACAACGCCCTATTATAATTATTGCCATTCGATAACGTTACAAAATCAAAAAAAAATATTCAGAATATTTTTTTACAATATGTTTTCTGAATGTCGTGTCTATGTGATACGAGTATACCCAGCCCAGCGAGACTATACGTTACGAATGTGAAGTTATAAATTGTTACTGCTTGTCCAACTGCTTACTTTATATTCGGCTGTCTGTTGCTAAGCGAGGGCGTTCTCGAATATTTTCACTTTCTAACTACAGGCCGTTGATTCAAACAAAATTTGACATCAGCTTCGCTAAGTAACACGAAAATTCGTATGTTACTTAGCAAAGATTTTGTCAAATCCCATACATTTAGTTTCGAACTTCGTAAGCGATAATAATGCCTCCCACACCGATTTCGGTGATGGTGGCCGGTTTTATTGAAACCAGGCCAGCTACGCCGGAGTTATTTTATAGTGCCCAAGTGTGTGCGCAATACACAGAAGCACTCTCTCTTCCTTCACTCGTAGCCTAGAGGGACGAATAACCGACACGACAGAGAACAGGCGCATGACTTTTTACATGCCCGACGCATCTTTCTTGTCAGATAATCAGGTGATCAGCTTGCATTGTCCTAACCACACTTGAAAACAACATATTTGGTGTTCCAACGCGCCTTAATTCGACAGATAAAAGTCTTGTCAACGATTGAATAATCATCCCTAAGTTATGTGTGATGTAAGTTTGTGTGTCGCTGGAAAAATTTATTAAAACGAAGCCATTACTTGCCTCGCTAGCTGTTAGGTAATAGTAGTCGGTTATAGGGTGCTAACTGCTAACTGCTAACTATATTTTAATTGCACAACCGTTGATTTTATCTCTATAATTCTGTATAATTACAAAATCAAATTATGTAGCATCCTACTGTTATACAGAGTGTCAATACTAGTTACAATAAATTTGGTGTATGGTTTAAATACCACGCAAGACAAATTTATGGATTTTGGTCGATTTTTTTTTTTGGATTTTACGAAAATATTAACTTAATGATATCAAAGGTATACAAATGTATAAAGGATGTACATACTATATTTTTATTGAAATTAAAAATTATACGAACATTATGTTATTTACCTAAATATAATATATTTCACATTCCCTGATAACCAGGCGCGAAACGCGACGATTTGAATATTCGCCCGCGTCGCAGTATAGACCGCGCGTTAGTAAAATATTTTCAGGGTAATCTGGTCAAAATATAAGGTCACATGTGAATTACACTTTCGTATCGAGATTCGAATACTGATTACGCCTCTTTAATGTGTCTTCGTTAAGAGTGTTAAGACCATCCTGTATATACTGGTAGCAAACGAAAGCAAAAGTTTTGTTTGTTTCTTTCATATTTAGAAACACTGTGACTTATAAACAGGTATTATTTACATAACACGCTGTTTGTTTCACGGTGATTCGACTGTTACAGCTGTACAGCATCCATGAAACAATACGATTCGGTCCACGTTCGGTCGAGTCGCTATTTTATTCTCTTCTTCTTCTTATACTGTGTGACTGGTGTGACATGAGCAATACTTGAGGACGTGATATTTGGCTATTATATGAGAAGAAAAAAAATAATATCAATTAATAAATGAGTAAATGTATCTTAAACTTGAATAATTATTTACCCAACGCATGGACACCGCGCGCAGGTACGCGCCCGTACTACCTACGTTGATGTCGCACGCCGCCGCCGGGGTGCCGCGCCGGCTACATAGGTATGCCTACTTGCCTAGCCGCGTCATTTTCATAGTATCCATGATTCAATTACAAAAAGAAAAATTTGGTAAAAAATTAAGTACCTAATTTTATTACATATATTTATACTGAGAATCGAGTGCTCTCCGTAAGTATTGCACATGTCTCGCCAGTCAGGCTGTATATAAAAATGAAGTAGTGATGAATAAGTGACATACGAATTCGATTGTCAGTTAGCGAAGCTGATGTCAAATTTTGTTTGAATCAACGGCCTGTAGTTAGAAAGTAAAAATATTCGAGAACGCCCTCGCTTAGCAACAGACAGTCGAATATAAAGTAAGCAGTTGGACAAGCAGGAACACTTTGTGTGTTGTTTTCAAGTTTGCAATTACAATGCAGGCTGATAACCTGATTGTGTGACAAGAAAAATGATCCATGCGTCGGATGGGCATATATCTGTCCCAGCGGGCTAGGAGAGTAAAGCAAGAGAAAGGGCTCCAAGAGGCCGGATTACACAGGTTTTGCGCACACACTTGGGCTTATAAATAACTCTTGCGTGGCTGGCCAGGTTTCAATAAAACCGTTCACCGCCACCGAAATCGGTGTGGGAGGCATTATAAAGTGATACTAACTAGAAACTGACAAGAAATAAAAGCTAATTAAAAATCTATGGCCTTTTTTAGTATACCTAATGTCACTTGCAGTAAACACGAAACTAATATCTTTCAAGCTAACATACGTCGAGACGCTTAGGCTGCAGGGCTCCGAATTCCGATTCAAGATGCAATCGCTTTTTAACGCATATTCTTATGCGTTACTTTTGTTCGAAAACCAAATAATATAATATCTATGGACGCTTCACACCACTTCAACCTGGTCCCGTGCTAACTGCTAAGTATCCGAAGAACTTGTGGTACAGGTACAGGCCAACGGAAATATATTTAATACTTTTATACAAAACACATATTTAAGATTTTTATTTTATTAATACACATCCATTAACCCAGGAACATTGTAACTTTTTGTTCCCTCGGCGGGATTCGAACCCGCGACCTCTCGCTCGAGCATCGACGCGCTCAACCACTGCAATACGGCGTGGTCATGGTCAAAATGTATGAGATTTGCGAATTCGTTTGTTTTGTTTACTAACTTCAAATAATACTGTTTTCGAAATTCGAAAGCGATGAATAGCAATGTTTGCAGGCAACTGAGCAAGAGACGCCTGCCTGCCTGCATCCATCCATTGTTACTAACAATATAAATAATAAAAAGTAGCTTGAAAAATACACCGCACTTGAGTACACATAGTAAGTACAATCGTACAATTGGATTTTTTTTACTTCTACGAGCTGCAGCTTCTAAACGGTAAGTTGTATGAAAAAAATGTTTTAACAAAAGTTGTTGATAATAAAGTAAGGAACAACTTGTCCATTCACACTTTTGCATTAAAATACAATTTTCAAGTTGAAAAAGTGGAAAAACACAATTTTAGACACTTTAGCGCCACCTGCCGTGCGCATTTGTCAATGTACAGCACTGCATCAAGTAAAATGTATATCTCAACGTCTTCTAAAGTTTTATGCAAAAAAGTCCGATTAAAATGCATACAAATCAAGAAAAATGCATTTCAACAATTTTTTTTGACACTTTTTGAGGTTTTCAAAAACCTCGGTCGAGTTGCAGATAGTCCACCTTAAGGGTACTTAACTTACATCATTCTACGAAAAAAACATATTTCAACTCTGGGGTTTTTTTCGCACTGAAACTATTTAATTTTCGACATATTGAATGTACTAAATGGCATCTTGAATCGAAGCCCTGAGAGTGTTATTCAATTATACATACAAACATACATAACTCTCGATAAAAATAATCATTATTTGAGTGCAGTCGGGTAAAACATGACCTATTTCCATCTAATGCATAATATTTGTAAAACACAAAGCCGCGTATCGTAAACGTTTCATGTAATATGTATCTTACTCTTAGTAAGTATAAAACGGCCTATCTACATTTAATGTAACTGCCGATTATAAACGTTGAATGTAATTCGAACATCTAACATACAGTAAAACATAACCTATCTCCGTCTAAAACTCCATATAGTAAAATATAGCCTATCTAATGCACAACAATCGTAATATTTTACCATCTAACATATTATAGTAAAATATGAGTTATGACCTATCTCCATATGGAACAATATACAAGCACGGCCTAAAATAAACGTTTAATGTTTAAAGTATAGTAAAATATAGCCTATCTAATGCACAACAATCGTAATTGTAGCATCTAACATATACTAAAATATAACCTATCTCCATCTAGAACAATATACAAGCACGGCCTAAAATAAACGTTTAATGTTCAAAGTATAGTAAAATATAGCCTATCTAATGCACAACAATCGATATACGTTATCTGGCGAGCGCAGCCTTGATTCCAACCCGCTAGTTGCGCAATGCACCGCTACCGAGCCACGCTGTTGCTAGGCGCATAGAGCAGCGACCGCCGCAGACGCGACTACTGCTCGTAGGCACAGTAAGTAGAGATGACGTTTTATCTAAACGCAAAAAACGTTACATTTGACCAATCAATTTGGTACAGACGCGACAGTTACTATGTAGAGATGAAATTTTATGTTATCGCAAATAAAACGTTAAGTTTTACCGAATTAAAGCGTCATTGTGTATTTTTTTTAATTTCAATTTGGTCCATAAATAAGTGACATTTCAGTTTTGTCTACAATTCTTCTATTACAATCATTGATGCTGCTCTATAATATAGATTGGCTAAGAATTTATAGTTTTTAGGAACTGTTTTTTGATTTCCTTATTGTGGCTTCTTTGGAACATTTTTCGAGGCAGCTGGACCCACATCTTAAAATAAATTGTCTGATTGTGAAGTATATTACTTTTTTTACTGCAAATCCGGAGGAGGATAGCCATAATTACTGTGTATTATCCAATTACCTTTTTATTTTGCAATTTTTTTCTTATTTATTATGATGCCTTATTGTATTGCATCCTTTTACAAGGTGTCGCTTCTGTGTCATCGATGCATCTCACTCATTGATCGAGTCAACGACCCAGCCGAGGCTGTGGCACACAAACAGCTGAGCTTGTGTGTGTGTATTATAAATATGTGTGAGTGAGAGATCAGAAACTGCTACGTGCGCGCGACAGAGATAGACAAACAGCTGAGTGTGCATGTGTGCTTCTATCAGCTGAGTGTACGTGTGTTACCATGATGTGTGTGGTAATCTAGTCGATTTCGACGAGGCTAAAGGACTGTTGACCTAAAGGGCTTGTCGCTACGTGTTAGGTAATAGATGGGGTAACATTGGTCATAGATAACAGACGAACGTTGTAGACATTTGATAATTGGCGACCTCCGTAGCGCTGAGCACTCGAGCCGGAGAACTGGGGTTTGAATCCGGCCGAAGGAACAATAAAGGAGAATGCCGAAAACTGGGCTATTTTGCGTCACTCTTGCGTCTTAACCATTTATATATAAATAGGGTAAGTTCGCCTGTTCGCGTCCATCGCCCTATTCGCGTCCATTTTGCGGAGCGCTCTATAAAAATCCCCTAAAATAAGTCAACTAACACACTTATCAATCGAAAAGTCATTACCGATTATACCTAAATATATAAGTGACACGCACGCATATACAAAAGTTCTGTGCGTCAAACCAATCAATTAAAAAAATATGTCAATCTCGGATGTTCAATTAGGAAGCGTATACGCGCGGGATTTTTAGATAAAAAATAGTGTGCAGAGGCGCGTTTGATAGTAAGTTTTTTAATGTTTTATGTAAATTTTTGGATACATAGCAGTTTCTACACGTTTATAGTGAAAAAAGGAATAATATTACTTATGAATTTGCTTATGTTTTTTATATTTAAGGAATAAAATAAGGTGGACGCGAATTACTACATCGAATTTTACAAAACTTCCATTTTGCGTCCGCATTGGACGCAAACTATACCGATATTGGATAATACTAAACCATATTGCGTCCACTATTTTTGTTAAACAGTTACTTGTAAAAATAATTTGAAAATAAACAATATGTTTATTATACCTAATTATACATTTTTCTTACTAAGACGACGTGTTTTGAATTCTATGACGAGTGAAATATTCTGTTAAATGTAACGACATATTAAATTCTGATGTAGAAGACGATTATGAGAAAACATAGATTTAAGGACAAACTAGTTTTGCCAAGGCTTAACTAGTTCTTCCTATACGCGATAGGATTAACCAGTATAGCCTAGTCCAAACTAATTTGTCCTAAGCCCGATAGGATAGACCAGTTTAGACTAGGCCAAACTAGTTTACCCTAATATAGATACGCACACTCTAGGATAAACTGGTATGGCATAGTCTAAACAGTTAAAACATTTGGCGGGGTCGGAAAGTAGTTGAAAAACTGTTCCATAAATAGGTGCAAGTGCAAGAAGGCAACCTTACTCTGCAATTCTAAATGCCACCAAAGTAAACCATGTAAAAATAAATAGCAATTTTAAAAGTTGACATAATACTGGTATGATTATTGTATGATTGTTTGTATTACCATTTATAATTGAGACATTAATTATTTCTTCTATTAAAAAACATTTATTATTTGTTAAATATTGTGCAATTGTTTGATTTAGTAGATTATAGTTTGATTGATCGTATTTTTACTTAACAACAAATCATTATAGTTTAATAAATATGATTATTTTTCCAATTAACGAGTATTTTATTTAGTTTATCTATTTATTTTGACTTTCTTGATATACTTTAATGTTTAGATTAGGTCATACCAGTTTATCCTAGAGTGTGCGTATCTATATCAGGATCAACTAGTTTGTCCTAGTCTAAACTGGTCTATCCTATCGGGCTTAGGACAAATTAGTTTGGACTAGGCTATACTGGTTAATCCTATCGCGTATAGGATGAACTAGTTGAGCCTAGGCAAAAATAGTTTGTCCTTAAATCGGGTTTGGCCGGTAACATATATATTATAAACATATATGCTTAATACTTGCTATGTTTATAATATGATAATTTATGTATTCAATAATTCTTTTAGTTATATAAATAGACAAATTTATTTTGCAATAATTATAATCATTATCTTGTGATTTTACTGTAACTGATTACTGTTCATCCTTAAAGTTGCAATAAATACCTACTTGCCTATAATTACTTAATTTTAAAGCTAAACCAATATTAAGAAGAATTATTTTTATAGTAATTTATTTAATTAGGTACTTATAATAATTTTGATTTTTTAATATAAAAATATTTTTAAATGTTGAAATTGTTAAAATACAATCATTATTTACAAATTCTTAAATATATCATCCTTTTAAAGGGGTGATATCCTTTTTTAAGCTGCTGGACGCAAACTGGTCCACGGGTGGACGCAAATTGGATTTTGTGGACGCAAACTGGGTAAAACGCTTAATTCCGAAGTTTATCTAATTTAAAAGAAAACACAAGATGTTTCGAACAAAATTGAAAGTTTATCTTAAAATAGACTATATATTGAATACATAACACAAATTTCTCATAGATATTAGTGCTGGAGCTTTTTTATAATCGCCGTCAAACTTGCCAACTGCACTAAATGGACGCGAACTGGCGAAACAACCCTATTCGTCTTTTGAAATATTATGTTATGTATATTAATTTTAGTTGTAAGCGAATGGGGGTTTACAAGTTATAAAAAAAAAGTAACCATATTGAATTAGAAATTAGCGGAACCGCCATTTTGTACGTCAACCGCCAAATGATGCCAGTTTATTGCCAATACCAGTTTTTAAGTGAAATAGTAAGAATAGTGATATGAAATAAATGGAAGAAACCCACACCAACTCTATTTAACATAATGAACATTAGTCGAAGATTACTTTATAAAATAATGCTAATGAAGTTTTTCTTTTTAATTGAAAGTAATAAGAAATATATAAAGTTATTTTTTCTTTTTCTAAAACTATTTTAGGCTACATATTTTTTTTTTTACTGGCAGCCCTAACCGGTTGGTACTATTGACATTTGTGTGACGTGAATAATGAATTTGACTTTTTGATGGTGTGTGTGAAAGAAGTGTTTTCTTTAATTATTATTCAAAGTGTTCCAACAAAGTGTATTAAAAGTCTTACTTCAACGTTGAGTCGTGCAATCCTCCGTTGATTAATTTACTATAAGTGTATGTCGTTAGATATTGCAAATTACTTTTGATACTATATTTTACACTTTTGAATGCATAACTTAACCTCAAAATTCGGAACATTTTAAATTCAGATTTCACAAAACTCCCATCGAATATCTAAGTGATTTTTTTAAATATGAATCCTGAGTACATTTTCAATGTTTTACAGTTAATTTGGTTAAGACGCAACTATAGCCCAACTCTCATAGAAAAATCGGCATTGTCCTTTCTGTGTTCCCGGGTCATGGATGTGTATTTAATATTTTGTGTAATTGGCAACTTCCGTACCGCAGTAGTTGAGCATTCGAGCCCAGGAACTGGGGTTCGAATCCCGCCGAAGAACAAAAAGTTCATGGTGCCTGGATCATGTTTGTGTTATATTATAAAAATCTTAAATAGATATTGTATAATATAAATGTAAAAAGTATTAAGTATGTTCCCGCTGTCTGGTAACACAAGTTTTTCTTATATATACGGGGCCAGATTGACGTGGTCTGAAGCGAATGGACGCCTGATACAACGGAGAATTCTGTATAGATCATTCGATAACGGATGCAAAGGACCTCGTTGTCGACGACGACCTGTTGCTAGTCAAATAAGCCAGACAAATATGGCAATTACCAAAACTCTATCACCATATAAGGAGTTGCAAAAGATCTAGGACACGCCATTTTGATATTTTACGGTTCCAACTTCGATGCCAACTTTAAAAGGTTAGTAAATAATTAACACAAAAGTTTCGGGGGCATTGGATAAATAAGCGTACGTTAATGTTATGGTTAGTTTACAATTACAATAATGAAAAAAGTACAGTAATAATAATCAATAATGCCTCCTACACCGATTTCGGTGACGGTGGCCGGTTTCATTGAAACCAGGCAAGATTCGCAAGAGTTATTTTATAGTGCCCAAGTGTATGCGCAATACACAGAAACACTCTCTCTTCCTTTACTCTCGTGTTCCAGTGGAATGGATAACCGAGAACTGGCGGGAGATTAGGCACAGGACCGACTTTTTACATGCCCATCCGACACCTGGATGGACGCATTCTTATCAGACAATCAGGTCATCAGCCTGCATTGTCCTAACCAAACTTGAAAACAACATTTTTTGTTGTATCGAACCAACGACCTCTGATCCGAGAGCTAGGCTCTAAACCACTAGACACATACACACATACGGTACATTAATAAGTCATAATAAACTTCGACAGCGAATTCTATCAATATTATGTCTATCAGTGTAAAAGTATCTTGTCCTTGTATCTGCAAACCAAAACAAAACTTCCATCAGTACAGTTGGTATTACATTATTCAAATGAATATACACCTGTTGCAGCGTGCCTTGAAAGTAGAAGTGTAGTTCAAACTGGTTAGGTTTCCTGCAAATCGTGTGTATGTATACTTATAATACAGCGCTTACTGAGGCTAGAAATTTCAAAATCATTTTAGACATTTAGCACTTGCCTTGATAATTCAATGTCAATAAAATAATTAAAATTAAAATTAGTACTATTGCCATCGTTTAGGATTTGACATTACCATCTTTTATTATTCCCGTGGTGCTTCCCCTGAGATGAAAGGATTTTTGAGGTTGGTTCCCACTGTTGATCCTGGCTACTCAGGAGTTGCTGTAGTGGGAATGTGTGGTGTGCCATTTGCCCTTAAGATTTGGACACTTAGCGCAATAAAAGCCTATTCATCATTCGTTCACTAGTTAACTTGTAATCTCATTGTGAGACTTTATGAAGGCTTTGTTTGTATGTGTTTTAATTGTTATTTTATTATCTCTCGACTAAAATAGGGGTGTTATAAGTTGGACGTATATGTCCTGTGTGTGCATTGTATTGTAAGAATATAAATCTTTGATTGGTTTCAGTTCTTTTTTGTTTTTCACGACTTTCACAAAACGGAGGAGGTTCTCAATTAGGTCTGTTTTTTTTATGTATGTATGTATGTATGTATGTATGTATGTATGTATGTATGTATGTATGTATGTATGTATGTATGTATGTATGTATGTACAGCGATTACGTTGAGATTAATGATGCGATTTGCGTGATTTCTTTTTTATTCGACGCACAATAGCTGTTATTTGTCCCCTAAAAATGTTTGATTGTTTGGTCTTGTAGTTTTTATGCTATGAACATTTTTGTTTCAGTTATGAACATTTTCGTTTTGTGTTCTTATTGTAGTCGGTGTCAGCTAAAGAACAACGTCCTCAAGCTGCTGAACTATAAGTAAGGTTGTTACAAACTCACCTTTGCTGACACCGACTTCAAAAAGAACATTCATTGAAATTCCCTTTTAAAATATATATTTTATACTTCTATTTGTTGAAGTTGGTTTTTTAAACATGGTTTTGGTTTCGTATAATTCTTTGTAAGTATTCTTCTATTGTTTGCTTTTTCTTTTTTATAATATACCTATAATATATACATTTCTAGAATGAAAATAGGTAGTTTAAACATATTCCGAAGTTATTATAACTGGTCTTCTGGGACATATAAGCTAGTCAGTAGTCACCCATTATACTTGTGCATAATAAGCCGTATTAGCTATTTATAGTTATCTATTTATAGCGTGTTTAATTGTTAAGACCTTGCTGCTTGTACAATCATTACTGTGTAACATTACTCTAAGCCAATTAAGACAATTAATACATTTTCTAATGCCCGCGAGCAAGGGAAGCCTCGAGCATCAACAGTCAAAGAGATGTAAACTAGCGGGAACGTTTTGGGGGATGAAAATATTGCATAAACCTAGACACAAATTCATTCAACATATTATTCTACTAAATGTAATACTTTTAATATAATTTCGCCGGCAGCTTTTAACTTGGACCACAAAGAAGACCTTTGTGAAAAATCATACTTACCTTAAAATTTATTTTTTACTAGTTGTGCCGGCGACTTCGTTCGCGTGGTTGTCGGAAACACTATTGCGATTATCTTGTCATTCCTCACGTTGTTTTGTTATTATGATTATTAAAAAGGAATAATTCTTTCATACATATTTTTTGAGTAACTTA
Source organism: Celastrina argiolus (assembly GCA_905187575.2). Classification (NCBI taxonomy): domain Eukaryota; kingdom Metazoa; phylum Arthropoda; class Insecta; order Lepidoptera; family Lycaenidae; genus Celastrina; species Celastrina argiolus. Next base: position 16,219,229 of record LR994595.1, on the reverse strand, counting down.
AACCGTTTATGCAGCGCACGCAACGAAAGTCCTCAAATGTGAATAATTATCAAAATTCAAAAAAAGAATCGGGCACGGTTCAGTTTTATAAGGAACAAACCAAGGCTCAAGGCGCGGTTTGACGTTACTCACTTTTGGTCAGCTGCTCAAGTATTCTCTATTTATTCAACTGTCATCTCAAATCTGCAGTCTTGACGTTGAGATAGTGTTAATAATGCAGGCCCTAGTAACGTATTTAAAACTAAACGTGGGCGGTCCTATAACATGAGACCTTAATTAACTAAATTAGATAAATACCGTATCTATACTTAGTATGAAAGTGAGAAATAAATAAATAATTGCAAGAAATTACTTTGAATCCAGGTACCAATCAATTATTTAGTGATCTCTAATATCGTTCGTATCTATACTAATATTATAAAGCGGAAGAGTTTGTTTGTTTGTTTAAACGCGCTAATCTCAGAAAGTACTGGTCCGATTTGAAAAAATCTTTTTTTGTTGGATAGTCCATTTATAGAGAAAGGCTTTAGACTATATAACATTACGCTGCGACCAATAGGAGCGAAGCGTCAGTGAGAAATGTTGCAAAAACGGGTAAAATTATTTACATTTTAAGGACTATCGTTGCGTGCGCTGCATAAACGGTTTAAGTCACTCAAAAACCACGCGAACGAAGTCGCGGGCACAGCTAGTATTTCATAAAAAGTGAAGTTAAAATCAAAATATAAACATGAAGTCATTAGAGTTGCATTGAAGTGAAGTCACAAAGCATGAAATAGAACCCCCTCAACGACAATTTCATATCATCCCCTTCCCCATGTCACCCCATGTCACCCCAAGCTGAGTTATGAAGTAATAATTGAAACGATTTCCAATGCTCGCTAGAACGGGCCGGGTGATTGCCAATATACCTCGTTACTTGTTACCGAGTTGTGATTATCATTGAGTATGTTTTGCCGGTTCTTCTGAAGTCATCTGTGATGTTATCCTCTGGTCCAAATCCTTCAGAAACTAAAAATCAATTCAACCGAATTAATGTCTTGCATATCTTTATTTGAGTTAGATTTCAATTCTTCATTTTTTAAAGTGAAACGAAACGTCGTTTTATCTGTCAAATAGGTTCTCAAGTAAGATTGAGACTTCTTAATATGGGTCCATGTTTTAAGAGCTCCAATTTAGTTAATCAGTCCCTAAGCCGCTTTGTCGTTAGCTACCGAAGACAATACTGGTGGCGTGTCTCGCCCACATACAAACCAATGAGTATGCTAATTCGACCTCGCTGTACCCCCGCCGCGCAGCAGCAGCCTCAATACCCCAGGGCACACGGCATTCCAACCTCTAGTTACATCACAATAAGAGGGAATATCGTATAACACAGTTGCAGCCAGTAAATATCAAATTATTTAATAACAAGCCGTGTTTTGTATTATGTTTCGCCATTAGCGTAATATTGTTTTCGTTTAATAGCTCTTAGTTGAACCCTCGACTATTTATAGTTTGTTATGGTAGCTATTAGCTATCATCATCAGCCTCGAACCCTTTAGTGGTTATGTCGTTACTAATATAATGAACGTGAAAGTGTGGAAATATGTTTCTTGTTAGTTTACGCAAAAACTACCGAACGGGACAAGGATTCACTAGTGGTTTTTCATTTTACGTAGAAAATATCTATATTTTCGCTATAAACAGTAGAAAAATAGATTTCCTGTCTACTTTGTGTCCGTGTCAAATTTCTTGAAAATTCTCATTATCTTTCAAGCCTATTCAATGCTATATAATATTATATTAAGTACAGAGGCCTTACTCTCCAAACTGATTTGATTTTATTTCAGATACGATCATGCCGCGTAGTTCTTAATAAATTGACATTTCTTTATTTTGATTCTCAGTCGATCGATATGGTCGGGAGTACAAAAGTTACGATCTAACAATTTTCTTTATCGTGATTAGTTCCAAAGTAATTCACCAAATAAAATACGAAAAATGATTGACATCGCTATTAATCCCTTACTATTTGACATAAGCTTCGCTAAATGACGAGCGAATTCGTATGCTAGCGAAGCTTATGTCAAATTCCATACATTTTGCTTTCGAACTTCGTAAGCGACAAATAGCGAAGGTATCTTGAATCATCCAGGTCTATAAATAAAAGATAATACAAGTTGTACGCCTGTCATTGAAATCATCGCAACAAGCACATCACACGCTCAACTAGCCCGTAATGGCAATATTCTATTAACACGTCAAGTAGCCAATCAACAGATTAATTTATAAGCTGTAAAACAGTAGTAAAGCACCTCCCCGACGAGCCTAGAATAGAATAAATGTAGAAGTCGTAAATTGGACGTACGGAGTCTACGCTGCCCGGACTTTTACGACCTAACCGAGAGTTCTTAACACCTGCGGGCTGCAAAGAGCTCGCAGTTAAAATTACATTAAAGTTCATTCAAACAAGATTTGGAATAACGTAGGTACTTACTATTTATTATCGCCAGTACGGGCTTTTGGTTGGCATTAACAACGTAAAATATTGAAATATAAAATCTTGAGTGCACTTGTTCGAGATGTAGGTAGGTACCTACTCGTAAAACTGTATTAAGTATACATTTGAATGTATGTTTGAATGACACTATTAATGATAATGATAGTGATAATTTTTAAAGAGTTGATAATAGATATAATAAATAAATATGATAATACTTTAGGGGGTGTATGCGTCCCGTATAATATAAAGAGTTTACTGTAAAAGTTCCAACGATGAAACAGTTCCTTTTTTTTATGAAAATATATGACGGGGCATTTCTCATAGAAACATGAAAATCAAAAGCCCTTCAGTGCTAGTACTTTCACAGAAGACTACATACACACCGTAAAGTATTGTCACTCATTTGTTTTTGAAAATTGTATGTTTAGCAAAATGTAACGTTTGAAACTTGAATATTGGGTGTGTACCTCTTGTAGTGGCCGTCAATGTAATTATATAGAAGACTGAACCGCTAATTAAAGATAGATACTCTTCTATTTTCAGGCTATCTTGACTTCCATGTCAAGGGCAGCAAATGAATGAGCGTCACTTAATTTAACTATGGTTAAAGTATTCACTCATTAGGGCCTGTCTGTGTATCTGTGTGTGTTGTGCCTGTCCAGAATAAAACAAAATATTTTTTTGATCTTCATAACTTTGCTTTCTATTTTCAATCATCATGTTTGTATGCACCGTTTAACATCACATTTCCTGCTATAATATTGAAAAGTATCGTACTTTCACCCACATCGTTTCGTTCTCCAATCTCCAATACGTGGTGCTAATGAAGAGTTATTGCGAGCGGCGCCGGGAGGAAGCGCTAGTATAAATAAATCATGATATTACAGTCAACAACTACCGAAATACAAGATTCTCGTTAGCATAGGCCGCCTGTCACACCGACGCGTAAGGCTGCGTATCCACCAGAGCTGTGCTGTGCTGTGTAGCGAGGAATGTGATTTAAGCTACCAATAGAATCGCTTCATTTATCACGCATCGGTCAGCGCGGCTTTTGACAAGCGGTTCTGAAAAACATATTCCTCGCAACCCAGCACAGCACAGCTCTGGTTGCATATAATAGTTGAAGACATGAGTGGATGAGAATTAAGAGTATACACGCAAAATACTGATTTCGAGAAAAATGAGTTCAAACTGTCACTTAAACATTTTAAAATATTTCGTAAAAATCGAGTACATTAATATAATCCGTCTTTAGATTAAATGTACTTAATACGTTACAACATATCATTTATCTTTAAATTACAGTTTAAATTCAATTTTCTGGGTAGAAAATTTTTGCGATGATACCTTCATCCATTCATATCTTCAGTTGTGGACATCTATAGATAGTTTGGATAGACAGTTTAAGCCTGGATAAAAGCAAAACGCCAGGCTAGAGAAGTCTTGTTTTACGGAAGAAAATTTTGACATAGATAAGTACAATATGATATCATCATCATCATTATCATTTGAGCTTGCACTACTGGACATGAGCTGAGGAGGCTCATGGCCAGTCCAGTAGTGAATGTCATAGTATTTTATGGGGAGTAGTTGCCTCAATACGTTGGTCAGCGTAGTTTTCTTTTATTTATGTATATATATTATCCCTCTGTCGCCTTCTAAAATAGCCACGGGAAAGATGGATAGGTGATATTCCTTCCCCAGCCCTCACAAATGTATAAATTTCTCTTAAAATCTTTTATTAGAACGAGTATTATAACAACAAAAAAATATTACCTAAACTCAGCATAAACCCATGCTAAGTGACAAAATTTAACTATCATTAGATCGGTTGATGGTGTGCTATTCAGTACAAACATAAAATTTGGTATACCGTAGATACATTTTTTACTTAATTTTTTTTTAATAATAATATCTATAGACGCTTCACACCACGTCAATCTGGCCCTGTGCTAAGTATGAACTTGTGTTACAGGTTAGGTACAACCAGACAACGGAAACATATTTAATACGTTTTTTTTACTAAACACATATTTAAGATTTTTATTATATTAATACACAAATTTAATACACATCCATAACCCAGGAACATTGAAAACTCTTTGTTCCCTCGGCGGGATTCGAACCCGCAACCTCTCGGTCAATCACCAACGCGCTGGACCACTGCGCTACGGAGGTCGTCAACTTATTACAACGTATTAATCCTACTTTAGCTTTTAATGGAAAAATCATCTCCAAAACATTTTTGTTTTTCACGAGAATATTGAGCTGACGGAAATTAAATTTTCAATATAAAAATTAATTTCCGTATGTGAGTGGGTGGAAGCCATCTTCGTATTTTAATATAAATTGTGTTTTGTTATTTTTCGGATTATGTTTGTTTTTATTCGATCACAAAGCTCAATATTATAAAATATTATGTTATTGTACTTAGTGGATTCATAATTTAACAGACCGTGATGCAATCCTCGTATAAAAAATATTTAAAAAGCATTTCACACATGATGGAATTATGTCAACTTGTACATAGTATATATTATACAGTGTGTAAAATAACAGTCAACAAAATACGAAATGGTTAAAATTAAAACAAATACTTTTTTAGATTTTGCCAAAATAAATACATTTTCAAAACGAGGAAAGGTGGTCGTATCTCAAAGTTATAGTGACTGTTCTTTTTACACCCGTTATATATTTTTTTATATTTTTAAAGTATTATTATAGTATTAGCTGTGCCTGCGATTTCGTTCACATGTTTTTTGAGTGACGACGTGACACGCAACGAATTTTCCCCGTTTTTGCAACATTTCTCACTGACGCTTCGCTCCTATTGGTCGCAGCGTAATGTTATATATCCTAAAGCCTTCTTCTTTATATGAACTATCCAACAAAAAAAGAATTTTTCAAACCGGACCAGTAGTTTCTGAGATTAGCGCGTTTAAGCAAACAAACTCTTCCGCTTTATAATACTAATAGTATAGATTTCTAAATAGTCTATTAAACATCATTGGTATGTTTTATCTTCACTTTATTTTGTTACTGTTGTTATAATATAATTATGCCTATTACAGGCTCAAGTTGGTCCTTGTTCGCGTCGGTGTGAGTGCGCCCGGCCGCACGTACCACCGAAATAGCCGTGCGGTTTGGAAAGTCGCTCGGCCGGTGTATGTTTGTTCGTCACGTCCGCGTCAAATCTCTCCATCTTCGAACTGTATATTCTGTATACACCGTTGTACAAGGTGTAAAAAGAACAGTCGGTATAACTATGGGATTATGTATTTGCTTTTTTGTTATTCTTGAGACTAAAAAAAGTTTTTTTTAGTTTGTGAAAGAAATTTCAAATAAATCAGTTTCTGAGTGAGAAAATGTAAAGTCGTATGCCAAAGTTATGGTGGAATGTTCTTTTTACACAAAGGAGATAATGACCATTTATACCGTATTAAAGGCACATAGGAAACAATAATTTAGAGTGCTGATGTGTTTCCTGAGTCCTGGCATCATAACAAAGTCATTTCTGTCTTAAGTTATTGCTAGTTGCTGATTATTTATAATTATATCGTTTACTAGCTGTGCCCGCGACTTCGTTCGCGTGGTTTTTGAGTGACTTAAACCGTTTATGCAGCACACGCAACGATAGTTCCCAAATGTGAATTATTTCCCCGTTTTACTGACACTTTGATCCTATTGGTCGCAGCGTAATGTTATATAGATAATGACCATTTATACCGTATTAAAGACACATAGGAAACAATAATTTAGAGAGCTGATGTGTTTCCTGAGTCCTGGCATCATAATAAAGTCATTTCTGTCTTACGTTATTGCTAGTTGCTGATTATTTACAATTATATCGTTTACTAGCTGTGCCCGCGATTTCGTTCGCGTCGTTTTTTGAGTGACGACGTGACACGCAACGAAAGTCCCCAAATGTGAATATTTTTCCCGTTTTTGCAACATTTCTCACTGACGCTTCGTTCTCATTGGTCGCAGCGTAATGTTATATAACCCAAAGCCTTTTTCTATAAATGGATTATCCAACAAAAAAGTAATTTACCAAATCGGACCAGTAGTTCCTGAGAAAAGCGCGTTTAAACAAACAAAAAAAATATTTCGCTTTATAATATTAGTATTGATTGAAACTTTTCAGGGCAATTCCTTTTTCTAGATCTCGTTGGGGAGAACATTACACCTTCCCCAGGACAGAGTGTCAGGTCTCTCTCTCTGCTTAAGTTTGGATAATTCCTAGGACAATAAGTAACGTGACTGTTTGCACATTCAAGATGCCATCACATAAGCTTCGCTAAATGACATATGAAATCGCTTGTCATTTAGCGAAGCTTATGTCAAATCGCATAAATGTTGTTTTGGAACTTCGTAAGCGATAAACAGCGATGTCATCTTGAATTAATGGGTGGTTATAATTCTAGTCATTATTTTTTGACAGCGATGTAACAGATCGAATTAAACTACATAACAGGGCAATACATCATGTATTGCCATGTTATGTAGTTGAGTTCGAAAGCACTTTATTATATAGCTAGTTAATGTACATAAAGTTGCTTAGAAAATTCACAAGAGAAAAATATTATGAAAGGTTCTCTTGAAAAATGTCCCATTCTTATACACTTTCGCATAACCAGCTGGCTACTAGATAAAGCTGAGTAAAAGTTTTTATGGCTCCGGGAGAAATGGCGGAGAAAAGGGGTTTAAGGCTTTCGCTCCTGGGGGTGATTGACCTCATAAAGGCATAAAGGCAAGCGCTATTTTCGTCACAAAACAACTCCTTTCATAAGAAACTTACTTTCTTATACACACTATATTGCAAGTTATTTACGAGTAGCTACTTACTTACTCCTGCGTAGACTTTGTCCTCCCAAAAATCCATTTTGCCACATCACAATCCGTTATGGGGCTTTAGGGATTTAGTAACAGAGATTAAAAATTGCTGAGAAATTATATGACGGCGCACGACGATATTATTGTTTAATTGTCTTTGATGTATAATATCCTGGCATGAAATAATGTCTGATGGAAATAGAGCTAGCACTCTGACATAATGACATCGTAATTTCCATTAGATTTTGTCTTGCTCATTATAAACGATTTCAGTGTTTGTTAAATTCTGATTCTAATTACATAATATGCTATGGATCGATTTCACAAAAATACTATCTCCTTCTCCGAAAATTCACGCCGTGTCACTAATTATAAACCATACAACACCTCTAGGCTGTCCAAGTGCCTTTATATTATATAAATAATAAATTTAAATTTAATAACGAGATTTTTCTCTTTTTAAGCTTTATGGACAAGATACGTTATATTTTAGTGTTATTCAATATTTTTACTTTTACAAGTGTTTATGGGTTCATGATTTATGTTGACTGCATGTAAAGCGTAGCTGAATCTTGTTTGTATTATCCACAAATATGGAAACTGGCCTGCAACGGCTTTTTGGACCTATTCCGGATATTTTTATAAACATTCTTTTTTCATTAATTGGATGACTTTTATATTAAGAGTTAGAACAACTTTTGAAGTCAGGCTATTTGACGTATTTTTTATTAGTATTAAGAATAACTATTTGAACATTATAACTGATTATGTAATATTGTTATAATTTCTTACTCACATTTTTAACTTATACTACGTTTTATCATTATTTATTCAAAAGGCACAACCCACATTGCATTGTTTATTTAATAATCCTAATATAAAACAACGTTTAGCATTTTGATTTTGTAATCAGAATTCAATTCGTCCCTCGTGTTTATGGTCGCGACCAACTTGCAGGCGTTAGGGTCGCGGCAAACTTGCAGTCACGTCCGCGTAATTAAATCTCTGGGGCACTAATCGCTGCCCATTAGGGGCACAATTTCGGACAGTTTGGGACAACAGAAGAAAGTTTAGCAAACTTAATATAAAATCTGTACAATTTGGAAAACATTTATTTGTTTTGGCACGTGTTCTAGAAAATGTGTTTTTGTTTAAATGAAAGGAAAAATCTTCCATAGTAGTGACTTTGATTTAGAAAACATTTCTTACTTTCAATGCGTAAGTATTTAATGATTTTTAACGTGACAATGTCTAATAAATCGATGAACGTTGGCTGCACGTACGAAAAATGATGACTCATTGTAACGTTACGATCAGAGCGAGAGCGCTGCCCGAGCGAGTGGAAGGCAAGATCGACCGCGTTAAACTATCGTTCGTAAACCGACTTTATAGATTTTTTTTTATATTATGCAATATCGATATGATATCGTTTTCCTCTATCAGAATAGTGAGTACAACATTAACATTAGAAACCCGCCGGACCGGTTCTAGTTAAATAAGAATAACAATAACAATCCCATTACATTCGCTAATTGGTTTGTTTACTTGTGAGTGAGTCAGTCCGGTGAGATGGACGATTACTGAGTCCACGAGTCGAATGAGCTGTAGAAACCACTGTGACACTTAGACAAAAGGGCATCGCTAATCGCTATTATCACATAAAATACCGCTGACACACGAATTTGTATGTCACTTATTTATATAATCCCCAAAGAAGTCTCTATTCTTTAAATCTAAAAACCCTTTGACTCTTGACTTTTGAGTTTTCCAGTCCAAAAGACGTAGAATCAAGTTTAGTTGAGTCAACGATCCAATGATCTATTGGCTATCTATCGGCCGGTTTATGAAAGGCATCAACTAACATGGTTAACAACCGATATTGATCGCTGATTACATAATATCTGTCCCTCTCTTTCTCTCTGATAAATGTTTCACCAATCAGTGTTCAATATGCCACGAAATAAGCTACTTTTCGTTCCTCCAACACTTTTAAAACTGACACTCGTAACTCATTTCTATACCGTTCCACTAACAATAATTAATTATAATTGAGACTTCGCCGACATAGGTATGTTCAATAACTCTCTCAATAGCCTAAAATCAAAATTAAAACGTAAATTTTACTTGATTTACAAATGGTGTCTTACATTGATACATATTTCTTTTATATTCAATAACTCTCTCAATAGCCTAAAATCAAAATTAAAACGTAAATTTTACTTGATTTACAAATGGTGTCTTACATTGATACATATTTCTTTTATACCGGGTGTAAAAAGAGCAGTCACTATAACTTTGGGATATGATTATACTACCTTTTCTCATTCTAGAAATGTATTTTTTTTACAAAAAAAAATTTTTTTTTTGCTTTATTGTTATGTTTGCGACAAAAATATAAGAAATGGTGAAAAGTAAATTTTTTAATATATTTTTTTAGTTTTTGACAGAAAAAATATTTAAGAAAAAACATTTCCAAAATAAGGAAAGGTCGTATAATCGTATTTCAAAGTTATTGTGACTGCTCTTTTTACACCCTGTAGTTATTTGCTTATATTATGTATCTAACCTTTTTAAGCGCGTCTTTCTAAATAAGAGTTTAAATTTATTATTGTCTCTTTAATTTCTTATCGGCACTGTAGGTTTATTGTAAAAATATTATGTACTATTATTCTTGTATAAAACTGTTTGTTGCCAAAATAAAGACAAAAAACATGGGTCGTTAACTTGAATGCCGTATTAGTTGATCACACGTTTGATCAACCTTTCATATGCCGGCCCTGACTCACACCAGCTCCCGTGTTTGGACTGGTCATCATGGTAATACTGTTTACCTAACGTTACTGCCGTACGACAATGTTTTTCTACGGTCAACGTAAATACAAACTAATAATACGGTTTATATAAAGCTTTGATGTCGGCCTGATGCGGGATCAAAGCTGGGCAGACGTGTTAGATCGGTAAAGTGATGGAAAACAAACAAAAATACTGTATGTGTTTATATAGCGAATGGACAAGGGTCGTTAGTTTGTTACGACCGACAAACAGTCGGGTGAGCAGGAACAATAAGATCTACGTAGAGAATTGTATGGGAGTTATGATACAATTGGCAATTGTTGATACGAGGACGCAGCTGTCAATTGATTCTGCTTGGTCTACAGAGGTTTTGTTATGGCCACTGTTAATATGCACTATACAGAGTGTAAAAAGAGCAGTCACTATAACTCGTGGGGTAATAACCAGGGAAGAGATATATCCATTGGTACTAGTCATTTGCTTTTAATCCACTGTTTTAAAAATTTTAACATTTTCAATAGGCAATGTACAACGTGCACAACACAGCGATCAGCTGATTACGCTGAGAGGTCAATAGCACGCGTAAGATGTTCATTACGTACTAGGGCAAAAATTATAAAATTTAAGAATTTAATGCAGAACGTTGTTCCAAACAGTTCAGCCTTGCGACTGAAAATAATAAATTGTAAAAAAATTTTTTTTTCAAAAAATAAATAATGAAAAAAAAACATTTCTAGAATGAGAAAAGGTCCTTTAATCATATCCCAAAGTTATAGTGACTACTCTTTTTACACCCTGTATATGTCGCAGTCATCTGATTGAAATCTGATTAATTGAATGACTAGCGCGTTCATTGAATTCTATTTTTACCAACAAATTCAATGAAGCCGAGACTAGGACAACCATATAATATATTATTTTTAAACTTCAAAATTTCTGAATGTGAACTATTACGCACATTAAAGTAAATTTATCAAAAAATATATCAACACATTGCTATCTGTACGAGCTGTTTGCTGCCATTATTTGTGCCTCGTTGTGGTCTCGTGTGCGGGGCAGCCAAAACAGAATCCTGAGTGTACTGGGTAGTCGATGGGACTCCAGGCTGTTAAGGCATTGGATGCAGCTCCATGCCCCAGCAGCTCGTTTCCCTTATGTTTAAATTGTAAATGTTTTTAAATCTGCTATTATAAATTTGTTATACTAACACTACACTTAAGACCTTTGTTACTAACACTATATTATGGATTTCTTAATCTGAAATAAATTATTTGATTTGATTTAACCGCGCTAGTCATTCAATTAAATAAGCAGATTCAATCAGATGACTGCGACATATATACGACATCTGAAAACTAGTAGGTACAGGGGGCCTCGGCCTGACCGAGCATACCATCTCGTGAGGTTAGAGATCTCCCTTTGGGGATTCCGCTCTACATGCTTCGGATAGACATGCCAAAAGTTGTTCCTGCGCATGATCCTTCGCCGGTCGTGTCGGTTATCAGTCGTAGTTTTTAGCTAGAACGACCACTGCTGGACTTACTCAGAGTGTTCCAGTGAATCCACCTGCTACCTTCTTCAGGTCTGTCCAGCTGTTGGGACTAGGGAGATCATCAAAAAGAGAGTCCTTGTATTGCGCGCTTACTTGGGCACTAAAAATGAGTCCTGCGTAGCTGACCTTTGTTCGTGGCAGCTATTGTTATTTGTAATTTGTTGAGTGAGGCGTGGGCAGATTATCGTTGTTTAACGGAGGTTACGCCAAAACTGTTTACGAATTTTACGAGTTCTTACCAATTTCATGAGATGGTTAAATAAATTGCATAAAGGATAAGTTATAAATAAGCGCAAATTGTTTGTTTGGTGAAGGATATGGAAAATTTTAGGCCACAATGTCAAATAGCCGGCCAACGAAAAAAAATAAAATGTAGATAAAGCCAAACCGATTGATATAATTATGGCAATCGTTCCCTAGGATATGATTAATTGGTTCAAGAATATAAAGTTTTCATTCTTTTAAATATAATATATTTTTTAACTGAATAACCTAGAGAATTGTCGCCATGCTAAAAATATTGTTTCTCTTGTTGCGATATTTTATAAATGTTATTACAATAATATTATAATAACATTTATAAATATATCAGTTAATGTGTAATGATATTTTGTACATATTTTTATAGCTAGGAATTCAAACTTTTTACGAACTGTTTGTACTGGTTGGTTACAATGTAATTAAAAAGAAAGAGAGAACAAATGTACATAATATATCAGCTTTATGTTTTATTTATCAATAGTAAATGCTGAGTGTAAAAATATTTATTGATTGTACATTGACGTATTTTATTCATTCTGACACTCTAAACAGCTGTAAACATATATACCACTTATGTTATTTTTGACACTGTAACATCATATTTTGAAGTAACTGGGGGCTGATTCAAGTTGCCATCACTAATTATCGCGATCATTTAGCGTAGCTTATGTCAAATCCCATACATTTTGTTATCGAACTTTGTAAGCGATAATTAGCGATGGCATCTTGAATCAGTCCCCTGTACTGTATACAATGATGTAGAATCTACCTAATTACCTACAATCACATTAGTATGACAGCTGTCACATAGTGAACAATAGCAATAGTCCTAGATCGCGCACCGACGCGACGCGACGCCGCGCATACACATGAGCACAACAACGCGGTCGAATACTCAACACCGGTGTAGGCTAGGATCCGACAGTCGCGGTTTATTATATTTCCCGTGGCTCCGTCTGCGGCGGTTCTGTAAGAGTACTGCCGAGTTTTAGTGGGTATGGCTGCATCCACTACCATCTTAACGGACGCAGCGAGCCCCACATACCCGTGATAGGTCCCCATCCTTCACCGGATGCGGCAAGAAGCATTTCTCGGCGAAAAAAAAGGCTAGGATCCGACAGGCAGCGAAATATTTTTGAATAAGTTTTTAAATTCGCTTTCATTGCGACGCAATTAAAACCAGCACCAGGATTTAGACCAGGAGCCAACAGAGAACCAATTGCTTGGTTTTTTCTTGGTCAAAAACAACGGGGTGTTATAAGTTTGACGTGTCTGTGTAAATGTGTGTATGTCTGTGGCATCGTAGAGCAGCTCCCTTATGAATGATTCGATTTTAATGCGGTTTTTTTGTTTAAAAGGTATATCAATCGAGAGTGTTCTTAGCTATTCGATACCTAGTTTGGTAGAAATCAGTTTAGGTCTTCAAGTTCATCGGGTCGTCTGTTAGATGTGATAGGAATGTTACACGCTAAGTCGGGGGGTTTTGTTATTTTTATTTTAGTCTTGAAATATTCGTGGAAGATACCCGGAAGATTTAAACCGTTCATAACAAACTGTTTATATGATCAACGAAATCAACGAAGTGGGCACGGGTCAGTTTCATTTGCAAAACTTAATTTGCACACATTGGTGAAGGAATTTTTTTTATCGGATTAGTAGACCCAGAGACTATCCACTATAAATTCAAAAATTCAAAAACTTTATCGTTTTATAATATTAGTTTCAATATATTATCATGTTGTATGACCATGATTCAATATAGAAAAAAAAATTATAACATGATAAAATCAGTTTTAAATTCGTACATGAAGGCACTTAACGTAGAATAATTTCGTAAAATAAGTGAATTAATTAATAAATCACGATAATTTAAGTTTTTAAGTCATATTCAAGTTTAAATAATAATTTATTAGCCACTTTTGTTGAAACGATCGAAGCACTTTACACTTTAATTAGGTACTCGTTCGCTTACTTCACGGTTCATTTCAACTGACGAAATAAACCAATACGAATTACGAACAATAATTATTGTAATTTCTATTCGCGTGACTATCACAATATGTTTCGTAACAATTAATTAAACGATTATACTGCTGTGTTGATATTACATTAAAAAATATGAATTCATTATTTTATACAGTTGGGAACAAACGAATCGCCTTATGGCCCGACGTTTACATAATTCGCTGGGTGCGAAGTAGGTGATGGGGAAACTAAGAATCGATTACAGCGCGCACCGCGGCAATAATAGGAACTTTCGGCAGACCAACTGGTACTTTTTACTTACGTATCCAACGACATTCATTCATTCATTCAATTCTTAAGAGCTCTTGTCGGTGGAGTAATCGCCATGTTTCTCTGTCCTGTGCTTTACTTTTGACCTCTTGATACGACCCAACGTTTATCTTCTCCTTTATTTGTTCTATATAACTTCTCCTAGGTCTTCCTCTTCCTCTTCTCCCCTCTACTTTTCCTTCCATAATATTCTTAAGAAATTCGTTGTGTATCAAGTGCCCAATTATTTGCAATATGCATGAAATAGGTACGTTATTCGATTAAATTTGTTTATATTGTTAAAGATGCGTGTGTAACGACTATCTACTAGAAAATGCTATGGATTTTATTATTTTAGATGAGAAAAAAGGTCAACGATTTTATTGAAGCTGTAGATTGACATTATCAAATAAAACCAACTAATAATTTTAAAGAAATATAGTAAACATTTCATTAAACTTATTGCTTTGTTTACTTACACTTCGTATCAAAAACCCCATACCCATTCATAATACTTAATATTACTAGATATTAGATTTAAAAATGTATTACTTTCGAAGCCACGGGCTCCTGGCCTATGCTATGTGTATAAGTGTCACCTCGTGTATGGAATGATGATGTGTAGATGATCGGTGACAGTATGCGGCGCACGGCGCGGGCATCGCCTATATCTGAAGCGCATAATCTGACTATCGGATCCTTTGCTAAGCCGCTATCTTTGTTCGTCACTTATGGTGGCTCTTTGTGTGTACTACTAGTAACACCATTGTCGTACCATGCAAATTGTTCGCCTTATAGTATTGATATGACCACTTCCCTATAAAGAACTAAGTTACCCGGTTGCCAGCCCGAGCTCCTATCGGCTTTATTTACCCTTTACCTTTGAAGACCATCTAAATTCCCACCTAATGGAATAACCAAAAGGATACCAAGCCTTTCCCGCTGACTCAATATCCAACCAAATTTAAAAAACTAGTTAAAGAACGTTTGTGTGCTAAAGGTTATTATAAGGTTTATGATTTCATTGATGATTGCACACCCTGGGAATAAGGTGCCTCTATGCTAGGTTACAACTTTGTACCTACACTTTGTTTTTATAATTTTACTTTGAAGTCATAACATTGTTATGTATATTATATTATATTTAAAAAGAAAAAGAACAATTTTCCAATCTTTTTGCTAAAAGATGGCCCCGCGCGAGTTTCTTACGCCGGTTCTTCTCGCCGGGCTAGTTTCCGAACCGGTGGTAGGCATCATGTAGGACAATTCTATAAGTGTTATTTAATAACCTATATGGAAATAAAATGTTTTGATTTTGATTTTGAAACCTCACTCAACCAGCGTAAGCACTCAACCTATAATAATTCCCGAGAAAACAAAAAAGAAAACAAATCTCGGATATCATCTGTAACGACACAGCTTCACGAATTATGAAAATGTATATTTGTATCGTTATTGAGCAAATTGTGCTAAATCCTGTGTGCTGAGTGAGTTTCGACCACTTATCGTGAAAAAGTGAACTACAATCAGTTTATTGAATTAGCTGACGTATAGTTTCGACAGCATGGCTTTGTTTCGTTTACCATACAAAGTTATCTTCACGTCGACTAGTGACAACATCTCACACAGAACCCTATTTTTAACGTCACCTAAATTGTGTGTACCTATGCAAGATAATGATGAATAGTAAGAACACGACTGTTATCATCAAGGCTTTGCTGTATAAAAAACGCCGTGGTCGAGTGGTTTAAGCCAGCTCTCGACTCGGAGGTCGTGAGTTCGATTCTAGCTTTGGGACATCAAAAAATGCTGTTTTCAAGTTTGGTTAGGACAATGGGGGCCGATTACCTGATTGTCTGACAAAAAAGATGATCCATGCGTCGGATGGGCATGTAAAAAGTCGGTCCTACGACTCCCGCCAGTCGTGTCGGTTATCCGTCCCACTGGGCTTCGAGAGTGAAGGAAAAGGGAGTGCTTCTGTGTTTTGCCCACAGACTTGAGCACTATAAAATAACTCCTGCGTAGCTGACCTGGTTTCAATGAAACCGGCCACCGTCACCGCAATCGATGTGGGAAGGATTATTATTACTCTATAAATAGAAATAACTTAATGGAGGATATTTCATAATATCCCCTCATTTTGTTATTTACATTCACATACATATTGTAATTTTGCCCAAAATTACATCAGAAATCCATCGTAACCAGTTTAGACTTAAATCACAAGATTGGGTTATTATTACTACTATAAAATATGGCAAATAAATAATAGTTGCATCATTTATCCGACTACGGAAAATGAAGGGTAATGATTTCGGCAGTTTATGTATGTATCCATTGTAGCTCCTAAGCTGACCCGATTTAAAGCAATAGATTCGTTATACTATTATTACGAACCCGGTTAACATAGGATGTATTATTTATTTAGTCATTTTATTGATTTACCTAGACCTTCAAATATTTCATCTTGATGAAATTTTGGTTCACTATAATGTGTTTTTAAGGTTCCCGTGGGATTTACTTTTGCGGTCACGAGCACCGTTTATGGCAATAAACTATTTTTTATTTATAACAATGTAATTTTAAACATTATTTAATTGACTAGCTGACTTCGTTCGCGTGGTTTTTGAGTGACTTAAACCGTTTATGCAGCGCACGCAACGAAAGTCCCCAAATGTGAATAATTTTCCCCGTTTTTGCAACATTTCTCACTGACGCTTCTCTCCTATTGGTCGCTGCGTAAAATGATATAGCCTAAAGCCTTCCTCTATAAATGGACTATCCAACAAATAAGAATTTTTAAAATCGGACCAGTAGTTTCTGAGATTAGCGCGTTTAAACAAACAAACTTCCGCTTTATAATATTATATTATAGTATAGAATAGTTTTTTTTATTAGTTTTTTTAGCTGGAACTGGATGCATACCACCCAGGCTGGCCAGCGGTGGCGCAGGAAAGAAATACCTGGAGGACACTGGGGGAGGCCTTCGTCCAGCAGTTAGACAGTTTCGTCTGTTTTTCTCAGACTAAGAACATAGATGCAAAAATTAATAAACTTACAAAAATAAATTGAGCTTTGTATTTCAAATTTTCGTTTGAACCGAGGACATTCAAGTACCTCGAAACCGTTATTTCGAGGTACTTGAATGTCTATGAGTTCAACATGGTGACCATCGGGTGGTCTGAGAGCTTTTCGGCGTTTATCATTTGGTTTGAAGGTCAATAATGTAGTAAGTATTAACACTTAACCGTGTGATTAACATATTTCTCAACCCAACATAAACCACTAAAGTTTAGTGGTTTATATATATTTAGTAACCAAACTGTTAAAATACCATTAAGTTGATAATGCATTCAACACTTTAATTTATCTCTACAGGCTGTTATATTAATGTATACTAAAATTATAAAGCGGAAGAGTTTGTTTCTTTGTTTTTTGGTTTGTTTGTTTAAACGCGCTAGTCTCAGAAACTATTGGTCCGATTTAAAATTTCTTTTTATGTTGGATAGTCCATTTATAGAGGAAGGCTTTAGGCTATATAACATTACGCTGCAACTAATAGGAGTAAAGCGTCAGTGAGAAATGTTGCAAAAAAATGATTCACATTTGGGACTTTCGTTGCGTGCGCTGCATAAAAACCACGCGAAAGAAGTCGCGGGCACAGCTAGTAAGTGATAATACTTTAGGGTCCCGTATATAGAGTTTACTGTGAAAGTACCAGCGTTGAAAGAGTTACCTTTTTTAATTAATGTGTGGGAAAATGGAGGGACATTTCTTATAGAAACATAAAGTAAAAGTCTTTGAGCGCTGGTACTTTCACAGTAATCTCTTCATGCGATGCTATTACACATCCTAAAGTATTATCACTAATTTATTTTACACCTCGTATTTTTGTTGGCTTTCGTCGGTCGTGGCTTCGATTCCCATTGGGAATATTTTGTTTTCGTGGTGGGCTAGGACAATGCAGCCTGCACCCGATTGTCTGACAAGAAACATGATCCATGCGTCGGATGGACATGTAAAAAGTCGGTCCTACGCCATATCTCCCGCCAGTCGCTTCGGTTACACGTCCTCATAGGTTACGAGAGTAAAGGAAGATACCTTGTGTGATGCGTACACACTTGGTCATCATAACAATAACTGGTTTCAACGAATCAAAAAACCGGCACCTGCACCTAAATTGCTACGAGTATTATCAAGTGTGTACAATGTTTTAGTTTTTTGAAACATTGCGTAATTTATTTTCAACTTTTACTTTTATGAACCTTCAAGACATGAATGTTACTGTTGTATGTTATGCCGATTGGATTAGTGAGTACTGTACATGGGCGTGCCGATAGGCATGACAGCTACACGTTTGAGGAGTGAACGTGGTGCAGTGTCATGCCGATTGATCAACATTCAGAATGGTCATGGCCTACCATCCCATACAATCTACATTTAATACAAAAAAATTGCAATAGATGTCACTACTATTAACGTTTGTAAATTATAAAATGTAAATTATATGCCGCTTAAGTACAAATATTGACATTAAAATAAAGATAAGCATAACATCACATTAAGCTAAATTCGACTGATTAATTAAGAAGAAGATACGAAACGAAATTAGTAATCAGTTTTTCCCAATAGTAACGCCAGATGGCGGGAATATGCCTGGAAATCGAAGAAAAGAAAAATAGCCAGTCGAATTGCCAGTATTAGGGTGATTCAATTTCTAGTTCTAGATCGTGTCTCTACTCTCTATATCTACTTTGTGGTATAGTGTAGTGCCTGTCACACACTCTACGAGTAGCATGGGAAGTGGCGAGGAAAGGAGTTAGTGACGTAGGCCCGTATTAATAAAACTATCTCAATCGAAACCTATACTTGAGAACCTATTGGACATAATAAAAACGTTTCATTTCACTTTTAAAAATTAAGAATGTTATTATATACGTGTAATCTTAGTTGAATAAATGATTTAGTAAGCTAAATTTATAATAAAATTAACATTTTCGTGTAACACTCCTATCACACCCAACAAACGACCTGGTGACCTTGAAGATCTGAAATCACCAAAAATACCTTTCAAACAAACAAAACACAATCGAATCATCCATTTTGGAGTTACGATGCCACAGACCGACACACATTTACACGGACTCGTCAAACTTATAACACCCCTTCGTTTTTGCTTCGGGGGTTAAAAAAATAAAGTCACTTTTTTCTTCTCTCTTTATTTAAAGGCTTCACACACATCACAGATTAAGGGCGTGTTTCACCGAGCAATGTTAAAGTTAACGCCATCTAAAATATCATGTTATCCCTCTCGTATTTCCTGTCAATGAATGAGATGACATGGTAGTTTAACATGGCGTTAACTTTAACATTGCTTGGTGAAACACGCCATAAGTCAGCCAAATATAAAGTCACTTAAAAGTTATTAAAAGTGTAACAGCACACAATACAGCGAACAGACATAAATTATCTAAAACACTTCATAAGCATTTCACGAACAGTTTTAAACGCAATAATAAAAAAGTTTAGATAATAAAAGCACTAAAAGCTCGATTTAATACGGTCTTGGAGCTTTACAACGTGAAAGCTAAAGCACTTGGAGAACTTTTCTAAAATCGTAAAATGATTACGACATCTAAATAACTTTTGCATAGTAAATGGCGGCGATAAAACGGAAATTCATCATCATCATCGGCTACATTACAACTTTTGTAGTATAATAATGTCTATGGACGCTTCACACCACGTTATTCTGGTCCCGTACTAAGTATTTGAAGAACTTGTGTTGCAGGTATTAGCCAACGGAAATATACAGGCTGTAATATTAATGAGTTATAAGACTTTAGGGTGTGTATGGGTCCTGTATATAGAGTTTACTGTGAACACCAAAACACCAGCGCTTAAAGAGGATCTTTTTTACCTTTATTTTGTATGGGAAAATTTATGATGGGTATTTCTCACACATACATGAAAGTCAAAAGTCTTTCAGCGCTCGTACTTTCACAGTATACTCTACATAGGGGGCACATACACATTACACACCCTAAAGTATTATCATTCATTTATTTTACACCTTGTATTGAATACACTTTTAATATACACATTTTTAAGAGTTTTATTATATTATTACACATGCATGGTCCAGAAGCTGAGAAAACTTTTTGTTTGGATTCGAACCGGCGACCTCTCACTTGAGCACCGCTGCGCTACAGGTGTCGTCTTTATAGATAAACAGTTAATCCTATTATAATAGCTGCTCCCCTCACCGATTTCGGTGTCGGTAGCCGATTTCATTGAAACCAGGCCAGCTACGCAGGAGTTATTTTATAGTGCCCTAGTGTGTGCGCAATACACAGAAGCACTCTCTCTTCCTTTTACTCTCATAACCCAGTGGGACGGTAAACCGACACGACTGGCGAGAGAACAGGCGCAGGACCAACTTTTTACATGCCCATCCGACGCATGGATCATCTTTCTTGACAGACAATCAGGTGATCAGCCTGCATTGTCCTAACCAAACCTGAAAACAAAATTTTTTGTTGTTCCAACGCGGAAATCGAACCTTCGACCTCCGGGTCGAGAGCGAAGCTCGGAACCACTAGACTACGAAGGGGTTAAGTTAATCCTATTCTACATAACATTACTTTGTTACCATCCAATTTGAAACAAAAAGATACACTACATTTTTACCAATTTAAATGTAGCTTATTTACACACAATACGAAGAAAATACTCAACCTTTCTCTTTACGACTAGATTAGATTGGAACTGTTTGTGCATCAAATAAGAATAAAACTGAATTGAAGATAAAGAATGATTTATTCCGAAAACAAATTACTATACCGGTTCTATTAAAAATATGTAAAAATATAATACTTTCAAAGTCATAGCTGAACCTTCAAAGCCTGGCATAATAGAATATAAATAAAAAGAATTATAGTCAAATAAATATTTGTGATGTACAAGTACCTATAGTAACAAGTATAGAATACAAAACTAATAAATATAAATTTAAAAACGCTTAATTGCATTGTCCTAAATACGTATGCAATCAAATTAATCAGACTTATAGAAATTTTGGAAAATTATGCTCAAAGATTCCGTTTCATACATACATAGATACCAGGGGTCTACTCAAGATGCCATCGCTAACTATTGCTTACAAAGTTCTATAACAAAATGTATGGGATTTGACATAAGGTACGCTAAATGACATACCAAATCGCGATCATTTAGCGTAGCTTATGTCAAATCCCATACATTTTGTTATCGAACTTTGTAAGCGACAATTAGCGATGGCATCTTAAGTAGGCCCCCTGGGATGGAATGGATAAAAATTTTCGGATACGGATACGGATATTAAATGATTTCGGATTATCCGTTTGTACGGATAATTTCGGTTACGGATATTACTTTTTTACAGTAGCAAGAATTTAATTTCGGATTCGGTTACGGTTATGGATATTTTATAATATCGGATATCCGATTATTTCGGTTACGGTTACGGAGCTCCCTACTATCCCTGGTAGATACATACAAATAGTAGCTCCCCTCACCGATTTCGGTGTCGGTAGCCCATTTCATTGAAACCAGGCCAGCTACGTAGGAGTTATTTTATAGTGCCCAAGTGTGTGCGCAATACACAGAAGCACTCTCTCTTCCTTTTACTCTCATAACCCAGTGGGACGGTAAACCGACACGACTAGCGAGAGATCAGGCGCAGGACCGACTTTTTACATGTCCATCCGACACATGGATCATCTTTCTTGTCAGACAATCAGGTGATCAGCCTGCATTGTCCTAACCAAACTTGAAAACAACATTTTTGTTGTTCCAACGCGGGAATCGAACCCACGACCTCCGGGTCGGGAGCGAAGCTCTGAACCACTTGATCACGGAGGCGATAGATACATACAACCCAAGCTTAAAAGGAGGTTAAAAATCGTATACACATTTTGATACTTATGAGTTTTGACCTTAGTTCTGTATTACTTTATCGACATGGAACTACACAAGCGGCCTAAACTATTGTTGTAATATTGCGGAAACAACCGAGCTTGTGCAATGAAAAAATCTCAAACAGCAACTTTAGTTCCTTGATGGTCATGTCCAAAAATACAAAGCATATTGACCTAGCGAGATATATCTCGTTATAACGAGAAGGTTAAATATATTTAACTGATAGAGCTGTGGGGAAATCGAACTGTGTACCCTGGGCCACGCAAGACGCAACTTAGAATCAGAAGTAAACGTTGCTTTGCGACTTCATATTTTTGTGTTGTTTATCTTAGTGTTTAAGTGTAACTTCTGATTGTACACAATAAAGTATATTTTCATTTCATATTATCTGTAATTGAGTTATTTAATGAATATTAAACTTCTGGACTCATAACGCAGAAAATAAAAAAGGGGAAAATAAGAATTAGGATAGGTTGAAAAACATTTTAGTTTTAAGCAGTTAAATAAAACTATCTATCTCTTTTTCGCAAAACGATATTTTAACGCAGGTTGTATTGCTTTGTAGGATTGACAACGTGACGTCACAATCGGTTGTTCCCTTCTCGCTCGCACATTATATTTAATAGTTTAATATCTTCATTATTTATATGGGTGATTTAAAAATAATCGTTTTATATTATGTTTACCAGGGACCAAAAAAGAACCTGCAAAATTTTCCAGTCTGGGTCAAATTAATAACCTAGAGTCAGTACCTAGTACCTTTTTTGGAGTTAACTTAAAGTTAAATAAATATACCCCGAGTAATTTTCCGTAAGTGGGTCCTATTTATTAAATTGCTTACTCAATATTAACAGGCCAGCTTCCGCGTAGGAAGGTATAATTTGTAATTTGACGAAGCAATATTACCTATCATAATATTGGTGTTTGATTCCAAATATTGGCAATTAGCGAGGGATTGTTTGAACATCTTTTGTGGTGTAGCTATAGAGTGTGTCGCGTTTAGCTGTGTGTACAGTAAATGTACAGGGTGATTCATGGTTCATATATCAAGCCGAATATAGTATGAAGAGAATTACGCGCAGAACATTTATGGTTTTGGCACCTCATATAAATTACTTAATATAACTTAAACAATAATCAAAGGTCTAAAATGACTAGAAGGAGTGAATCTTACTATGCTGGGGCTCGCGGGCACGTAGGTACTCTATACACACGAACGCACTGGTCATTGACTTAGGACCTGACCAGGATTGCAACTAATATGTTTAGTTGCAATCCTGGTCAGGATGACTATGATTTTTATGGAGAACTTTAATCGTGATTTGTCGCGTTATGTTAAGTAATTTAAGAGGTGCCAAAACAAAAAATGCTCTACTCGTCCTTCTCTTCACACTATATTAAACTTGATATTGTGTTTTGTTATGATTTTATTCCTCTTTGAGTGACAATGTCAAATTTCTTTCTATCATAGTTTATAGTCTGAAGTAACAGACAGTGTATCAGTAATAGGAATTTTACGAATAGGAGTTTAACGAACAATGTTCGCGGAGCCTATATCCTGAAGATGGTTGCTTGCAATATTATTGCTTGTGGTGGTGGTGTTTTTACGTTTTTGCTTGCGAATGTACGCATAAGCAGTGTGGGAAGGAAGGAAGTGCATTAAACGCATGCCTATGCGGACACTCACTCATCTGCTTGGAAGTTGTGGTTATAATTTATTCTCTGGATATTGCTAAATATAATATATTAAAATTTAATGCTATGGATTTCCATTAACTAGGAATTTTACCCTTTGGGTCAGCTTAAAACATCGATGCGCAGTACTTGCGCGTAGCACTGTACTTTGCCTATCGTTTGTATGATAATGACGGCCTGTATTCTGTATGGTGTATGCTGACCGGCGCCCGACACAAGGTAACGGGGCTTTTACAAACATTACCGGCTACCTGTAGCACACTATTACAATACTATTTCAGTAAAAGCACAATATTACAATACTATTTCAGTAATAGCACACTATTACAATACTATTACAGTAATAGCACACTATTACAATACTATTACAGTAATAGCTCGCTCGGTTAATATCGCTGGAGAATCGCAGTAATGAGTAAGCTCATCATATTATTGATATATCGCAAAGGGAATTCCTTTTGAACTGTACATTTTCGCCTAGATCCAAATAAGTTTAGGGTAAGTTCAAAGTGTAAATTTATGAGTGGCCTTGATTAAAGATTACTATTATCACCTACGAAGTTCGATAACAAATGGGATTTGATATAAGCCTATCTAAGTGACATACGAATTCTCTTGTTTAGCGAACTTTATGCTCAATCCCATTTTTTGATACGATAGCAATACCAACTTGAATAGCCCTTTGATTTACACGGTGACACAAAATTAGTAGGAGTTTTCTATGAAACGGAATGCATCCAATTTTCGGCGAAGTTACGCTAGTTCGGCCCCACCCTAAAACCATACTTTTGTCGCCTCCGTGGTCTAGTGGATCAGAGCTTTGCTCTCGACCCGGAGGTCGTGGGTTCGATTCCCGCGTTGGAACAACAAAAATGTTGTTTTCAAGTTTGGTTAGGACAATGCAGGCTGATCACCTGATTGTCTGACAAGAAAGATGATCCATGCGTCGGATAAGCATGTAAAACGCGCCTGTTCTCTCGCCAGTCGTGTCGGTTTATAGTCCCACTGGGTTATGAGAGTAAAAGGAAGAGAGAGTGTCTTTGTGTAACACACACTTGGGTACTATAAAATAACTCCTGCGTAGCTGGCCTGGTTTCAATGAAATCGGCTACCGACACCGAAATCGATGAGGGGAGCTATTATTATTATACTTTTGTCAAATTTCGTCAAAATCAGTCCAAAACTTTCAGAGCCTAATAAATATTAGGTCCTTACATATGAAATTGGCATTTTGTATGGGAGGAACATAAAGGCGATTTTTTCATGTTAAAATATATTTTATTAATCAAAGTATGTACCATTGCTATCTATACACTTTTGCCATCTTATAGGTAGTTCATTGATCCCTTTACTTAAAAAAAACCATTCGGACGGGAATCAATGAAATCTTAGAAAGCGGTTTGGACTGCCTCATCGGAATTGAATATTTTTCCTTGCAAGAAGTTATCCAAATTTCGAAAAAAATGGTAATCTGTTGGAGCAAGGTCCGGAGAGTACGGTGGATGTCTTAGACATTCCAATTGAAGCTCCTCTAATTTGGTAGCCGTCTGTGGTCTAGCGTTGTCTTGAAGCAGCAGTGGCGAAGAGCGATTGACAAGTCTCGGTTGTTTAACGGCGAGCTTTTCGATCATGGTTTGCAGTTGCTGACAATAGACATCAGCCGTAATCTCTGACCAGATTTAAGAAAGCTATAATGTACGACACCGGCACTAGTCCACCAAACGCTAACAAGTAACTTTTTTTGAGTCAATTTTCGCTTGGGGCAAGACTTTGCTGGTTCACCAGGGTTCAGCCATTGCGATGAGCGTTTACGATTATCGTACAGGATCCACTTTTCATCACGTGTAATGATCCGATTTAAAATTCCTTCATTATTGTGCCGGTTGAGCAATGTAACGCAGCAGTCGACGCGCGTTTGTCGGTTTGCTTCACTCAATTCATGAGGGGGTATCCACCTTTCAAGCTTTTTCACCTTCCCAATTTGCTTCAAGTGGATTAAAACGGTTTTGTCACTATTTACACCGCAGCCTGTAGCTAACTCTGATGGGGTTTGCGATGGATCTGCTTCCACAATAGCCTTTAATTCATCATTATCGACCTTGATCTCTGGCCGTCCACGGAGCTTGTTCTGCAGGTCGAAATTTCGAGAACGAAAGCGTTGAAACCAAAAACTCACCGTGTTTTCTTTTGCGACACCACTCCCATACACATTATTAATCCTTCGAGCCGTTTCTGCAGCACTGGTGCCACGGTAGAACTCGTAGGTACTCGTAAATAATGCGATATTTTAAGTTTTCCATTTTGTGAAATGAGTGTCGCAGAAAAAAAGCAAAAGAGAAAAAAACAAATGAATTACGGTTTTCAAAACACAAATGCATGAGTAAATGCCAGGGACCGATTAATCCGCTATACGGCTGTAGCGGTATCAATACAAACCGTTTTATTTTAAATATCCATATTAAGGGTTTTTAACTATGCTCTTGTCTTAAGCGGTATTAAACCGTTTAATACAGCTGCGCCAATAACCGAAAGGGGCAAAAAATTTGTGGTACACGCCGTGGCTGGGATCAAATCTATGAAAAGCAGTTTTTTTCATCCGTGACTTGAGGTTTCAATAGCCTTGCTGTGCATTATGCAACATTGATTTTGTCACTTTAAACATTATATTTTATAATAATTACAATGACAAGTCAAGATTTTTGTATAGCTACCGGTTTCAAACGCAAATCATGCGTGCATTGCATCTTTTTGACCCTTTGGCATGTTTATTTACTAATTTGAATTACCTACCTAAATTACAATTCCGTATAATTAGAAAAAAAAAATAAGATGGGAATTAACAATTAAAATCAAAATCAAAACATTTCATTCAGAATAAATTTTTACAAAATGTTTTCTGAACGTCGAGACTATTTGATGCAACTCCGCCACGGTGGAAATATGATGAAAATGTTCGCCCAAAATTTAGGCGAAATTTGACAAAATCGATGGGTCCAAACCAAAAATTTGTCGAAGTAGAAACAAAGAAGTTATAAGGGTTTTAAGTTGGCCGCGCCAACGTAACGTCCACGATGGCGCGGCCATGGAAATCTCAGGAACTACGTGGGTTAGAGATCTAATTCTTTTTCTAGTATGAAGATTGAATTTGGCGAAAATTGTCGAAAAAGAAAAAATAAACTAGAAATCGATATTTTAAGAGATATTTACCTCAGAAGCCGTGGCGGCGCAGACGTGCACTTCGTGTTTCTTTAATGTTGATTATTTCTTTATATCATAAGACTTAGTACAAAAAACTGATACAGGAAGTAAGGGCTTAATTTGTCGAAACTAATGAAAGCAATAAATACAACGAAATGTTATTTAAACAGACAAATCGGACCGAAACAAAAAATAACATGGCCGCGCCAACGTAACGCTTCTTTGTACGCTGATATCTCATTATCTGTAATTGCTAGGATTTCGGTTTTTATATCCATTTATTCGACACATTAACCTGATTAGAATGGCATATCGTTTTACCCTCAGAATGGTTTTCAACGCGTGTAATCTCCAAAAATGTGCTCTCTCGTACAATGTTTGAGTAGGGTAACCATAATTTAGATTTTATTTGAGAATACCTTTTACTCTACTAGACGAAAATGTATCTATTTCCTTAATAATGCCAACAAACGGAACAATTATTATTAATCATTATTTCACACTTAAACGTAAGTATGTAGTACCTATGCCCGTAAGCGATCAGTTGTAGATAGGATAATAATATTATATGTTAGATAAGTATACTGTACCTAGGCAGGTTACTTAATATTATGCATTTCTTGCCCTTGATCCGTTTTTGCGAAGACGGGTTACAATTCTTTTATACACTCATCTATATTTTTTGTCTCTATTTCTGTCTGTATGTTACAAACTTATTACGATTGTAGACCATATTCCTAGGCAGGTTATAGGATATATAACATAACGCTACGATTCATAGGAGCCGAGCAGTGACGATAACTTAGAAGCAAGTCGATGAATTTCGCGCGCGACTGCGGACGAACGGTTCGGGCGGGGCGCGCGGGGGGATCGCTTACACAGTGTCGCGAATAGAATAGAATAGAATAGAATAGAATTCATTTATTTCGAAGCTATAGAACGTGGCACTAAAGTAGATTAGAACATTAAATAAGTAACTAACATGATTTTATTAAAAAGACAAGTGTTTCCACAGTGTCAATAATATAAAAACTGTATTTTTGAACTTGCTTCACAAACTGAAATAAATTATCATTTATTGTATAAAATCAACTTTTGGTATTATTAAGAGAAAGCCTTTCGCGATAAACTTAAAGAAACGGACAATTTAGCGGTTTTGAGAAGCTATAACGGGTGTAAAAAGAGCAGTCACTATAACTTTGGGATATGATTATACTATCTTTTCTCATTCTAGAAATGTATTTTTTTTTCATATTTTTTTTACAAAAATTAAAAAATATAATTTTTTTGGCTTTATTATTATTTTTGCGTCAAAAAAATAAGAAATGGTAAAAAGAAAAAAAAACATTTTTTTTTAGTTTCTGACAAAAAAAATACATTTCCGAAATGAGGAAAGGTAGTATAATCGTATCTCAAAGTTATAGTGACTGCTCTTTTTACACACTATATATATAAATATGCCATTCGATAAAAACGATAGTCACTCAATGAAATGGCGATTTGAATTAGATGAATGCCATCTACCATCACGGTATTAATCCTTATCATTTAAAATACGTTATTCTGCTTAAGCATTTCTGAAGACTACATATTTTGCCCTTTAGACCATGCAAATATAATGAATACTTTAGGATATAGCAAAATCAAAATCGTTTCTCCGTGATTCGACCGGGCGCCGCGTGATGCTGGCTGCTGCGTGACGTGTCTTGCGTCCGAGCCGGGCTGGAGTACTGTTACGTCTATTGGGGTTAATCCTATGTCTTAATATGGCATATCTGAGCCATTATTTGAAACTATTATTATTACTTCATCGGCCTCCGTGTGACCATGTATATAGAAGCATAATACCCAAACGACAGTGTTCATAAACTAAAAATGTATTTAAAAATACTAAAGTGCCCTAAATCACTTTTACACGCGTACGAAGTCGCGGTCATAGCTAGTACTTTTATAAACATCATGGATACAGAAATAAATGAAATAAAATCTAGGTCTAAAAAGGCTCAAACAAGAAAGTTAATATTAGGCAGATGACTAAAAATGCATAAGTACAATAGTCAAGGTCGGACTCGCTAATAAAATCTAAGCGTCACTTCATACCGAAATACGGTAAAGAATAGAATAGAATAGAATAGAAAACATTTATTTCAGACTAATATTACAAGCCCATAGAGTAATTAGTGTGTTAGTTACAAAACTTAGTTTTAAATAATATAGGTAATTGTAATGTTAGTAGTGTTAGTAAAAAATCAACTATATTAAATTATTCCCTTGACTAATCTTATCCAATACCATTGTATAGAGCAGTCAAGTCTCGCAGCCATGACCTTCAGAATGCTATTGCTGGCTTTTCTCAGACGCTGCATCAGGGAAGCGGACCTTTTGCGTATTATCGCTTTAAAACCATCAGTGCGTGCAGCAGCGAACATACCGGACGCACTACAGCGCCATGGTAGCCCCAACAGCATTCTGAAGGTATTATTATACTGGACACGCAGAGCGTCATAGGTTCGACTCTTATACGTCACCCACAGGGCACTTGTGTAAAAAGACTGACAATATGTTTTAAACAAAGTTGTTTTTACTTCAGTAGTGCATCGAGTGAACCTGCGGGCGAGCATGTTGCCTCGTATCGCTAACGCTCTACGTTCTCTCTCCATATCCTCGTCATCCCTGAGGTCATCAGTCACAATGTGACCCAGATATTTAAATTTATTGACCTGTCCCAAGGCAACCCCGTTTAGATATACGGGAGGAACATGGTCAGGACTATATTTACCCGCTTTAAAAATAAGCAACTCACTCTTTTTAGAATTATATTTGAGTCCAAGTTCCTCCGCATATGCCTCACATATTTGTAAGAGTTTCCTCAGGCCTCCAATAGAGGGACTCAGCAGCACCATGTCATCTGCGTAACTGATGTTGTTGACATAGACGTCATCAATGAAGCATCCGACATGTGTGCTGCTAAGTCGCTCGATAAGCTGGTTCATATATGAATTAAACAGGATTGGTGAGCTTAACCCACCCTGCCTTACGCCACATTCCAGCTTGTACTCGTCCGACATTGTACCAGCCCATCTCACTTGGTTAATTTGATTTGAGTACCAGTACTTGAGAAGGGAGATGGTGCCGATCGGCACACCCGCTCTGCCCAGCTTATCCCATAGGATATTATACCCCACAAGGTCGAAAGCCTTTGATAAATCCAGGAAGCAAGCGTACACTGGTGTCTTCCTCTTAGTATAGTAGCTGACGGTATATTTTAAGCTCATTATGGCAGTTTCAGTGGATAATCCAGCTCGAAAGCCGAACTGGGCATCGTGTAGCTTAATATGTTGTTCGAGAATACTATTTAGCATACCATCAAGCACCTTAGCAGTAATTGTGGCAAGTGAAATAGGCCGATAGTTAGTTTTGTCGGACGAGTCACCGGTTTTATTTTTAACAATCGGTACCACTATAGTACGCATCATGGGCTCTGGCAGGTAGGAGTGACATATACATAAATTAAAGAGCATTGCCAGCACTCTCGGCAAATGTACTCCAGCAAACTTAAAATGTTCAATGCTGAGACCATCATGACCTGGCGATTTTCCCCTGTGCATATTTTTTATAACGTTTGAAACACTTTTTACGGAAAATATATCCTGAGTTCCTGTCAGAATGGTCCCATCACTGGTCCCACTACAGGGCTGTGTATTCAATGATGTTTTTACAGTAAAATGGTCTTTAAATAAATTCGATATAGTCTTATGGTCGAGAATACCGTCGACGCTCACAGGAAAACTAGGTTTGACATTTAATTTGTTAGTGTTTTTCCAAAAGGCCTTAAAATCTTCTGCAGCTTGATTAGTCGCTAGCATATCCATTTTTAGCTGATCTTGTCTATTTTGGCACCATTTTAATTTAGATTTAAATATTTTTCGCGTGACTAGCATTTCTTCATAAACTATGCCACTAGTGGGTTTACCAGCCAATACCCATAAGTGAAACTTAAGTCTAGCTTCCCCATGAGCGCCGGCGACATACTTGTTCCAACCAGCAACATGTTTATTATTGCGATTTCTTACTGTGTAACTCTGTATAGCAGCCTTTGACAATATATTAGTTATGTTATAATATAATTTATCTATTACTGCACAATGGTCTGAATTTTTGCACAAAGCGTCACAACCCTGTCCTAATTCTGTAGGGAAGTCAATGTCTTGGAGCCCAGAATGACAGATCTCACTATATTTTTGGATTGGTAAAAAAGTGCCTTCTTGAAAAAGCATATTATTCGTCTGCCGTTGCAATAATATTTATTCCAATAGCGGGTCTTAACCACGGCCATGGGTCTCTATGAAAACCGGCGTTACGCCGGCTTGCTTTGACGCAGGGAATGAGGATACTTGTCGTAGATAAGTATGTACTTAATTTCAAGGGCAAGAAACCCATAATATTAAGTAGCCTGCCTAGGTACAGTATACTTACCTAACATAATATTATTATCATATCTACAACTGACCGCTTACGGGCATAGGTACTAACTACATACTTACGTTTATGTGTGAAATATTTAATAGTAATAATTCCATTTGTTGGCATTATTTAGGAAATAGACACATTTTCGTCTCGTAGAGTAAAAAGTATTCTCAAATAAAATCGAAATTATGGTTACCCTACTCAAACATTGTATGAGAGAGCACATTTTTGGAGATTACACGCGTTAAAAACTATTCTGAGGGTAAAACGATATGCCATTCTAATCAGGTTAATGTGCCGAATAAATGGATATAAAAACTGAAATCCTAGCAATTACAGATAATGAGATATCAGCGTACAAAGAAGCGTTACGTTGGCGCGGCCATGTAATTTTTTGTTTTGGTCCGATTTGTCTGTTTAAATAACATTTCGTTGTATTTATTGCTTTCATTAGTTTCGACAAATTAAGCCCTTACTTCCTGTATCAGTTTTTTGTACTAAGTCTTATGATATAAAGAAATAATCAACATTAAAGAAACACGAAGTGCACGTTTGCGCCGCCCCGGCTTCTGAGGTAAATATCTCTTAAAATATCGATTTCTAGTTTATAATTTCTTTTTCGACAATTTTCGCCAAATTCAATCTTCATATTAGAAAAAGAATTAGATCTCTAACCCACGTAGTTCCTGAGATTTCCATGGCCGCGCCATCGTGGACGTTACGTTGGCGCGGCCAACTTAAAACCCTTATAACTTCTTTGTTTCTACTTCGACAAATTTTTGTTTGGACCCATCGATTTTGTCAAATTTCGCCTAAATTTTGGGCGAACATTTTCATCATATTTCTACCGTGGCGGAGCAGTTGTAACGCACACTCATTTTTGCGTAAAATGGTGCGCCAGTCTAGTTGTGACATGATGGAACAAATTCA
Source organism: Celastrina argiolus (assembly GCA_905187575.2). Classification (NCBI taxonomy): domain Eukaryota; kingdom Metazoa; phylum Arthropoda; class Insecta; order Lepidoptera; family Lycaenidae; genus Celastrina; species Celastrina argiolus. The sequence continues at coordinate 16,186,782 of LR994595.1, read as the reverse complement.
GCCAATAGCGTTCCCGGTACTTACTTATCACGCATCCTTTTTTAACACAGAAAAACGAACGAAACTGAACCTTATTCATAAACGGTTTATTTATACCGTTGATTCAGCCGTATATACGGCTTGTGCGCATGTTAGGGTTTTTCAGAGAATCGTATAAATTAAACAGTTTAAAACACCAAAATGGGTAACCTTTTCCTAACTGCATTTGTGTTTTGAAAACCGAGCTGTTTAAATTTGAATTTGGAATTCCTAACCAAAGAGGATATATTTAAGATCAAAGTGGCCAGTACGACAAAACGCCAATTTCATATGTAAGGACCTAATACAATCACATTTTTTCTCTTAATAATATTAGAAGGTACGACATATTATTATAAAGCCATCAAAAACTTAAAACTTTATGTAATTTTGATTCTGATACATATTGAGTAAATAATAATAATATCTATGGACACTTCACACCACGTCAATCTAGCCCCGTACTAAGTATCTAAAGAACTTGTGTTACAGATACCAGACAACGGAAAAATAATACTTAATTTTTTTTATACTTACTATACACATACTTAAGATTTTTATTACACAAATTTAATACTTATATATATATATATACTACAATTATACCCAGGAACACTGAATATCTTCAGTTCCTTCGGCGGTTTCGAACCCGCGACATCCCGCTCGAGCACCAACGCGATCAACCACTGTGCTACAGAGGTCGTCGAAATATATACAACAGTCGAGTTACCGAACATTATATTTTAACTTCTTAACGTCTACTCAATAGCTCGAGAAAACACGAAATTCGTGTCATCATTCAAAATTGAGCAGCATTTAAGTGACGTTGCAGTATTCGTCCCCAAAGTACTTATTTACTGGTGTAAACTAGGATGAAGATGGCTCTGGCTCTGGCGCCTGCCGGGTCCCGTATATAAATTGACCGATCCACGTGACGTCAGCAGTGACGTCACACGATTATGCAAATCCCATCCCTCCCGGCTTAGCTGCCTGCTGCGCGGTGATAGCACAGGCGGAGTAATTGCAGGAGTTTTGTTTTCAATATAATTCTTCATTTATTAGGGGCATGGCCTACCATACCAATTTTTTTGTATTAAATAAATAATCATACAATCTATAATTAATACAAAAAAAAAAATGGGTGCGTGTACTTATGTACGCGCGTGAGAAGTTATACTTCTTTAGCATCATTAAAAAATAGTTTTTTATATATTTAAATGGTATATATATATAATTATATATAGATATATATAATACTAGCTGTGCCCGCGACTCCGTTCGCGTGGTGTTTGTTTGACTTAAACCGTTTATGCAGCGCATGCAACGAAAGTCCCCAAATGTAAATTGTTTGTTGGTTTAAACGCGCTCATGTCCCGTATATGACGCCTAACGCCGCGACGACCGACGTCGCGACGCCCGACGCCGCAACGCCCAACGTCGTGGAGCCGACGCCCGACGTCGCGACGCCGACGCCGCGAAGCCTAACGTCGCGACGCCGACGCCCGACGCCCGACGCCGCGACGCCGCGACGCTGCGACGCCCGACGCCGCGGTGCCCGCCGCCGCGACGCCCGACGCCACGGTGCCCGCTGCCGCGACGCCCGACGCCGCGGTGCCCGCCGCCGCGACCCCCGACGCCGCGACGCCTGACTCTGCGACGCCCAACGTCGCGACGACGACGCCCGACGGCGCGACGCCCGACGCCGCGACGCCCGACGCAGTAACGCAAAACGTCGCGACGCCAACGCCTGACGCCGCGACGCCCAACGTCGCGACGCCGACGCCCAACGCCGTGACGCCGACGCCCGACGTCGCGACTCTGACGGACACCGCGACGCCCAACGTCGCGACGCCTACGCCCGATGCCCGACGCCGCGACGCCGACTCCCGACACCGCGACGCCAAACGTCGTGACGCCCGACGCCGCGACGCTTACGCCCGACGCCGCGACGCCCGCCGTTGCAACGCCGACGCCCGACGTCGCGACGCTGACGGACGCCGCGACGCCCGACGTCGCGACGCTGACGGACGCCGCGACGCCCGACGTCACGACGCTGATGGACGCCGCGACGCCCAACGTCGCGATGCCGACGCCCGATGCCCGACGCCGCGACGCCCGACGCCGCGATGCCCGACGCCGCGACGCCCGACGCCGCGACGCCCAACGTCGCGACGGCCGACGCCGCGACACCCAACGTCGCGACGCCAACGCCCAACGCCGCGACGCCCAACGCCGCGACGCCCAACGCCGTGACGCCCAACGCCGCGACGCCGACGCCCGACGCCGCGAATTACCATATTATGCTTGCAGTATAAACGATGTCGAAATTTAAGTCTAAGTAGTAGTGGTATTACATTAATATTTAAAATCGGTTCATAAACAACGAAGATATCCACGAACAAACATAAAAAAAACATATATTTACGAATTGAGAAACCACCTCCTATTTTGGAAGTCGGTTAAAAATATTATGTTGGTTATTTCATGTTACAATCTACCTTTGTGCCAAGTTTCATTTAAGTACGTTGAGTAGTTTGGCTGAAATACCGTCAAATAGGTAGTTACAATTTTTTGAAGATCCCACAGGAACTCTTTCGTTTTTCAGGATAATAATTTCCAATAATGCTCTTCAGGTCATAAGTTGAGTAGTTTGGCTGAAATACCGTCAAGTACCTACTTGACGGTATTTCAGCCAAACTACTCAACGTATTTAAATGAAATTTTTTGGAAATCCCACGGGAACCCTTTCGTTTTTCGGGATAATAATTTTCTATAATGCTCTTCAAGTCATAAGCTACCTGCCTGCCAAATTTCATTTAAATACGTTGAGTAGTTTGGCTAAAATACCGTCAAACAGGTAGCTACAATTTTTTGAAGATCCCACGGGAACCCTTTCGTTTTTCGGGATAATAATTTTTAGTAATGCTCTTTAGATCATAAGCTACCTGCCTGCCAAATTTCATTTAAATATGTTGAGTAGTTTGGCTGAAATATCTTCAAATAGGTAGCTACAATTTTTTGAAGATCCCACGGGAACTCTTTCGTTTTTCCGGATAATAATTTCCAATAACGCTCTTCAGGTCATAAGCTACCTGCCTGCCAAATTGCATTTAGATACGTTGAGTAGTTTGGCTGAAATACCGTCAAATAGGTAGCTACAATTTTTTGAAGATCCCACGGGAACCCTTTCGTTTTTCGGGATAACAATTTCCAATAATGCTCTTCAGATTATAAGCTACCTGCCTGCCAAATTGCATTTAAATACGTTGAGTAGTATGGCTGAAATACCGTCAAATAGGTAGCTACAATTTATTTAAGATCCTACGGGAACCCTTTCGTTTTTCGGGATAACAATTTCCAATAATGCTCTTCAGATTATAAGCTACCTGCCTGCCAAATTTCATTTAAATACGTTGAGTAGTTTGGCTGAAATACCGTCAAATAGGTAGCTACAATTTTTTGAAGATCCCACGGAATCCTTTCGTTTTTCGGGATAATAATTTCCAATAATGCTCTTCAAGCGTAAGCTACCTGCATGCCAAATTTCATTTCATTCCATACAGTGGTTTTAGCGTGATGCGACGACAAACATTCCCATATGGACAGACAGACAGACAGACAGACAGACAGACATTTTTTTCAAAAATGTTATTTTTAGGTTCTGTGGCTTTTATAGACCCCCTTTTTTTAATTTTCACTCAAAAATTCTTAATGTACAGACATGACCCCTCTACAGATTTATTATATGTATAGATATAGATATATCTATATATAATTTTTTCGAGACTTAATGAGCGGTTAAGCAGACGACTTCACACTGTTAATTTTGTGTCACAGGTGCGCGCGTGTCAGATTTGATTATTAATATGGCAATTTGTAACAAATTTAAATTATAACTATGAATCTATTATTTTGTGAATAATTTAATAAACACAAATAATTATGTAATTCTTAACAAAGTAGTTTTTAAGTCACTTTGACATTTATGTCAGTATAATATTATTTCCGGTTCTAGAATTTTATAATTTGATGTTTAATAAAAATGTAATTATTAAGGTTAAATTCTGAAATAATGTGAAAATAATTGAACATTCATTGTAAACATTTTTGTATGTCAATTTCAGTATTTCATAATATTGTAAATTACTCTACGAACTTCCGCTTTAAAATAATATTGTCATTGTGTTATATCTTCCGGTGTAAATGGCGCCAATTTATTCTTATAAAAGAATATGTCCGCTATATTGGCTTCAGTTCTGAACCAGATATTGAGTGAACACATTTAAGATAAGTACCATATTTTCTGAAAGCCTCTATATTATGTTGTAGCTAAGTAATATTATTATGTCTCGTTTTATCGTTTTATTATAGTGTTTTAGTAGTAAATAATTTATTAATATTTAATACTTGGAAATATATTTTGATGATAAATTATTGGTATATTGTAAAAATATTCTAATTTGCTAAAGTATCATGTCATTGGTACTTTAAAATAAAAAGTAAATTACCAGGTTGTTAAATACAACTATTATATTTTATTCCATAAGTTTATTATTTATTGTTTAAATTCTATTCCTAGTACAGTAAAAATATTACAAAGCTGTTTAAGATATTTTGGTTACATTTATTTATTGATAAAAGGAAGTGTAGTATATAAAATGGTGTGTTGCCAATTGTCTTAATTTCTTGTAATTAAAATATAAGTAGTGTGATACAATAAAACTTATAAATACATTGGTTTAGCGTTTTACTTTGAATTTTGATTTTAGTAAATCTACACTTTAATATATTTTTACAGTTAACTTTTGGCCATTCTACTTTATCATATTTTAGCTTTCTTTAATTTTATTATATTTTCTTTCCCCTTTTGACACGCGCATCTTAAAATTTCACTCTCATCATTTTTTCATAACGCGCCTAAAGAAGTATAACTTCAAAAATTGCAATAGATGTCACTACTATTAACGTTTGTAAATTATAAAATGTAAATATGGTACAAATATTGACATTAAAATAAAGAAAAGCAAATTTTATAAGCATAACATCACATTGAGCTAAATTCAACTCCTTAATTAAGAAGAATAAATACTAAACGAAATTAGTAATTAGTATTTTCCAATAGTCGCGCTAGATGGCGGTTTCCGGAATGTGCCTGGAAATAGAAGAAAACATGTATAGCCAGTCGAATTGCCAGTATTAAGTTGATACCATTTTCTAGTACTAGGTCGTGTCTCTGTTATATATCTACTTTGTGTTAGGGATTAAGCATATAGCCTTTTATACTATGGAGGGAGTAGAGGGGAGAAGAGGAAGACCTAGGAGAAGCTATATACCTAGTAGTAAAGGAGAAGATAAACGTTGTGTCGTATCAAGAGGTCAAAAGTAAAGTTCAGAACCGAGAAACGTGGCGATTACTCCACCGACAAGAGCCTAGCTCTTTTGAATGAATGAATGAATGAAGCATATAACATTAGTGTCAATTTCACCAACACATGTTAAAATCCTTCATTACATATCATGTCGATTATTGAGAAAGCGTGGTATTTTAACAAGCTGTTAACTGCAGTAAGCGTTGGTAAAATAGGGACTTGTGTTTCAGTGGCTTAGAGCTTGGGACGATCAGAATATGTATTGTTAAGTCCGGAGTATATTAGACTAATCGAATAAATAAAAAATAAAAATAAATACTTATATCGTATTTTGTTAGTACTTATATTTAACCAGCGAGTAATGTTGCTATAATTGCCAACGAACGGACAATCCCCTACTAAATTGTTCCTAATAAATTGACATTTGTTTATTTTGATTCTCAGTCGATCGATATGGTCGGGAGTGCAAAAAGTTACGATCTAACAATTTTCTTTATCCTGATTAGTTTCAGTATAATTCACCAAATAAAATACGAAGAACCACTGATATCGAACGGATTCGGTTCTCGATTGTGTCGGGAGTAACCCCGCTGGAAACGGCTCTGATGGATTTGGTAGATCGCATAGATAGAGCTATAGAGGATAAGGAGTTCGCACTATGCTCTTTCCTGGACATCGAAGGCGCATTCGACAACACCTCAACCTCTTCTATCACTGACAGCCTGGCCTTAAGACAAATAGACTCTACGACCACTAGATGGATCAAAGCCACGCTCAGCAACAGAGTAGCATCATCGACTATTACAGGATTGACACTCAGAAGCCGACTAACCTAGGGATGTCCACAGGGAGGAGTTTTATCGCCTCTAGAGTGGTCCCTGGTAGTGGACGAGCTGCTAAGGGAACTGAATGATAGAAGGTTCTACGCTCAAGGATATGCTGACGACCTAGCAATACTAGTGGTGGGCAAATGCGCATCAGTAGTGGCTGGGCTCATGCAGTCTGCATTGCGAGTCGTCGAAAATTGGTGCAAGAGGGCCAAACTAACTGTAAACGCAGATAAAACAATATTAATACCCTTCACCAAAAAGAGAAAGCTAGAGGGACTAAAACCACCCACGCTCTTTGGAAAAACCCTAGCGTTCGCGAGTGAGGTTAAATACCTAGGAGTCATTCTTGATAAAAGACTAACCTGGAATAAACACATAGAGCACATCACAAAAAAAGCAAAATGTGCTCTAGGGTCCTGTTGGAGACTAGTTGGCTCCAAATGGGGCCTCCGACCAAAATCAATGCTGTGGCTATATACGGCAGTAGTGAGACCGATGGCCACACATGGTTGTGCAGTGTGGTATAAAAAAGCTGAACAAGTAAGCAGCATTAAGACACTGAATAGTTTGCAGAGACTAGCCTGTATGATCATCACGGGAGCGCTCTCGACGGCACCTACCGCTTCACTTGAAGCTCTGATCGACCTAACCCCACTACATCTGCATGTTCAGATGGAGGCCAGGAGAGCGGTCCTCAGAGCCAGGACGGCAGGCAGGACGAGATGGGCCTCCACCATGATGAGACAACTAGATGCCTCTGTATTGGAAACAGATTGTCCAGCTCTTCATATAAGCAGGAGCAAGTACCTCGGGCTGCATGAATACTCTACAGCAGAGGAAATCCGCGGCGTAGACCCCCACCATATAGTTCGCTTCATGAGCAACATAGGACTGGGGACGGTACTTTAAACCGAAGGAGTTACAATAGATCCAAAAAGGTCGCAGTGACGTCAGGGCCTGACAAGGCCAGCCTTCGAAGAAAAAAAAAAAAAAAAAAAAAAACCCCGCTGGAAGCTATTCAATACGCTGGGTGTACACATAAGCATTTCATTCAATTTACATAACGTCGCTTGACCTTCGCAACCTCGTGTCTATGCCGCAGTCATCTGGTTGAATCTGCTATTTTATTGAGTGACTAGCGCGGTGACTAAGAGAAACTCCATAAATTTGAAATTTAAAAGTGAGGAATGAATAAATGAATGAATTTTGACCGCAGTTCGACCTACGTGTATCAAAATCTGTCCTTGCAACTTTCTACATTAATGTACGATAGATGAGATGAAAAACAAAATTAAAAGTTAATTTCATTCTTTCTTCCGCCCGCCCGCCTGTGTTCCGCAGATAATGGCGTTGAATAACTTAAAAATTCCGTGTCATCAAATTTGTCATCAAGCATTCTATCACTTTATACATTTTTTAAAAAATTCACAGAGAAAACGGCCAAAATATCTCGTTTCTTTGTCGAATTTTTCGCTGGAAACTTTTAATTAATCCGCCGAAGTTATCGAGGAAGGGCTACAGTCAATTTAATAAAAACTCGCCCTTAAATTAACATTCATATTGCAGGGCTTTGATGGGCTTTCCGCGCCCTTTGGCCCTGCGAACGGGTTTGCGCGAATTAACTTAATTTCATTGTGTATTGCTTTTGTTATTTTATTGCAATTCCTTAGTCCTTTTCTTTGTCAATAAAGTATTTATACGTATTGTTTTTAAGTTCGAAATTTCAAAAGTTCTCATTTTACTCTGAATTATATTCAAGTTAACGAAAAAAGTATAAAATATTTATTTGTATACTATATTTATTATTTAGTGACATAATTTAGAGTATAGTACAAAACTTTTGAAATTTCGCACTTAACAACAGTACATCTAAATGCATAATCGACAAAGAAAACGACTAAGGAATGTTTGCAATAAATTTTGTACGTTTACTTTCTCAATAATGATAGTTAATTGATTGCCTAATCAACGTCTACAATACATCGATCGACGCTATACACAACGAAACTCCAGTGAGTGGTTTCAACAGATACAACTTGAGAATAATCACTCTGATGTCACCCCTTTAAACCCCTCCCCCCTCCCCCCGTGGCTCATTGAATCGCCTGTTATCGTTCCATTACATTTTACAATTCAATTTCATCTCTATTTATAGAGGAAATTATCAATTATGGATATTGAAGTTTAATAGTAGAATAGGGTTCCCACCCGACTGTTAGCTATGATTTAACTTTATTCGGTAAAGCTAAGTTAGAGTGTACGACTGTACGTGCCCAGTGGGTAGATCGTTGATCATTCTAAAGAGTACAGGTTCGATTCCCAGATTGTGGCATGTACAAATAAGTCTTTTCTGATTCAGATCTCAACTACATTATAAGGGATTGGGAGGAGCTTGCTGCTCGGAGGTCATCTTGGCGATCTACGATCTATAACAAGATTAAGACGTTTGAGGAAAACCGCCTACAAACGCTAGACGAAAAGCGCCAATTACGTAAAGAGAGACCTAAGCCCTCCTATATTTACGCATATAACTCCGCTGGCCAACTCTACTGTAGAACGTGTGATAGGATATTCAAGAACAAGTTTAGTGGCGCGTCATATAAGGTCTCATACTAGAAATAACCACTAATTTCCGGGGTCGCCGTTATCGAAATCGATAAGGAGGACTATATCTACACTTCTACACTAATATTATAAAGAGGAAAGATTTGTATTTTTGTATGTAACGACATAACTCAAAAAGTACTGGACCAATTTTAATAATTCTTTTTTTCATTAGAAAGCTACATTATCACTGAGTAACATAGGCTATATAAAAATCAATTGCTGTTCGTTAGTCTTGCTAAAACTCGAGATCAGCTTCACTGATTCGGCTAGTTTTACACGTTGGAAGTCCCGGATAGTTTTACACGGTTTCCATGCTCAACGAAGTGGGCACGGGTCAGCTAGTACATTATACGGACGCTCCAACGGTGAAGGAAAACATCGTGAGGAAACCCGCTCATGGTTGGCCCCAGACGTATTGACCAGTCATTCCTCTGGACAAGGCCGACTGTGTTGTGATGCCGTATGTGCTGGGCAACCATGCGACATTTAGAACCGCCTTTGATAGTAGGTACTTTCAACTAAGGCTTTTGGCCCATTCGACTTTGATATGTACTTTCAACTAAGGCTTTAGGAACAATCGACTTACCTGCAACTTACAAGCTGAATATGATGACCACAAATCACTATACAGGTGTCCCCACACCTGTCTCCTACTTTCTAATCATTTACTGTCTCTTGTAGTTGTGTACAAAATATGAAGGGGGATTTGACAAAAAGGTGTTAAACCACCTGCTTATGTGACTTTCTTTTAAACACAAAGAAAATATTACGCTAAAAACAATTTATTAACCACTAAAAACTAGAAAGTAATAAGTATACGAATAGATAATATGCTTTATCTATACTAATATTATAAAGCGTAAGAGTTTGTTTGTTTGTTTAAACGCGCTAATCTCAGGAAATACTGGTCCGATTTGAAAAATTATTTTTTTTATTGGATAGTCCATTTATAGAGGAAGGATATATAACATTACGCTGCAAACAATAGGAGCGTCGCGTCAGTGAGAAATGTTGCAAAAACGGGGAAAATATTCACATTTGGGGACTTTCGTTGCGTGCGCTCTATAAACGGTTTAAGTCACTCAAAAACCACGCGAACGACGTCGCAGGGCACAGCTAGTTTAAATATAAATGTCAATGCAAACCATAACATGATTCTTTTTACTCCATAAAAATAAACAGAGGATTTTATTTCAAGAAAATCTGATTTGAACTGGCTCCAGATTCCAGGGTAATAATAATAATTGAAGTAGAATACATTAGCAAACGAGATGCTGTTTCAACATGACTTCTTGCAATAACGTATGTATTTAATAGTACGAACGTTTCGTCTCTTTAGGGTTACGTGGAGAATTTACTAAACGTTTAATAATTTGTTACTATGTCTTAACCGTACTTAGATATAAGTTAATTAATGTAATTGGGGTCACCCGTTTTAACTAAGTATATAATACTAAATACATTTTGTGTACACATAGAACTCTATAGCACATACAACGTGTAGCAGATATTAGTGATAAAAATTCTTGATATATAGGTTGAACTCTAAATATGCATCCGTAAATATAATTAACTAGCTGACCCGTGCTCACTTCGTTGAGCATTGAAACCGTGTAAACCTTCCCGGGACTTCCACGAATATTTTAAGACCAAAAATAGCTGAATCAGTTCAGCTGATCTCGAGTTTTAGCGAGACTAACGAACAGCAATTGATTTTTACAAAGCCTATGTTACTCAGTGATAATGTAGCTATCGAAAAAAAAAAGAATTATTAAAAGCGTTCCAGTACTTTTTGAGTTAAGTCGTTACATACAAAAATACAAATCTTTCCTCTTTATAATATTAGTATAGAAGTGTAGAGTATTTATCTTACACGTTATATAACGATATATATGTTTTTAATTAACGCTTATTAAATAACGTTTGTATGCTAAAGCTTATTATAAGATAAATGATGTTGGTAATGAAAGCACACCACCGGGGCTGTTATCATTATAAAATCATTTATAAGGCCACCTTATTTCCATATATACTCTGGTAATTTGTAATTCATGTTAAGTTAAATTAACTTGGTATAAAATTAAACCTAATAGTTACATAACAGATATATCTTTAAAGATCTATGTATAAAAAATGCTCGCTGTTCGCATTTATCCTATCTATAAGTTACAAATTGTATTTCTCGTAAGTCATTAATGTAATCTTTTGAGAAATAAAGAATCTTAAAAACCTAAAAAAACCTAAGTTATGACATTGTATTTTTTTAAGAACAATAATCTTTTTGCTGAATGATGACCCCGTGCAAGTTTCTTACGCCGGTTCTTCTCGCCGGGTTAATCCCCGAACCGGTGGTAGGTCATCATTTAGGACAATTCTAAAAGTGTCACTTTCTAACCTATTTAGAAATAAAAGATTTTTCATAATAACCAAAGCAAAATCTAAGTAACTCGAGTGAATGAAATACTTTTTTGTGAAAACATGTATAAATAAATGTACCTATGTATAGTGACAGACATTTTCCCTTAGAATCTGTTTAAGATATATTTCCAATACTCCGAAGGTCGCGGGGTGTGAATCTTTTCCCTAAAGGATGGCCTTGTTTTTAACAACAACATTACGCTATATGCGTAACGAATAACGAATTGTACAAGAGTATTCCTAAATAATGTATATTCGTAATTCTTATTAAAAATTTGACGGTCTACCGTACATAAACAGTAGGCTAAGCAGGAACATAAAGCTACGTAAAGTAACGTTAACGAATAATAATTGTATGAGAAGCATGACAGCGCCAATACAATTGACAATCGATTACGTTACTTTACGGAACTTTCAAATCGCACCTTTCCTACTATAAGGACACAACTCTACATTTTACGATTTCAAGTTTATATAATAAACAAGGTGACCCGTGCCCACTTAGTTGAGCATACAAACCGTTTAAACCTTCCCTGGGCTTCCACAAATGTTTCAAGACCAAAAATAGCCGAATCAGTTCAGCTGATCTCGAGTTTTAGCGAGACTAACGAACAGCAATTCATTTTTATATATAAGATAGTCATAAATCAATATAATAAACCTACCACGGGTCTACATAATGCTTTTGACAGAAAGAGTCAGAGCCCACTGGTGGACTGGAGTGGAGCCGCAAAAATTAATTAATTTTTGACCGATTTTGTGAAAATACAGGGGCTCAAAAATATTTAAACGCGTTTACACAACGATAATGCTTTTCGAATTTTGCCCCTATAGTAGGAAAACTATGAAATGTTACAGCTTGGGCTACAGTAAACGGATTGCACTGAAATGTCGCTTGTTTTTTTCAAAACCACTCAAAATAGAACAAACAGATAACAGGTATACCTAAATGTGTATAAAACGATTAACTGTTTGCATATTTCTACTGAACCCTGAAACATTTAAATTGAAATATTTTCTTAAATATTTGAATGCTTTTAAAACTAGTTTAGTGCTCGCAACTGGTCTTGTGCACTAGGCCTTGGCATATTTCTTGAGATGACACATTGTAAATGTTTCCAAATGATCTTTTTATCAATTAAGTAAAATCTTATAATAAATTTGCGTAAGACTGACTTATTACGTTTCCGGGATGTCACATTATTTTTTATTTCTAGAAATCTTCTAGTTAATCGATTATTTATGTTAGTTAATTGTTAATAACTTGCTATTCTTAATTTAAATGTATTATTTATGAGTATTGAATGACTATATGAATTAAACTAATTAACCTACGACCTTTTATAGAAGCAGCATAAAAAAACTCAAAAACAACACTCTCTTTGATCGTAACGTTGTGTAAGGTGTTTGTTTTTTTATTTCTGATGTAGTCATTTCACAGTAGTACCTACGGTAAGTTTTGATTAATTTAAAGTAAAAATATGACTTAGTACATCAGTATAAAATATGTTAACTCAAAATATACAGAACCATTCTGCACTGAATCGCTCGTTGCTGTTTAAGTAAAAAAATATATTTTTAATTTTTTTTTCATTATACACAATTTATTACATTTCCGCGTCAGTATAATAGATCTGGTTCATTATAACTTAGAAAAGGTTTACTTACTATAAGACTAGGTACTTATTTTTTTCACGTAAAAAAGTGGTTTCGCTTTGAAGATTTAACTAAATATTCCTTTTGCATATTATAATCTAGTACAAAATATTAAATTATATAAATTATACAATTTTAACTTAACTACATAAATTACATAACCTATATAACCGGTGTTATAACGAATCTATTTACACCTCTTTAAAATCGCACCAGCAGTTAAGGTACTACGCCGAAACTAACATGACCCATATTTTCGCCGTAATCGGGTAAAACACTTGGATTAAAAGTGTGTTATAACAGTGTCGAAACCGGGAAGCTAGTTAAACACCAGCGTGATGTTTAACCCACGCCGTGTCGTGGTGTCACCTCACACCTCGCGCCGTCAGTGTACACACCATCAGCTGACGCTGGTGGTCTAAGGATGTTGGTGTTGCCATGCCAATATGTGAAACTACCCCAATAATAAACACCAAGCAACCTACCGTATGTCCCAGTAAAAGATAGGTACATAAAGCTGTTATTTTATTGTAATAGTTATCAGAATATACTTAAATGGCCTCTACAAATATAGCGAGTTTTCTTTCAACGTAAAACTGACCTAAGCAATTTTAAGACACTAGATGTTACTAAACTATGAGTTATAAGTTATTTACATGTAACATAAAATAACGCGTGATTTTTTATGTTCATAACATACGATTATTATATATTACATATAAGTTATATGTATAATATTTTATTTAAAATGAGTTGTAAAAATATTTTGTGCTTCTCGTCAGTACACTTTATTTGTCACCGAATTTCCCATATTTCAGGGTAATCGAGTTATTTGAGTCTGGCAACGTTCCTGGAAATAGCCCGAAAGCTATTCGGTAGTCCAACATTTGTCGTAAGTTTTTATGGGCCGTAAAACCTCGGGTGTGGCCCTACTTGCAGGAAACGTCGGATTTAATTATTTACTGCAATTAAAACTTGGAACAACTTCAGAATTAAATTTGAAATTTTGATAAAACATTTCACGGTTGTAATGTTGGGACGAAACTGACCGAAAGTTTGGGAATATAATTACACAAACCCTAATGAAATGAGTAAGTACTCGTGATATGAAGTTGGAAAAGTATGGGCGTAATTCATGACATCATCGTATGTTGAATCTTATCTTAAAGAAGCCCTTAGCCAAGATCGTCGTCGTCGTCGTTTCAGCCTTTTACTATCCACTGCTGAACATAGGCCTCTCCAACACATTTCCAGTGCGACCGGTCCATTGCCACCTGCATCCAACGTGACCCGGCAGTTCTGGTGCGTAAACATAGGAGGCTAAAAGCCTACTGGTACCACGCTGGCTAGACGGGTTGGTACAGGGTTTTGTTTCGAGTTTTCCTTCTCTCACACTAGTTGTTGTTATGTGTGTGTGCTTCCTTTTGTCGCCTCTTACGACTCCCCTAGGGTAGTAATGGGGGGTGGTGACAATTGTATTCTAATGCCGTCACCACACGGCGAAGATACCATCACTAGTAGTGAAATCAAATAATAGGATTTTATAAACATCTTTTTAGCGATGTCTATGTCAAAGCCATTAGTTTTTGTTTTCGAACTTCGTCATCGTAATTTACGGTATCTAAGGGGCATGACTGCATTGGCATACCAGGGTATATGGGCGAACTGCCGTTTGGATAATAATAATAGCTCCCCTCACCGATTTCGGTGTCGGTAGCCAATTTCATTGAAACCAGGCCAGCTACGCAGGAGTTATTTGATAATGCCCAAGTGTGTGCGCAATATACAGAAGCACTCTCTCTTCCATTTACTCTCATAACCCAGTGGGACGGTAAACCGACACGACAGGCGCAGGACCGACTTTTTACATGCTCATCCGACGCATGGATTATCTTTCTTGTCAGACAATCAGGTGATCGGCCTGCATAACCACATTTGAAAATAACATTATTTGTTGTTCCAACGCGGGAATCGAACCCACGACCTCCGGGTCGAGAGCGAAGCACTACACTCTGAACCACTAGACCACGAAGGCGTTAGATCATCCGTTTGGATGATCAGCTATCAAGCCTGTAGTGTCCTGTCGATAGGACTATGTGTGTATGTACGCCAGCGTAAACATTAATCTAGGCAGGATGCGAAGAAATTATACAAGCTTGCTACAATGCTTTAAGAAACCGGCATTTGAGCGCATCGGTGCTCCAGATGGAGGTCGCGGGTTCGAATCCTGTCGAAGGAAAAAAAACTTTTTAATGTTCCTTGATCATAATTTTTAAATTTGTAGATAATATAATAAACATATGTGTATAGTATAAAAATATTAAATGTATCTCCTTTCGCCGGTATCTGTAACACAAGTTCTTCGGTACTTAGCTTAGATTGACGTGGTGTGAACTGTGTGAAGCGTCCATCCATTCAATAATTAAAAATAAAATGATATATTTTGTTATAGCAATCGTAAAATCGATTGAAACTTAAAACTCCGATCCAAACACATCTCAAGTCGACCACCATGCTCTTCCAATTAAACAACTGTTGTTGCAACAACTTTGTATATTATTGTAACCCTCCGCCAGCGAGTGCATGGGAACATCTAACAACAACTGATGTGTTGCCGACCCGCTTGTTGTTCCCCACACGAGATTCAACAACAAAATAATAAGCTTTGATGTGTGATTGACCACCTGGTTTACAGAGCGAGAATATTATAAACACTGTTCCACACAAAAAAACTAAATGTAAAGAATCGTTTATATAATGAACTATCATGACCTAAACGATTCTTTTCATTTGTAGGTTTATTTTAAAAAGCGCAGAATAATAATAATAATAGCTCCTCTCACCGAGTTCGGTGTCGCTAGCCGATTTCATTTAAACCAGGCCAGTTACGCAGGAGTTGTTTTTATAGTGCCCAAGTGTGTGCGCAATACACAAAGAATGTCTCTCTTCATTTTACTCTCATAACCCAGTGGGACGGTAAACCGACACGACTTTTTACATGTCCATCCGACGCATGGATCATCTTTCTTATCAGACAATCACGTGATCAGCCTGCATTGTCCTAACCAAACTTGAAAACGATATTTTTTTATGTTACCAACGTGGGAATCGAACCCACGACCTCCGGGTCGAGAGCGAAGCTCTGAACCACTAGACCACGGAGGTGCAGAATGTATGTATGTAAGTCGAGAGTCGGGAGTAAGCTTGCTGTACAATGTATGTACACTGTACAGCAGGCTTACTCCCGACACGATCGAGAATCCAATCAGTTCGATCTCAACGGCTTTTGGTATTTTATTTGGTGGATTGCTTTAAAACCAACCACGATAAAGAAAAACTAAAATCGTAACTTTTTATCATCCCTACCATATCAATCGACTGAGGATAAAAAAAACAAACGTAATTTTTTTCGGAAGTACGCGGCACGATCTAATCTGAATCAAAATTAATCAGCTTGGAGAGTAATAATGCCCACATTTTTCGAATCATTTTGTTTACGTTTAGGTACAAATTACGAAATTGTTACTGCGCTAATGAACAATAATAAAAAATATATTAGTCTGGTTGTACAATATTTAAGGAAGCCAGTCACGTACATTAGCTATAAGTTTAAACGTTTGAGGTCGACCAAACAAACACACATCTGTATTCAAGATCCATGTAGAGTTATCTATTCAATTATATCGTACACAATACCGGCTTTGATACAAGTAATAATTATAGATCGTAATGATTGCTGGTGATGTCAGACTACATACAGCACATAATAAACATAGATACTGTTTCATGGATGTGGTGTGATGGTGTACCATAAGCATGTGGATGTTACCGGCCAAACCCTATTTAAGGACAAACTAGTTTTGCCTAGGCTCGGCTAGTTCTTCCTATACGCGATAGGATTAACCAGTATAGCCTAGTCCAAACTATTTTGTCCTAAGCCCGATAGGATAGACCAGTTTAGACTCGCGGGGGGATGCGTAACGCATTTCCCTGGCGAAATAAAAAAAAACAGCTACACTAGTTAATCCTATCGCGTATATGAAGAACTAGTTTGTCCTTAAATCGGGTTTGGCCAGTAACATGGACATCTCATTCCATCAGCAGTATCTCTATGCATCTTTTAGCGCCGCCGTGGTCCAGTGGATCAGAGCTTCGCTCTCGACCGGAGGTCGTGGGTTCGATTCCCGCGTTGGAACTACAAAAAATGTTGTTTTCAAGTTTGGTTAGGACAATGCAGGCTGATCACCTGATTGTCTGACAAGAAAGATGATCCATGCGTCGGATGGGCATGTAACAAGTCGGTCCTGCGCCTGTTCTCTCGCCGGTCGTGTCAGTTTACCGTCCCACTGGGTTATGAGAGTAAAAAGGAAGAGAGTGTCTTTGTGTATTGCGCACACTTGGGCACTATAAAATAACTCCTGCGTAGCTACGCAGACCAGCTGGTCTGGTGTCAATGAATGATAATTGTATCTGTAGCTTTGTAACACACAATGAATATTATTGATTGTGTGTTAAAAAGCTACAGAACCCAATGGTTTACTCTACATTTGTACCGTACTGGCTGTGGTACTGGGTGGGACTATTATACTGGGTGTAAAAATAACAGTCACTATAACTTTGAGACATGATACAACCTAAACATTTTTTACCAACCAAAACTATATAAGGTTGTATAAACGTATATTTTTTTTCTTTCTTTTTGTCGCAAGAATAACGAAAAAGCATTTTATTTTAAATACAATTCTAGAATAAGAAAAGGTAGTATAATCCCTAAGTTATAGTGACTGTTTTTTTTACACCCGTTATATTGCGGCAATATCTATAATGTTTAGCAGGCATCATCTATAAATTATAAAGTACATATTTTGCATCGATGTCAATAATAGCCGCACAACTCGTATAGAAATTTGACATCTTGAGAACCCCCCCCCCCCCCCCTATCCCTCCATAACGGAGAGGAAAATAAGTCGATTTGATCGGAATGGAAGTCTGATGGACGTATTCTTTGACCCGGAGATAGAGCAGAGCCGTTCCGTCCCGCCAGTTCGGCGCGTTGTTGGACCGTGAGATAAGATACAGCAGGAGATTTAGTGAACTCAAATATTATGACTAATTTCTTCCGCCGGGTTAGGGTTCCGAACCGGTGGTAACTGGTAACTGTAATTGTAATTTATTTTCAAAATTTACCTTCAAAAAACAAACTTTATGTTTTGAAACTTTGAATAAAAACTATTTTTTATATGCTGTACGGACCGTATTAATAAACAAGTCTCAAAGTCTCGGTCTCAAGAATCCCGATCGCTTTTAAAAATGAAAAACTTTAATTACAATAATATATAATATTAATAATATCTATGGACGCTTCACACCACGACAATCTAGACCCGTGCTAAGTATCCGAAGATCTTGTGTTACGGGTACCAGACAACGGAAATATATTTAATACTTTTATACTATAAACATATTTAAGATTTTTATTATAATAATACACGAATTTAATACACATGTATCACCCATGAACACAGAATATTTTCAGTTCCTTCGGCGGGATTCAAACCTCTCGCTCGAACAACGCGGTCAACCACTAAGTCGTCTTTACTTTAGTTTACTTACGTTGCATACATTCTTTTCTTTTTGAAACATTAAAATAAAGGTTATTTATTGTGTAAATTATACCTATATTATTCGTATAATCTAGATAAATATTACGTTTTCAGAAGAAAAAACATGAAATATACATTAGTAAAGTTGTTCAATTTTAAACGAAACGTTGTTTCATTTGTCTTGAGGCGTTAGTCTAAATAGTTTTAGTATATTTTACTGTGTGTGACCGCTTATGACCTGCTTAGTTTAATTTACGACCACAAACTAAACTACTAATTGGATAGTAAAATTTAATTTCAATCAAATTTAAATTTAAATTGAAAAGTCAAGAAATTGCAAATCGAATATTTAAAATAAAATAAAAAATTTCATTCACTGTTACAAGTGAACGAGGTTAACTTGGAATTTGTGGTATAGAGCATTAAACACATTCAACATTTTGCACATTAATAAACAATGAGGTGAGTATTTGTGTTCTGTTACATCTTAGAACAGCGGTCGGCCATTATAACAACACGTGTGTCCTTGTGCCACCACGCACCACCACGTGGCGGGAGACATTGGCTCTCAATATCTAAATATAATGTCACCTTGAGTTTGTTTTGGTACAAATAGTACAGTGAGCCTAGTGGGAGTTTTTGTCGCTTCTGAAGTTAACTACAATTTGTATGGTATCAAACAGTGTTTACGTTTTAAAAATATAGTACGTAACACAAGGAGAGTTTTTCATTTCAAAAAAAGAAACGAAACGTTTTTTTATCTATCAAATAGATTCTCAAGTGAGGTTGGGTTTCAGACTTCTTAATTAATACGGGTCTTAGTTACGGTTGTCAGTTAAAAATGCTAAGTGAATAGTGATAATAACAATAATATACACTCGTCAACACTTACACCAGAAAGCATTTTTCTTCATCATTCAATACATTTTATAACAATTAAACAATAATGAATGTATTTAAACATCAAATTAAAAACTTTAACAGTTAAATTACGACGTTTTGACACGGCCGACTGTAGAATATTCTATAGATTCATAGTCGCAAACAATAATCATTGTATTGTATTCACATAACTGACTAGTCTATGGTTGTGACATAGACGGGTGTGTTTACGTTTGGATTTAAATGAAACGGGACTGAAGTCTGAAACAGTTTGAGATACTCTGTCTGTTGACATGTAGCGTGTAGGACAATAGTCACGAGAGTGCAGCCACGTACAGCTACATTGTATTGCAGGCCGTTGCACCGACGTTATACAACTGCTAATGGTTATACATCACCTTACATGAGTACACGAGGACTGGAAAACGTGGAGAGAATCCACCATACTAAAATATAAACGCGTAAATGTACAAACTGTGGCATGGTAGCCTGTTAGTTTAGATTAACTTGCCTTTTGTCTTGATTAACTGCCGCCCTTATCGTAAACAACTCAATCGACATTTTTGGCGAAAATTAGTTAATAGTTTATTCGGAATCACCGCAACGAGATCTACCAGGATCAATCACAAAAAATGTAATAACTTTTACACTTTTCGTTATTTTGTTAATCATAAACAAAACATGTGGATAGAGAATTGTGTGACGCGTAGAGCATTTAATGTTTCGGCACCTTATATAAATTACTTACCATAACGCGACTAATCGCGATTAAAGATACATAAGTCACAAAACAGATGAGTTTCTGGTGTCAGGTCAACGACCAGTGCGTTCGTGTGTATAGGCCAGGAGCCCGCGAGCCCCAGGATAGTAAGATTCACACCTTGTGGTCACTTTAGACCTTTGTATTTTTTTGCTGCAAAAATGCTCTACACGTCTATGATCCGGAGGTCGTGGGTTACATTCCCGCGTTGGAATAACAAAAAATGTTGTTTTCAAGTTTGGTTAGGATAATGCAGGCTGATTACCTGATTGTCTGTCAAGAAAAATGATCCATGCGTCGGATGGGCATGTAAAAAGTCGGACCTGCGCCTGATCTTCCGCCAGTCGTGTCGGTTATCCGTCCCACTAGGCTACGAGAGTGAAGGAAGAGAGAGTGCTTTTGTATTGCGCACACACTTGGACACTATAAGATAACTCCTGCGTAGCTGACCTGGTTTCAATGAAACCGGCCACCGTCACCGAAATCGGTGTGGGAAGCATTATTATTTATTATTATTATTACAATACCCTTATTGCGCTAACCCGACTTGCACTTGGGCTGTTTTTGATACGTTCTCGATTACGAGTGAAAAGGTCAGTCCATTTAAATAATAATATTATTCACGAACATTCTATAATCTCCCTTCACGGCTACTTCGGCTTTACGCCTCCGGCCGAACTGCATCGTATAGTAGCTAGTCTATTGATATAACAGTACAGCCTATCTCCAATAAACTGTGTTTATAATGTGGCCCATCGCCGTATGCCCGTGCGACACGTCTGCCCACACGACTGTACAATGTACAGTGTACTGTTCTGCGCACAAGTCACAACATTTTAAATTTTATAATAAAACCTATAATATGCAACCGTTTATGCAGCGCACGCAACGAAAGTCCCCAAATGTGAATAATTTTCTTCGTTTTTGCAACATTTCTCACTGACGCTTCGCTCCTATTGATTGCGTAATTTTTATAGCGTAAAGCCTTCCTCTATAAATGGACTATTTAAAAAAAAAAAATATTTCAAATCGGACCAGTAGTTCTTGATATAAGCGCGTTTAAACAAATAAACAATCTCTATAATATTAGTATGGATTAGGTAATAGCTAAAGTGTGATGGGGTAAACTTTGAATTCTGTATATCTGCTATTCATTTGTCACGTAATATAAATTAGGGGACCATGTCTTATTTTTAACCGACTTCTAAAAAAAAGGTTATCAATTCGGCTGGTATTTTTTAATGTATGTACACTGAATTACCCTGAGGTAATATTCTAAAAGATTCGATTTTCGTGATTCTTTATTTATTCGACTAATAGCTGCCATGGCCCATAAAAATTGTACATAGTTTGGCCTTGTAATTTATATTTCATGAACATATTTCACCATTTTCCAAAGGTTTCATGCGAAAACTACTCAACCTATTTAAATAAAATTCAGGTTCCACGTTGCGAGTTCCGCGTCAGATATACAATTGAATTTGATGACAAGTAAAACTGTATACGTTCAACGGGTGGACACGGGTGAACAAGTAACAAATAAAGTGCAAGTAGTTTTTGTATAATACTCAAAACACTTTAGTTCTCGTCAGTACATTAGTCGAGTGGTTTACGACAAAATATATTTCATGCAGCTATATATGGCTAGATTATGACTTTGATTTAGCATATACGTGTTACGTGGTACAACGAAAAACACATGGCCATACGAAACTTCCTCAAACACGTATTTTATCGCCGGATGAATAAATATTAAAGTTATTAATTACTATTTATTGTTTTAATTGCTTTATAGGGTATATTTTATTCGTTCCCGGTATAAGGCGCAATGTATTCGATTCTGAGACATAAGAACATTTGAAGAAACTTGCGTGATATTCAAACGTATCTTAATTTGAGAGGCTTCTCAACGGAACGTCACTCTGCTGATTAAAATGACGAGGCAGGTTATGATTTTTCAAAGAGACGTAGCGTTTCACCAAGCAATGTTAAAGTTAATCCTTCGTTAAATATCTTGTTGTTCCTCTCGTAATTCCTATCAATGAATGAGAAGGCATGGTATTTTAACAAGCCGTTAACACTAACATGCGTTGGTGAAATCGGGACTTAGTTAACAACAGTCCAAGCAGGAACATTTGTAAACTGCGTAAAGTAACGTTAAGAACATAACGTTTTTCCAGGAGTCAGAACCCTGTTTTCTTCTGGATAATGCCTCTAGAGTAACAATATGTTTTCCTGAATATCTAAGGGCGTGTTTCTCCAAGCAATGTTAAAGTTAACGCCATGTTAAATATCATGTTATCCCTCTCGTATTTCCTGTCAATGAATGAGATGGCATGGTATTTTAACATGGCGTTAACTTTAACATTGCTTGGTGAAACGCGGCCTAAGCATACTATTAGTACGTCCCATCTTTACGTTTTGGGAAGGTCAGCAGGCTTACTCCCGACACAATCGAGAATCAAATCAGTTCGATCTCAACGGCTTTTGGTATTTTATTTGGTGGATTACTTTGAAACTAACCAGGATAAAGAAAATAGTTAGATCGTTACTTTTTGTACTACCGACCATATCAATCGACTGCGAATAAAAATAAACAAACGTCTCTTTATTGGGAAGTACGCGGGACGATCGAATCTGAATCAAAATCAAATCAGTGCATACATTGAGGTCGATGTAAACATCTAGTTTACATCGACCTCAATGTATGCGTATTTTTATTATATTTACAGTGCCAAAAATATATAATACTAGCTGACCCGTGCCCACTTCGTTGAGCATACAAACCGTTTAAAATTCCTTGGACTTCCACGAATATTTCAAGACTATAAATAGCCGATTCGGTTCAGCCGATCTCGAGTTTGAGCGAGACTAACGAACAGCAATTAATTTTTATAAATAAAATTTTGTAATGGCACTACGCCTTGTAAGGTGTCTGTCGTAGTATTAAGTTGTTTAGTAGTTATTAGTATGTATACAACACGCGCGTGTTTGTTCGACGAAGCTCTGTCTTAACTTTTTCTTTTTACGTACGGAATTTTCCCCTCGCCTTTTACCTTTGATCGCTCTGTTTATCTCCCAAACGTCTTACCCGGTATATACCCGGGTATACATTTACCCGGGTGCGAGTGTAGCCTTCAGGTAAAATGGTCCACTTGCTTATTGGGGAGGGTTTCTGGCCAGTTTTTGTTTTAACTTAGTGGTGGATCGTTCTGTCGTGCCAGTAACTTGACTAGATACTTTTTTTTTGTTTATAAGTATAATATCTGATATTATGTGATAATACTTTAGGGTATTGAGAAAATTATGGTACTGAGACTTTCTCAGAGACCAGCGCTGTAATTGAGACTTTTTTTAAATTATTTTATGGGCAAGTTTATATTGTTTGGGCATTCCTCATAGAAACACGAAACTCAAAAGTAAGTCTTTTAGCGCTGGTACTTTCACAGTAAACTCTACATAGGAGGCACATACATACCCTAAAGTATTATCACTTATTTATTTTAATATTGTATTGTATTATATGTATAATATAATATTAAACTGATAGGTTTTGTAGTAGTTATATTTTTTATAAGTTTTCATAAGATTGAGTAACCAGATTTTTTATAGATATAATTTCTATCGAATGCCTTAATAATATAAACAATTTCTTTTACTTATGACTTATGCCCACTAAATAGTAAACATGCCAAGTTAACCTAATTTACAGAATATCGTGTTAACATTTTCTAACTTAACTAAGCAAATAGTTGTAGGGCACGCGAACTGAAGCAGTACAATGTGTTGGACCTAATTCATAACAATTTACAACCTTCCAAATTACAATGTTGATATTACTATTAATTAACACACATTCGCGGTAACCAAAAAAATAACCTAAAAATGTGTGAATGTGTCAATAATAAAGATAAATAAAGGTATACTTTTTCACCAATTAAACTACAGTATTTTAAGCTATGAAAAGAGAAACACAAAGCAAGTAAAAAGTCTGTTAGAACGCAGCATAAGAAGGTAAAGAGGGATGATTGCTAAAGTTTGCGTGGGGGCGCGCCGGGTGTTTTAGTGGCCGTGCACAGCGGGCAGATGCCTTCATCCTTCACTAAGTCCCCGTCCATCATCACTATCAGAACTTATTTTGATACAATGAATAAACATTTTAGTATTTAAAAATAGTAGACATTGTACACGAATTGCAACAACATAGAGTTTAAGTAGGTACTCTATATTTTATATTATGACAAGTGGTTACATAATATACCTATTTCCAAAATTTTTCGTGTATAATATTGATAATATTATAAACGAAAAAGTTTTGTAAGTATGGATGGATCTATCATTGGGCAAACTTAAGTTTAAAGTTTAGTTTGTAAGGCAATATACTATTAAATGATGAAAAAATGAATTTAAAGTTTAGTTTGTAAGGCAATATACTATTAAATGATGAAAAAATGAATTTAAAGTTTAGTTTGTAAGGCAATATACTATTAAATGATGAAAAAATGAATTTAGTCGACAGTGTTTGCACACATTGCACACCCTGGGAATAAGGTGGCCAACCATAATGGCTGCTTATATTTATTTACTATATGTATCCTAACTTTTATAATATTAATATGTATAGACTAAGTTACATTGTAAAAAATATATTCCATCTTTTTGCTAAAAGATGGCCCCGTGCGAGTTTCTTACGCCGGTTTTTCTCGAAGGGTTAGAGTTGAAGTGATAAAGAGCTTCGCTCTTGACCCGGAGTCGGTTCAATTCCCGGGTTGGAACAATAAAAGAATTTGTTTTCAAGTTTTGTTAGGACAATGCAGGCTGATCACCTAATTGTCTGACAAGAAAGATGATCCATGCATCGGATTTAAGAAGTCGGTCCTGCGCCTGATATCTGGTTATCCGTACCACTGGGCAACGAGAGTGAAGGATGAGAGAGGCCTCTGTGTATTGCGCACACACTTGGGCACTATAAGGTAATTCCTGCGTAGCTGGTTTCAATGAAACCGGCCACCGTCACTGAAATCGGTGTGTGATGTATTATTATTATTATTACTCTTTCACACATAAACTACTGAACGGATTTTGATAAACTATGGTAGTTTACATGGTTGATCACATAAGCTTCTTTACCGCAACACAATGAACGGTCCCGGTGGGATATATCTACATCACGTCGATCTCATCCCGTGCTAACACTTGTGTATTTGAACTTAACAATGCATAACTTAACAATATTCTACAACAACTTTCACAATGTTAAAAATCAATTTATAGTCTGTACGGCGATATAACAATAAAACTCAATTAACGAATCACTTAATAGTTATGATGCGACCTTTACTGAGGTCAAAGGTCGAGTCGTAACGAGGGGTCCACACTGACAGTACCAGTAAATAATAACGAAACTGGTTTACAATAGTGTAGTCACGAGTGGTAACCATGTTCACAATTTATAATACGCCCCTTTTAAATTTAACCTAACGTAAACAAACCAAAAACACCGAAGTTTTCACATAAATTCACTTATTGTTTTATATGTATCGACGCTTTACACCACGTCAATCTGGCCCCGTGCTAAGTATCCGAAGAACTTCTATCCAGTGTGTCCCGGAACATAAATCTGAAAATGTTATCACTACTGTAATACAATTGGCATCAATAGTAGGATGCAAAATAACGGATTCGGATATACTTCACGCCTCGAGAGTAGCAAAATTTGATAATGCCAGCAAAAGACCAAGGTCGATTGTTGTGAAGTTATCAACACCAAGAATTCGTGACTCTCTGTTGGCAGCGACTATAAAGTACAATAAAAACCACCCTAACGAAAAACTAAACAGCGCACATCTCGGCATAGCTGTAAATACACCGCAACCTATATATGTTACTGAGCATCTATCTATGCATAACAAATCCCTTCACGCAGCAACTAGAATAAAAGCAAAAGAACTGGGGTATAAATTTGTATGGATCCGCAATGGCAAAATTTTTATGAGAAAAACCGAAGCCTCGCAATGTATATGTATAGTAAACAGCCATATGTTAAAATCTTTATCGTAGTTACTTTGAGTTTAATTTGTTTTCTGCGTTATATTAATTGCATCTTCTAGTTAAAATTCGATTATTTAAAAATATATTACCAAAATGTCCGTGGACTTAAAACAAAGACAGACGACTTTTATAAAAATGTATATTTGCATGATTATGATATTGTAATACTATCGGAGACTTGGCTAAATAGTGGTGTATACAACTCAGAACTCTTTCATGACCAGTATACAGTTTATAGAAGAGACCGTGAGTCATCGCGCTTTCATGTAAGATCCGATGGCGGAGGGGTATTAATTGCTGTGGCTAAAAATTTTAAATCGTTACGAGTAGAAGAAAATGAAAGTTCAAATGAAGATTTATGGATTAGTTTAGAGATTAAAAATAATAACAAATCGAACAAATGCGAAAAAATATATCTTTGTTCCGTATATTTTCCTCCACCTGCGAAACAACCTCTGCTAAATGAGTTTTTTACAAAAGCTCAAAAACTAATAGACAGCAATCATAAAGTTTTAATTATAGGCGATTTTAACTTAAGCGGAATAGAATGGTCAAAAACCGATGGCAATGAATATACTCAACCCTCTACAAATGAAAGCAAAGAGGTACAATCATCCTTTTTAGATTTTATGAACTGTAACGCACTTCACCAATATAATTTTTATCAAAATCATCGAAATAAAATATTAGATTTAATTTTAAGTAATACAATTAATTACATTCACAATATTTACACTATACCACATGATGAGGCCTTAACTAAAATAGACGAAAATCATCCTCCCATACAATTCACGTTAAATGTTGTGTCACATCCTGAACTTACTATAAATTTTAATAAACGTCCTAACTTCTTTAGAGCAGATTACGATAAAGTAAATAATGAATTGGAAAGCATATTGTGGGATAAACTATTTACGAAATGTGACACCGTAGAGGACATGCTTAATATTTTTTATTCAGAACTACGCACAGTAATATCTAGGTGCATTCCCTTTAAAAAGGCTCGTAGTAAAAAATATCCTGTTTGGTTCACTCGTGATTTAATTAAGATGATAAATGAAAAACGCAAATATCATACCAGGGTTAAGAAATATAAAAACGATATGGATATTCTATCTTTCGAATTGTTAAGGGATAGGTGTAATAAATTAATGAAAGCTTGTTATAGTCAATATATAAGAAGGGTCGAAAATGCTATTAACAGGAACCCAAAATATTTCTGGTCTTTTATTAAAAGCAAAAAACAGAATCATAGTTCGTACCCACATCAAATGGAATATGGAGGTAAAATTGCTACTAGTAGTCCTAAGGTATGCGAACTATTTGCTGAATGTTTATCTAAAGTATACAGTCCAAGTAATTATAATCGTAATCTAGGCCAAAAAACGCTTTTAATGCCGTCAAACTATTTTGATTCCTCGTCATTGTGCAACTTATCATTTTCTGAACAAGAGATTAAAAAAGAGTTAAAATCACTAGATTCTGAAAACCTAGGATTTTCTGCTGTTTTGCCAAGGATCTGTAAGGTCTACAATAGCCTTTCAAAAATTAACTTATTAAATTGGACATTTGTGTTAATCTAACTTTATATAAAAACCACATTAATAGCCTACTAACAATTTAATAAATATAAAATTAGTAAATAGTACCAATTTTTTTCCTTTAATGAATATTTTTGTACTTAAGTTACGTTAGAAGTAAGAATGTACTTTCGCTAAGTTTTCGTTCATTTGTTGTTTGTTGGTGCATGTTGTGTTTGTCTATAAAAGATTGTAACACTTAAATATTAATTGAATATTGTGTATTAATGTTAAGTAACAGTGTATACAGTTGTTGGCAAACCTTAAATAAATAAATAAATAAAATAAAATAAACTTATGTTACAGGTACCAGACAACGGAAATATATTTAATACTTTTATACTATACACATGTTTAGGATTTTTACTATTTTATACACAAATTTAATACACATCCACGACCCAGGAACATTGAAAACTTTTTGTTTCCTCGGCGGGATTCAAATCGCGACCTCTCGCTCGAGCACCAACGCGCTAAACCACTGCCCTACGGAGGTCGTCAAAATTGTTATTGTGCACACTTATCAACACTTTCGCCGGAATATTACAGCATCAAACTTCATTATCCAATACATTTTATAACAATTTAACAATAATTTATATAAACATGAAATGAAAAACTTTCACAATAAAAGAATATGCGAGGTCAAATTCGATAAAAATCTAAATTGTTAGATTTTTAATTAATCAATTTCTCTAGACGGAATGTAAAAAGGGTTTTTGTTAATAATTTGCTGTATTTTCCAGGATTTGTTTCTTATCAGTACGAATGAAGTATTTATAACGGGTGTTAAAAGAACAGTCAATATAACTTTAAGATAATATGATCAATGATTATAGCTTTTCTCATTCTTCTAATGTTTTTTTAACTAAATTATTATTATTATTTTTTGCTTTTTCGTTATTCTTGCGACTAAAAATTAATAGAGGGTAAAAATTAAAAAAACTTTTTTAGTTTTTGACAAAATAAAATATGCATTTCCAAAATGAGGACCTCATCACATCTCAAAGTTATAGTGACTGTTCTTTTTACACCCCAAGGTTTTTTTTCACCCCAAAGTCGGTTTGAATCCCGACTAAGGATTTATTAAAAACCCAACTATACAGTTTTAGTTTTTGTCAAAAACGAAATCGCAACTCCTTTCAGCTTTCTTCATTATTTCTTATTATCGACTACCATGCCCTTTTATAAAAATTCACACTGTATATTCCCCTATCATCTTTTATGACACCAACAAAAAAAAATATAGAAATAAAATGACCCTCTAATACTTAGAATCTTTAGTTGTGGCGACGCGTTACTCGCCAAGCTTACATGTAACATTGAAAGTGGCGAGGTGTGTCAGTGTGTCGCCGCCGCAGGCGACCGCCGCCTTGGCGCCGGCGACAGTCGCCGGTCGCTACAGAAACAATCGCTACATAATGATAAGTGTCAATTTCACTAACGCCTGTTAGAGTTAATGGTTTATAGTCGATTATCGTGTTTCTCTCTCGCTCTTCGTAATAATAAAAAGAAAGCAAGATATTTTCATTAATGAAAGAAATTTCTTTGTTTATAATTTGTATTGCAAATGTTTATTGTGTTAAAATAAGACAAACGAACACTATCTGAGGTTGGAACTTAACTTCTAAATTATATAAGGAATTCTTACTAGATAGTATAAATGTAAAAGCTTATAATATGGTTGGAAGATTATAGATGACTTTTTAACGCAAAATATAATTTTATCAAAAAAAATTATCGTTTTCCCGTGTTATTATAGTATATAGTGAAGGGGGTGCTAGTTATACGGCAATGTATATCCCTCTCTGTCTTTTCGATAAATGTTTCACCAATCAGCGTTCAATATCAGTTGTTAAATTTAATTCCATGTTGGATGTTTTGATTAGCCTTACAGAAACTGGCCCTCACTGTTACAGAATTATAATATGCATTACATCATTTACTTTCCTTGATAGTAATGTATAATAAAATAAAATAAATTAGTGATTATACTTTAGAGTGTGTATGTGCCTCCTATGTAGAGTATGTGTGAAAGTACCAGCGCTGAAAGACTTACTTAAGACTTTCATGTCTGTATGAGAAATGCCCCATCATCATACCTACATTTTCCTATAAAATAATTTTACCCATACCCATACTCACTCATACACACCCAAAAGTATTATCACTCATTAATATCATAGCCTGTATACGTACTCTATAATATGAATCATTAATTTGTTTCGACAGTAGCTCTTGGCAGATCGGTCCGCAGGGGAAGGGGGGGAGAGGAAAGGGGGGAAGGAACCGCAAAAGGGCACCATCATCCAAACCTTCTGTTTGCGAGAAGTCCAAATCACTGTAGCGTAAGACGGCGCCTAGAAAGGTCGACAGGCGTTGGCAACATTTTGTTTAACAGCTTTTTGCCTTCGTACGGGCGTGTTTCACCAAGCTATGTAAAGTTAATCCTTCGTTAAATAACATGTTATCCCTCTCGTATTTCCTGTCAATGAATGAGGAGTGTTATTTTAACATGGCGTTAACTTTAACATTGCTTGGTGAAACACACCCTTAGTATAGTATTCCATAGAAACATTATCATAATATCAATCATTTATTTTCATTTATTACACTACCTTAGTACAAAAAAAACAGAAAACACAAACAAAACCAACAAAAAAAATAGCTGAAATTATAATTCTGATTGCATTGCAAATCTGAAATTATAGTCTGATTGCAATTACTTGCACCCATATAAAAAGGTGACGAACCACTGCTCGTGGTACTTTCTTCGGCACCGCGCCGCCATTAGAAAGGCTGCAGGGCTGGTGGGGGGAGGGGGGGTGACAGTATGCCCTTAGGGTCAGCTCACAACGTGGCACTTTTTTAGATAACTGGAAAACAATACACGGTTTCATTCGTTTCAAATTGGATTGCGTTTAATAAACGTGTGTCTTGTGTAGTACATGAAGTATAAGCTGACCCTGAATATACCCCGTACAGGGTATGCTTGGGAAAAGTTACGTTACTTCATATGCATCGTTCGTTTAGTTAAAGTTTAACTGAAACATTAGGAGGTAACTACACTATTTAACTTTGAAGCCGTTGCCTTTCTTATTAATGTCATCATGTGTCATGACTCATGTCATTCTCACTAAAGCCTATCTGTAGCTATAAGTTAAATCCAGAACATAACTAGTTAAAATCCAGGCCATCCTACACAATAACACTCGTACAGTACACTAATAATAATAATAATAATGCCTCCCACACCGATTTCGGTGATGATGGCCGGTTTCATTGAAACCAGCCCATGTGTGTGCGCAATACACAGAAGCACTGTCACTTTCTTCACTCTCGTAATCCAGTGGGACGGATAACCGACACGACTGGCGGGAGATCAGGCGCAGGACCGACTTTTACATGCCCATCCGACGCATGGATCATCTTTCTTGTCAGACAATCATGTGATCAGCCTGCATTGTCCTAACCAAACTTGAAAAAAACATTTTTTGTTGTACCAACGCAGGAATCGACGACCTCAGAGTCGAGAGCTAGGCTCTAAACCATAAGACCACGGAGACGTTAATTTAGTTCTAACACGTTTATTTTAGATTCCAGTAAATGATGACGATGATATTACACCCCATAACTCAGAGCCTTAAGAAAACAGAACATAAAACGGGAAGATAATACTTCAGAACTTTAAACAATAGCATTTAATCTGCGGGACAAAAGCTAAGAGCCCCTTACATTATAAGTGGAGCATACATTTTGAAATTTATATTACCGCCGAAGTTGGTTCGCCGAGAACACTAAATCATACCATATGGACCTTAGCGCGCCGTCTGTCACACAGAAACGAGCGAGTTAAAGTAATGTGTAATCTGCGCTTACTAATTCAAAATCTGAAATTACCATTTGAAATCACATTGGTAATTTCAGATTTTGAATGTGTGTACATTTTAATAAATACAAAAAATGTTTGCAAATTAAAATGGAAAAAGTGGTTCTGATTCAAGATGTTTTCGCTATTTATCGCTTACGAAATTGAAAAACAAAATGTATTGGATTTGACATAAGCTTCGCTAAGTGGCATATGGATTCGCTTGTCGTTTAGCGAACCTTATGTAAAATCCCATACATTTTGTTTGTACTAACAACTGATTTGTGAGACTTATTAGAAACCTCAACCATGTTTATAAAGTATTTATTAAGTAGATTTTGTTATGTTGCTAAACTTTTTCAAATATATATTCTCACTAGACTTACCAACATGTCTTAGTTTACAGTAAAATGTAAATTGTAAACGAAGGCCCGTATTAATAGGTAAACAAGTCTCAACCCCAACCTCACCTACTACACTCATTACAGAAAAACATTAAAATAAGCATAATCTATATTTTTATAATCTTTATTTTTACGTTTTAAAAAAGAAAAAAATTAAAGTATGTCACATAAGTAAAGTTGTTCCTTTTTAAAAGTGAAAGAAACATTTTTTTTAACTGTCTTTCTTTATTAATACATAATTGCCTAAAGACATTTTCAGTTTCAGCTATTCTGTTTTTAGTCAACTTGATTATTATCAAGTCTCCATCTACTATACAGTCATCGTTTTTTAAAATTAGAATGTGTGTAATAATTATATATGCCTATCTAAAAATTATAAAAATATAATTTAAATAGATGTACTATTAAAT
This sequence comes from Celastrina argiolus, assembly GCA_905187575.2. Classification (NCBI taxonomy): domain Eukaryota; kingdom Metazoa; phylum Arthropoda; class Insecta; order Lepidoptera; family Lycaenidae; genus Celastrina; species Celastrina argiolus. Next base: position 16,154,323 of record LR994595.1, on the reverse strand, counting down.
TAAATAATCGTAACGGTGTGACAGAAGCTTGCGGTCTACTTTAGGGAGCGGAAAGTAAAAGTTTGGGAACACCACTCTCTCTTGGTTTGTAATTTGCGCGGATATTTGTTTCTGCCTATTACTTGGCTTATTCATTTAGTCCTAACGATGGTTTATGTTGAACTGTCAACACACAACACACGAGATATTACAAAATAATCATCACTTTGAAAGACTTAACATAGGCATTTCATGATTACTATTATTGTTATTTTATGTAGTACTTGCTGTTCCCGCGACTTCGTTCGCGTGGGTTTTGAGTGACTTAAACCGTTTATGCAGCAACGCAATGAAAGTCCCCAAATGTGAATAATTTTCCCCGTTTTTGCAACATTTCTCACTAACGCTTCGCTCCTATTGGTCGCAGCGTAATATTATATAGCCTAAAGCCTTCCTTTATAAAGGGACTATCCAACAACAAAAAATTTTAAATCGGACCTATCGGGAATCGGATTAGCGCGTATAACAAACAAACAAACAAAAAAAAATCTTCCGCTTATAATATTAGTATAGATATAAAAATTAAATATAATATATAGTTAGACAGATCGAAAACAAAGGCGGAGAGCATCTTGATACATATTACATATTATAAATATTTCAACGACATCGATCGAGAAATTTTGCATACAAAATAGAATCATCCATATTGCATAACAAAGCCACGCCAATAGCTCTACAAAATCAAATAATCAGCCATTTATATTCATGTAATTCTTGTCGAGACTCGAACCCGCGACCACGCCGTCAATTAATGAACAACATCCATTCACAATATCTCGTCCATTTTAAATTATGCAAGCGCCTGCCAAAACAGTATAGCAATGTTTATAAATTAATATTTGCATACTGGAATTAATTTTCAAACGCATATTTAGTAGCCAGAGATAACAATGGATATAAAATACATACAATAGAAATATGAGAAGCTCAAGTATTGAATGAAGTAATAAATACACATGCAATTAAAATAGTTTTGTTTTTTAAGGTTCCGTGCCGTTTACAGTTACTTCTTCCGTCTATCACCGGGCTGGCGGGCATCTTATAAACCGTGATATTTAGTTAGTTGAATTTCACAGATAATATATTTACTAGTATGTTACCGTTAACATACTCAAGAATAGAAAAAAATAACTATCTAAGTGGACTCCCGTATGGGAGTGCAAACAAGTTACGTTTGTTGTAAAACAGGGAGTGCAAAAAAGTTACGGTTATTGTAAAACAGGGAGTGCAAAAAGTTACGTTTGTTGTAAAACAGGGAGTGCAAGAAGTTCCGTTTGTTGTAAAACAGGGAGTGCCAAAAGTTACGTTTGTTGTAAAACAGGGAGTGCAAACAAGTTACGTTTGTTGTAAAACAGGGAGTGCAAACAAGTTACGTTTATTATAAAACAGGGAGTGCAAACAAGTTACGTTTATTATAAAACAGGGAGTGCATACAAGTTACGTTTGTTGTAAAACAGGGAGTGCAAAAAGTTACGTTTGTTGTAAAACAGGGAGTGCATACAAGTTACGTTTGTTGTAAAACAGGGAGTGCAAACAAGTTCCGTTTATTATAAAACAGGCAGTGCAAACAAGTTACGTTTATTATAAAACAGGGAGTGCAAACAAGTTACGTTTATTATAAAACAGGGAGTGCATACAAGTTACGTTTGTTGTAAAACAGGGAGTGCAAAAAAGTTACAGTTATTGTAAAACAGGGAGTGCAAAAATTTGCATCTTTTGTACGGAACCGTTCTTGCGCCAGTCTGACTCGTACTTGGCCAGCTTTTCTAAATAATGCTACAAAAATATTGTAAAGTATTGTTTCAAAATACAATAATGTGAACAATTCCTTTGTTTTTATATTTTTATATTACTTTGCGTTTGTATTATTAGAAACATAAAAGTTATTATTATACAGACAAGCATTCTGCTTATTTACTTCATTGTGTCAGTCAAAAGAGGACCTAACGAATATTGTTCCCAGAGTCTACATCCTGAGGATGCTCCGGGGTCGAAGCGAAACGCGCGTCGAGTTTTGCAACCTGCATGGTGGTATGGGGCTTTGCACGATCGTGTTAACATTATTGCTTGTGTGGTGGTGGTGTTTTCACGTTTTTACTTGCCAATGATAAGCAGTGTGGGAGGAGGGAGGTGCATCAAACGCACACTTACTCACTTGATGATCTTTTTTCGCTGGATTTTGCTAGATATACTATATTACAATTTTATACAAAAGAGGACCGTTGTGGCTCAGAGATTAGCGTCGGTACGTTTGCTGAAGCCTCTACAGATTTTATAAAATCTTTTTAAGTTGCTAGTAAGCAATGTGTATTCTAATTGTTCAGTAGTCTTTGGTTAGGGTCCATGCAAAACTATCTCTACACTGTGTATGGCAATTTACTTTAATAATCATATAAGATCTTATAACTAAATACATGTGTTATAGATACTTTCTCGGCCGACTCATATTAAGTTATTTTTTTATCCCACGGTGATAATATGTGTTTATATAATTATAAACATTTGCAATAAAGGCAGCTCCAATCATAAAGTCTTATTTTTTTAAGGAATAGGAATATACAGGATGTAATATTAATTAGTGGTAATACTTTAGTGTGTATGGGTCCCATATATAGAGTTTACTGTGCTGAAACAGTTACTTATTTTAATTATTGTATGGGCAAATTTATGATGTCGGGACATTTCTCATAGAAACATGAAAGTCAAAAGTAAGTCATTCAGCGCTGGTACTTTCGCAGTAATTTCTCATTTATTTTACTCTACTATACTTAACATACTTCTATAAATAAATTTTAAAAAGTAGTTAATAAACATTTATGTACCAAAGGTTTTATAAAGTTAAAGATTGTATAGAATAAAGCACACCCTAGGAACAAGGTAATCCTATGAGGAATTTCAGTGCAGTAGCTTAATAATGTATTTCCGTACCTACTATAACATTGTTTTTATACTATAACATAGTTTTATCATTATCTAATTGATTATATCTTATTGTAAATATATATTTTTTTAAAAGAACAATTTTGGCTACTATTTTGTTAAATGGTGGGACTCGTGCGAGTTTCTTACGCCGGTTCTTCTCGCCGGGTTAGGCTTCCGAACCGGTGGTAACTGGTAATTGTAATTTATTTTCAAAATTGACCTTCATAAAACAAACTTTATGTTTTAATTTTGAATAAAAACTTTTTTATTATTATTTTTACACCTATAACTCAAGCATACATACAACAGTAACTCAAGCAGCCAATGAACGCAAACACAAAAACACTACGAAAACCAGCCTACGTCGTAAACGTGGTACCATTATTTTCTAATCTGGCGAAAATATAATAAATTTTAAAAGCGACTCAACGACTTCCCAAACTCGGGGACGACACCGACTTAACGAAAAAAAAAGAGATAAAAATAAAATATATCTTTGTTTACTGCGAAACTTGCGCTCGGCTGTAACGCAACTTATAATGACCGGGGGATGTTATTTTGGTTTTTTATTAACTTTTCACTTGTTTGGCCGACTTGGCGAAGTACTTAAATCGCTTCTTGATGACGAAGCGGACTCGGGTGGGCGCTGAGCTTGTTAATTATGCATCCTTTGATCCTCTTTGCTTCTGAGCTTCAATCCATATGGCTCTTTTGTCTTTGATGAGATATGCATGTGATATTTCTTCTTCTTTCTCCGCGATTTTAACGAAGATGTACCTTCCTAGGTACACATGTTTGACTACTTGTACACATTTTCAGACATTTAAATTTTTTGTAAAATTAAAATGTTGTATAATGACGTCATTGCGTCGAGAATTTGAAACAAGTATAATATATCGGAGGCCACGCGACTTGTTGTAATATTTTTTCAGACATATTATTCATGGTCCATATCTCTCTCTGTCTTCTAACTTAAGAGCTTCACTCTTGTCGGTGGAGTTTTCTCCATTCCTCTCTGCACTCCGCCCTTCTCTTGACCTCCTGATACGACACGACCATCACTTTCTCCTTCACCTGGTCCTTAAAGGTTCTTCTCGGCCTTTTACGTTTTCTTCTACCTTCTATCTTTCCTTCAATTATTCCTCTAATAAAGTTGTCGAGCCGTATCAAGTCTCCTAACATCTTTCCTCTTCTGGTCTCGATGGTTTTTAATATCTCTTTTTTTATTTATTCTTCGTTTATATATTATGCCGAATATAGTGTGAAGAGAATGACGCATAGAGCATTTTTTGTTTTGGTACCTCATATAAATTACTAATATACATAATATTAGTAATTTATATGAGGTACCTCAAAAAAAAATCAAAAGTGAGTGACCACAAGAGAGAGTTTACGGAGAGCTAAAAATAAAAATTTGTGATCATTCTCCATTGTGTTCAATTTTGTATGATTTAGCAAATTGGTCAGTAATTAGAAATTTACACTCAATAAGTCTATAATAATAGTATCGTTGTGAAGCCTGCCCCAAACACTCGACTGTGAATTATTCATGAAGTTATATTTTGTTCGCAGCCCTTTCCGTGTTCGTGAAATAATTAAAATAAGAACAGGGGGTGGGGGTAGTCGCTGGAAATATTATGATAATATTGAAAGTAGAGAAATAACGGTTTTAATATAATTAGTGGACGCTGGTCGCCTATTTGCCTATTATACAATAACTAAGAGTTATTTTGCCTCATGCATGCCGAATTTTCTTTTAATATCTATACTAATATAATAAAGCGGAAGGTTTTGTTTGTTTGTTTGTTTAAACGCGCTAATCTCAGGAACTACTGGTCCGATTTGAAAAAATCTTTTTTTGTTGGATAGTCCATTTATTGGAATTATAAAGGAAGGCTTTAGGCTATATAACATTACGCTGTGACCAATAAGAGCGAAGCGTCAGTGAGAAATGTTGCAAAAACTGGGAAAATTATTCACGTTTGGGAACTTTCGTTGAGTGCGCTACATAAACTGTTTAAGTCACTCAAAAACCACGCTAACGAAGTCGCAGGGCACAGCTAGTTATTTAATAAGAGGCTTTTGCAGAACAAGGCGTGCTAGCTATAAAAAATATAGAAGACAAATATCATCTCTTTAATGCGAAAGAGATCTTCTGAAATACATTCCATTCTTATATAACATATGCCTTTGTAATAATAGTCAATATAACATATCTTATACAAGGTACAAATAAAAAAGTCATAATACTTTAGGGGTGATATCTTCTTTCTATGTAGAGTATACTGTAAAAGACAGACTTACTTTTGACTTTCATGATTGTATGAGAAAATCCCCTAGATCATGAATTTTCCCACATAGTAATAATAAAATATTACCTCTTTCAGGGCTGGTTCTTTCACAGTAAACTCTATATACGGGACCCATACATACCCTTAAGTATAATCACTCATTAATATTAAATCCTGTTTAAATAGGTACATAAATAAATTATATAAAAAATTTCAATAAATAAAATATACTTGTAATAATGTTTTTGACACTTAACAAAGTTATCACTGGCAGATGTTATGATAAATGTAAAAAAACAAACGATTTGTATACGGCAAAGCGAAATATTATCAGAACTCCCTTACCTACTACTCTCGTGACATGTTTTGGATTTGAACCTTACTCTCAAAAACTCAATTACTTATTTATTTCGTGTTGTTTCTTCGGTCGTCTTTTGACGTCTAAAGTGAACAACGCTGTTCTTTCATTTCAGCTTAAAATAAAGCCATTTCAATATAATGGTAATTTACCTTACTGTCTTATAATATTTTCTCGCTTTACATTCACAACCTGGTATCTATAAAACTACAACTTTTCAATTCAATTCAATTCAATTCAATTCTTTATTTCCGGAAATTGGTTACATGGTTGTTACAATGATTTACACACAGTGGGCACAATTTCTGCCCATAGGGCATGGAAATATTTGTAGTAAAAATAAAAAGAATAATTACAAAGTAGATATTATAAAAATACATGCAACATACTCGTAATTATATTCTCTCAACGTAAGTAATACCTATATACCTCTATGTCAATTCAGGAGAGTCAAAAAACTTAATAATTTTAGATTTTATTATGACATGGATTTTATTTAAAATATTCAGTTATGTACAGTACACCTATGTATCCAAAATCCATGTCATTATAAAATGTAAAAATATTAAGTTTTTTGACTCTACTGAAAAGTTGTAGTTTTATAGATTCGAGGTCGTGAAGGTAAAGCGACCATTTGTATTGGTTTGTATCCAGTATAAATCAGTATAATATTATAATATTTTGAAAATATCACACGCTATTGTATGACAGAGTGTTAACCACATAATAATACATTTTCTATCATTGTTATTATCTTTGTGATGAAATAAATGATTTTATTTCCTTTATTTATGAGAACATAAAATTCACTTGTTGATTGATATTAAAATATGAAAAAACGCCAAACGCTTATGTACGTACGTGCGTGCACAAACAAAATAAAACAATATGCCGTGAAATATTAACATCCATATGGAATCTTTATGTGTATTATGTATTTGGTACATAATACACATAAAGATCCAGAAAAGATAGTACCAAATAATACCAAAAATGTAATAACCGTGAAATCCGCACATATTTAATACGCTCTTTATTCCGCAAAATTTATAGTTATTGATCGCACTCTCGTCTTGAGTTATAAGGAAAATAAAAATAAAAGCTTTTACAGATTGTTTGTATGTTTGTTTCAGTGAACAGAATCCGAAACTACAATTCTGAATTTGATGGGCACAAATAGAGTATAGTATAAGAGAATAGACGGGCAAGTTTTTACGGCAAGATGTACGGTCACCGTGGGCTTTTCTTGTCGCGAAGTCGCGGGCAACGTCTAGCAAAGTAATACAAGTCGACGAGGTCTTGCAAATATTTCTCTTGGCCACGATGTCAAATCTCTAGATAAGTAGAAAATATGTAGATGGTCTACGCGCTACGAGGCTACGAGGCTACGGCGTAGGCGGTAGGCTTTTTGTTGAAGGTTTAAACAGCGTGGTTTATCTTATGCTAAGGGCGTATTTCACCAAGCAATGTTAAAGTTAACGCCAAGTTAAATATCATGTTATCCCTCTCGTATTTCCTGTCAATGAATGAGATGGCATGGTATTTTAACATGGCGTTAACTTTAACATTGCTTGGTGAAACATGGCCTAATAGTTGTTAAATATTATTAAAGTTATTAATGATTTTGTTCCATAAAACATAATGTATGTCTATTTACGAGTATGTTAAGTTTAGTTTTTGATACTGTTAATACTTTGTGATGTAGTGTAATGTGAATGTGACTGTTGAATAAATATAATTACTTACTTACTTACTTACTTACTTACTTACTTACTTACTTAATTACTTACTTACTTACTTACTTACTTACTTACTTACTTACTTACTTACTTACTTACTTACTTACTTACTTACTTACTTACTTACTTACTTACTTACTTACTTACTTACTTACTTACTTACTTACTTATAATAATATATTACTTTTCAAATTCATTAAGGGATTAAATAGACTATTTATTATTCTTATAATATAGAGACCTTATTTTTAGAGTATTATTTTTAATTTCCTTTGATTTTTCCCATTTTACTCCTTCTCTACTCACACGCACTCTATACTCTTAATCTTATAATTATTTATACTGAAATGCGTTGTTAATGTAGCTAAGTTTAATTTGGATACTAATAATATTTAGCTCCCCACACCGATTTCATCGACAGTGGCGACGAAATCACTGAATGTATTTCAGACTAGCAAATCAAAATATAAAAAAAACCAAATGAAAAGTAACAGCTGAGAAATTTGGCGTGAGAAACTCACTATATCCCAGAGCGACCTTGGACGAGTCTAGATATTCAACATCCATACACCACTGACAAACATTTGCTGTAGAATTCGTAACGCTTCAGTTTGGATGACGCTTGCTGTATTATGTGGAACTCGTTTGGAGGACGTATGATGGGTGATGGTTATTGCTGTGATGAGCATTCCGGGGAGGGGGTGGGGGAGGTGTGGAGGAGAGGTTTAGTTTCAATAGAATAAGGACGGTGATGAGTTGAATATTCACAAGAATAGTGATGTGGCGGTACTACTAGCGCTACAATCCTGCATCGTGCTATCGAAGTCCGGCGCTATATATACGACATCTGAAAACTAGGACAGTGGGCTTCGGCCTGACCGAGCATACCATCTCGTGAGGTCGGAGATCTCCCTTTGGGGCTTCCACTAGTAGTAGTGTAGCAGGTAGTAGTGTCTTGATCATTTAAGGCGAGGAATAACCGCTACTAGCGCCACTCTTTTTTAAATTAATTTTACAACGACACAAAGATCTTATTAAAAAAAGTAATCGGTTAAAACTCTAAGTATTTAAATAGATAAAATAGTTAAACTAATTTATTGACATTTAATTACAGCTCTAAATCCTATAGTGTATTTACTCTCATAAATATCGCCAAAAGTGGCCGTTTTAGTCATTCAGCACTGCAGCACTTTCACAGTTACTCTAAATAGGAGGCATATACACACTCTTAAGTATTTTAAAATTTATTTTACACCTTATATTATCCAACTAGCTGTTCCCGCGACTTCGTACGCGTGGAAAAGTGATTTAGGACACTTTTATATTTTTAAATATATTTTTAGTTTATTGGCGCAACCGCTGACAACTTTCGCCAATAGGTACTTCCCAGTGTATCCCAGTGTTGATCCCGATCCAGCAAGTCACGTACCCGGCAAGCCTCTTGGTATGCAGGGTATAATAATAATATAGTACCATCCTTTCGGAGCTCGGCAAAAGAAGTAGGCCTTCGAACAATATGTAGAAGTCAGCAAAGGTATTCGAAGTTAGGATAATATTATTCGAATGCACCGTATAGACCCAGCCAATTTTTCACGTTAATTTAGTAAATTATTTAACTTCGATGTCCGTCTGTCTATCTGTCTGGTTGTCAAAACTTTAACACGTGTAGGTATCAAGCTAACAATCCTATTAAATACTCAGGATCTTCTGGCTTTGAAAAAAACAGACTCCTTAGCCACATCTACCCAAAGATTCAGCCGTTTATCTCTCTAATTTTCGACACTCTAAAGGGAACCAAAACCTAAATTTGATACGAAGCAACGTCTTAATAGTGCCGACATAGAATAAATTGCGAAACCATAAAAATATCTTTAATTTTTTTGAGCTTACTACTTACCGTTTTTGTCATTAATATTTTGAGATATTAAATTGAAACTTATATTGCAATTACTAAGGTATTTAAAACGAAGCTCTCGGTTAGACATGGGCGCAGCGGCACGCCCCGCCGAGGATCCAGCAGGCTTACTCTCGACACATCCGAGAATCGAATCAATTCGATCTCAACGGTTTTTGGTGTTTTATTTGGTAGATTACTTTGGAACTAATTAGGATAAAGAAAACCGTTAGAAATAAACAAACGTCAATTTATTCGGGAGTATGCGGCACGATCGAATCTGAATCAAAATCGAATCAGTTTGGAGAGTTAGGCCGATCGGTTTTAGTAGCGTTTTTTTATTAACCTACCGTAAGTATAATAATAATAATATCAATAAATGAAATTTAGTTTTAAAGAAAATATAAAATAAAAAAAGATTAAATTTGAATGGTTGAAGCAGCGCGGTTCCCGCCGCGCTTCATACAAACGTCCAGCATTTTTTTTAAACTGTCATAAGTTTTTTATTTATGAACCGATTGAGATGAAATAAATGTTAAGTCAAGATTACTACAAATATGATTGAACCACATCTCAATCGGATAAGCCGTTTCTGAGATTTGCGTGCACAAATGCACCGACAAACAGACAAAAATAAAAAAATATATTGTTTTGGGTACTATTGCATAAATAAAAGTCTCCTATAATAACACAGGCACAGTTAGCACATTTTAATAGTATTTTTTACTCAGCAGTCTACACTACACCAGCCCGACTCGGACGTAAGACGTCACGCAGCAGCCTGCATTACGCGGCGCCGGGTCGAATCACGGCGAAACGATTTTAATTTTGCTATATTTCCTAAACTACTCATTATATTTGCATGGTATAAAGGGCAAATATTATAGTCTTCATGGAATGCTTAAGCCAACTAACGTATTAAAATGATAAGGATTAATACCGTGATGGTATAAATAGCTTTCCAAAAACCGCTTAATTACCCGTTTTTTAGTTTATCGCGAAAGGCTTTCTTTTAATTATACAGTTAATTAAGTTGATTTTATACAATAAATGATAATTTATTTCAATTTGTGAAGCAAGTTCAAAAATACAATTTTTATATTATTATGACACTGTGAAAACACTGTTTTCCCAGAAAAAAAATCCTGATAGTTAGGTACTTATTTGATGTTTTAATCTACTTTAGTGCCACGTTCTATTGCTTCGCGTCACTGTGTAAGCGATCCCCCCGCGCCCCCCGCACGAACCGTTCGACCGCAGGCCGCGCGCGCGAAATTCCATCCGACTTGCTTCAAATTTATCGTCACTGCTAGGCTCCTATGTATCGTAGCGTTATGTTATATAGCCTATAACCTGCCCAGGAATATGGGCTACAATCGTACCAAGTTTGGTTAAAATCCCTTCAGTAGTTTTTGTTCCCATCGTGCACATACAGACAGACAGACAGACAGACAAAAATTTTACTAATTGCATTTTTGGCATCAGTATCGATCGCCAATCATCCTCCAATATGTATTTTGAAAAAATATTCAATGTACAGAATTGACCTCTCTACAGTTTTATTATAAGTATAGATGTCCATCCTTTACGTCTCGTAATCGGCTAAAAAGTATTTTGAACACCATCAAATCTACTTTCGCCATTGAATTTTTCATGGATAAATACAAACATTTTAATTAAGGAACTTAATATCATATGATATCATTAATATCCGCCATTAGCAGGTGGTATGCGATACTCCGCTTGCCCACGCATGTGAAGCACTAACCGGCTCGTAACATAAACAACGGTGTATCACCCCATAAACAACCCCTATCGTGTGCTGGGGGCATCACATGTCCGGTCACTGCGCCGAGTACTGGCGAGGTAACGTACACTGATTACACGCTAACGACGTTGACATACAATTTACACCACTACTTGTGGGTTGGGTAATGGACTTGAATCTGGGCTAAATAGAACATTAACAGAACTATAATTTTACGGGAAAATTAAAAATATGCTCCGCATGGGCAGATATAATAATAGCTCCCCTCACCGATTTCGGTGTCGGTAACCGATTTCATTGAAACCACGCTACGCAGGAGTTATTTTTTAGTGTCCAAATGTGTGCACAATACACAGAAGCACTCTCTCTTCCTTTTACTCTCATAACCCAGTGGGACGGTAAACCTACACGATTGGCGAGAGAACAGGCGCAGGTCCGACTTTTTACATGCCCATCCGAAGCATGGATCATCTATCTTGTCAGACAATCATGTGATCAGCCCGCATTGTCCTAACCAAACTTGGAAACAACATTTTTGTTGCTCCAACGCGGGAATCGAAACCACGACCTCCGGGTCGAGAGCGAAGCTCTGAACCACTAGACCACGGAGGTGATAATATAATCTACCAATTTTAATATCATTTTTTCACTGTGCTAGAGTCACACATCAACTTAGTCGAATTAGAATATTTTTTTACAGTTAGTACATTTTACAGGAATTTTTACAGGACGGTTGTTTACTAGAGAAGACACACACACACCGGAGGCGTGGTGTTTCTGTAACTCCTATCGGCTTCACTTACCTCTTACCTATAGAAGTAAAATTAATTAATTAATTATTATTAATTCAAATTCAAAATATTTTATTTCCAAATGAAACTTAACAAGATATTTTCGGAAAGTCAACAAAAAGGCTACCACCGGTTCAACCCTAGCCCGCCGAGAAGAACCGGCGTAAGAAACTCGGACGGGCCATCTTTTAGCAAAAAGATGGAAAATTTATATTTTTAAAGAGTGTACACAGAATATGTTTACAATGTAAAAACTTAATATATATACAGTGTGTAAAAAGAGCAGTCACTATAAAACTTTGAGATACGATTATACTACCTTTCCTCATTTTGGAAATGTATTTTTTTTTTCTTTTTCAAAAGTTAAAAAAAAATTTTTACTGCTCCCCATTTCTTATTTTTTTGTCGCAAAAATAACAATAAAGTAAATTTTTTTTTTTTGTAAAAAAAAATATAATCATATCCCAAAGTTATAGTGACTGCTCTTTTTACACCCGTTATTATAACATAAGTACATAAAGTTTATTGAGGCAGCCTTGCATGTCATGCCATCTTATTAAGGTAAATCATTGACTTTATTATAGGCTTTAGCACACAAACAAATCCCTGCCTAATATACAGCCTGAAGGTTTCTTCTAGCCTTTGCCACTGACTTTCTCCTTTATTATGACACGCCACGAGCCTGACCACGAGACTTTCGATCACAAAAGTGACCAGTAGTTTGCGATCACAAAAGTGACCAGTAGAAACTCAATTAACAACCTAACTCCTTACGTAATATAACAAACAAGCACTTTAGTGACACAACACGGTCGTAAATATAGTTATATGTAGCAAGTCGCCACTTGAGACAAATTCGCAAAAATAACAAATACCAATTACACGGGGGCTTCTGCGATTTTATGGTCGTCTGCTAGTCCTGATACGGGTGTAGCCACAGACATACATTCAAATAGACAACCCCTGTGCTCTGTAACGATTAGGTAGACGTGGTGTGCGTTGTAATTGTTACATATAATTGAAGACATGAATGGATGCCGATATTAATAAAAAATACCAGAAAATTTACTTTAAACCGTCACTTATAAACGTTTTAGGATGTGTATATTGATTCTAGGTTCTTTTGATTAACGTATTTAATGCATTATGACATATTCTAAAATGTTTCAGTGAAAGTTTGAATTCACTTTTCTCGAAATCAGAATTTTACAAGACGCACCACATATAAAAATATTTTTGTTTTTTTTTATATCTATAGACGCTTCACACCACGTCAATCTGGCCCCGTGCTAAGTATCATAAGAACTTGTGTTACCAGCCAATGGAAACATATTTAATACTTGTATACTATACATACACATATTTAATACACATCCATGACCCGGGAACACAGAAAATTTTTTGTTCTTTCGGCGGGATTCGACCTGTGACCTCCGGCTCGAGCACCAATGTGCTCAACCACTGCGCTACGGCGGTCGTCTGTATATTTAATTCGTACTTTGTTACTTTTTTGTGAGAGTGAATTTTAAAAGACACTTCATGACATAAAATTGTGTATTTACACAAGCTTACACTACTTTATTTTAGATAATGAAATTAAGAAGTACGCACAGTATTTACACATAGACACAAGATGTTCAATTTCTACATTAATCGCACTGTCACAAGATGAAATTCTCAGTCATCAGGATGAAAATGCTTATTTAAAGAATACCTACTGTCAAATATTTCATTAATACAAGCGGGGACGACACCACTTCCATTTTTTTAAATAATTATATTAAAATATCAAATTCCCAATAGCGTTTTCGTGATTTTCCTCCTCTCAAAGAACTCCATCTAGCCATTTAGTCTACAGAGCGAGACAAACATTTGAACTTGGCGCCGAAGTTTGTATTTTTTTTTTATTACATATAATCAGTGTCACTGTCATAATAGGCAACACCTTTCAAGCTCAAATCCACAGCGGTTTAGGCTGCATTCCAAACATTCATACAAACAGAGTCTCGCATAGCCCTCATTCTAGCGCAGTCGGTTAAAAAGTAGTTTTCACATTAAAATATGTCCGTCCCTCCTTTAGTGTCTATGTTCATCTCTTAACTGTCTATGTCTATGTTTCCGGCCCCAGTTCCAGCGGCATCCACTTATCTATATATCCCGTGGCGTTTGTTAGTTCCACGTTTACGGGCCTTTTACGGCCTCTCGGGGGCTTTATGGGACATAAACTGGGCCCAGGGCTGGAGGTTATCACGGCCCCTGATTCCCGACGAGCCAGCGCTGAGTAAGTGGAAGTCAAAATTTAGATTGGTGAAAATTCTACAAAAATAGTACGTATAGATAAGTATTGGTATAGAAAAATTAAAGAATTATCACAAACTACGTGTAGTTTTTTAATTATCCCACATGAACTCTTATTTAAATTCCAAGAGTTCTACTTTTTAGTGGAGTAATATACAGGATGTAAAAAGAGCAGTCACTATAACTTTGAGATACGATTATACTACTTTTCTCATTTTGGAAATACATTTTTTTTATATTTTTCGTGTCAAAAACTATATTTTTTTTAATAACATTTCTTATTATTTTGTCGCACAAACAACCATAAACCAAAAAAAAATTCTTTTTTTAATTTTTGTAAATAAAAATTGAAAAAAAAAACATTTCTAGAATTAAAAAAGGTAGTATAATCATATCCCAAAGTTATAGTGACTGCTCTTTTTACACCCGCTATAATGCAAAGGCATATTAGTGACCACATGGATCTTTTTCAAATTCGAGAATAAAGTTATTTCGTTTCGCTGCATAATATTTTATCTATGGAATATTTATCTTAAAGAGAGCTTTAAATTTATAACTCAAAATAATGTAATCCTTTTTTTGACGATTTCCTTTTTGTTACAGCGAAATCTGTCAGTAGAAATTTCAATAACGTCTATTCCGTGACTCTAACGTGAACCGGCCATATCCAGTCAGTTCGAGTTAAACATACTGTCATTTATTGTTCGCATGCACAACTTACATTTATACAGGTTGATTCATGGTTCATATATTAACCCGAATATAGTGTTAAGAGAATGACGCGTAGAGCATTTATTGTTTTGGCACCTCATATAAATTACTTAATATAACTTAAAAAAAATTAAAGGTCTAAAATGACCACAAGGAGTGAATGAATCTACTATACTGGGACTCGCTGGCTCCTAGTCTATACATACGAACGCACTGGTCCTTGACCTTGGAAATCTTTAATCGTGATTTGTCGCGTTGTGGTAAGTAATTTATGAGGTACCAAAACAGAAAATGCTCTACGCGTCATTGTCTTCACACTATATTCGGCTTGATATATAATATGAACCATGAATCATTCTGTATACCAAAAGCACAAATTACTAAATGGTAACTCCAAAAGCGCGCATGAATAGACAAACTAATAACAAATTTATTTGCAAACGAGCATAAGTTATGAGTTGATTTTTGTAGCGTCTTTCCTTACATCGAAGCACACAGCTAACTGATTTGGTGGTTATATGATGAAGAACACCGGCCTCCTTTCGACAGCTTCCTGACGTGGGAGAACAGCTACAGTTAATTGTGCAGTGACGAAGTGAGTCGTCCCTCGGACAGGAACGGCTCGTCCCTCGGAGGGACGAAGGGACAGAGACAAATGTAAGTTGTAACCCTTCTCATCAGCCACGCAAACGTCTTCATTCATCACAATAGCGAGTTAATCGTTATTAATGTTACTGTTGTTGGGTGATCTCGACACGTTCGCTATTGGGGGCTGCTCACACCGGGACGAGGACTTCTTACATCGTAATACAAATACACAAATTATTTAGACTTTTTCCTTTATTTCTTACTTGCTGTGTGCTTTATTTCTTACTTAGTGCCTGCGACTTCATTTGCATGGTTTTTGAGTGACTTAAGCCGTTTGTGCAGCGCACGCAACGAATGTCCTCATGTGAATAATTTTTCCCGTTTTTGCAACATTTCTCACTGACGCTTCGCTCCTATTGGTCGCAGCGTAATGTTATATAGCCTTAAGCCTTCTTCTATGAACTATACAACAAAAAAAGACCATTCGGTCCAGTAATTCCTGAGATTAGTGCGTTTAAACAAACAAACTCTTCCGCTTTATAATATTAGTATAGATTTAATTCGCTCTCGACGGAGATCGTGAGTTCGATTCCGGCGTTGGACAAAAAAAAATTGTTTTCAAGTTTGGTTAGGACAATGCAGGCTGATCACCTGATTGTCTGACAAGAAAGATGATCCCGTCGGATGGTCATGTAAAAAGTCGGTCCTGCGCCTCATCTAGTCGTGTCGGTTATCCGTCCTATTGTGCTACGAGAGTGTAGGAAGAGAGAGTGCTTTTGTGTACTGCGCACACGCTTGGACACTATAAAATAACTCCTGCGTAGCTTCAACGAAGGCCTGGTTTCAATGAAACCGGCCACCGGCACCGAAAACGGGAGGATGCCCTATTTAACATCAAATGTATTAAATACAACCGAGAAAAAGTAAAGTCTAGAAGATAGACTTACCTAAACCTATACCTACGAATTCCTGTTTCGAAGGCCTACAAACTTTGATGACGTAATTAAAAACGTACATTGAACTCTGCTTATTCTATTAAAGGGTGATTTTTCAATTGCCACATAACTTTCTTCTTCTTCTTTTTTTGGCATATGCCTCCCTCTCAATAGGAGTTGCCAACGTCAGAGTGTAAAAGGTTAGCAGTACAGTGGGATGATAAGAACATAAGAACAACTTCACGCGAGTCTCGTGCAGATACAAGTTAAATAAATTACAGGCTGGTATTTTACATAAAAGATGTTTCTTAGCCTTTTATGAACTTTTCCTGAAGAATTAGTATGATACAAATGTCAGTCACATGTTTATTGGACAAAAAGTTATCTGACGACTGAAAAATCTCTTCATAGACAAAATATATATATATATTTTTTTTTAAATATACTTTTTAGTTTTTTATATAGGTATGTACTGGAAATACTAACAGTAATAATACAATATTTCATCACTGTCTGTAAAGTGACTTTTCTAATGTAAACATTGTTCCTTTATGTGTAAAATATGTTTTGTTACTAAGGGGGAGAAATATGAAAAATTTCGATACTTCACCTCATCATTTTTACCCTTCAAAACGGGGTAAATTTAGAAATCTGCTTAGAGCATTACGTGTCCTAATTATCTCATTACATCCCAACAAATAATAAACCATGTTTAAAATTAACGACCAGCATTTAACCGTACTTGTACAGGGTGTTTCTAAAATGATTTTACTTTTGTACCAGGGGTAAATTAGAACGAAGGGGTTGGCGTAAACAGAGGGAAAGATATCATAATATATGTTTGGATATTTTTTTTATCAACCATTTCATGAACTCAATTAACCACACTAATATTATAAAAGTGATTTGAGTGTGTGCTTATCACTTTCTAACGACTAAACGGCTGGAGCGATTTTAATATTTTTTTTTGTGGAGTGACCTGACCCTGACATACAGGCTATAATATTATTGAGTGATAAAACTTTAGGGTGTGTATGGATCCCGTATTTAGAGTTTACTGAGAAAGTACCAGCGCTAAGAGAGATACTTTTTTAATTATTAAAACGGCAAATTTATGAAGTTGGGGCATTTCTCATACAAGCATGAAAGTCAAAAGTAAGTATTTCTGGTACTTTCACTGTATACTCTACATAAGAGGCACATATACACCCTAAAGTATTATAACTCATTTATTTAACACCTTGTATACAGCAGAAAAATGTACGATTCCCGCGGAATTTAATTTTTACGCGTACGAAGTAGCGGGAAACGTCTTGTAATAAATAAAATGTAGTAAACAATAATACATGACTATAATAAATATCTTTGTTAAGATGCAGCGAAATAATTACAAAGAACAGTAATTGTTTAATTTTAGAGCAACCCATATTTTAGCCCTCAGGACAGTCGGCCGGTACTACGTGTATCGCGTTCTTCGGCCCATTATGACCGAAGCGTAATTACATTTCACCCTTCCGCGCTCGGGACAAAAGGGCCTTCAATTGGAATATTTTACCAGTCCTTTATACTAACGACAATGGAAAACGTCGAAAAATGTGATTTGATTCTATTAACGGCTAGACTGTAACTTATACAGTGTGACAGGTGAGACACGAGCAATACTTGAGGACGTGATATTTGGCTATTATATGAGATGAAAAAAAATAATGCCGCCGCGCCCTACCACGCCGGCTGCATATAATAATATATAGCATAGCCTAGCCGCGTAATGTTCATTGTATCCACGATTCATTTATTTAAAGAAAAAATTTTATTTTATTACATATAACGTAAACGCACCTAATAACGACCCCTTAAAATTCGCGCCCATTACCGCCCTATTAAGAAAACTACCGTTTTTATGTGATATATTAAAGTTACACAATTGGTTGGTTAAAAAAAAGATATATATTTTGTATTGCAAATATTCGCCTTTTGTATGTGTGGGTAACTCAACGATTTAAAGAATAATAGCTCAATTCGGCCGTGTACGTCGGCGACAGTTGCATATTCCATACTATGGCGTTCCCGATAACGTAAGTACTGTCGTTCCACTATTAGCAAAATATTATATCGTCAAGCTTTTAAATTTAACTTCCAGTACTTTGATGCATTTTTAAATATTTTCAGGAACACAAATAACAACTATTTATAATGAGATACTATTTTATTTTGCCTAAAATTCAATATTAAAAACAGGCGGTAATAGGAACAAAAAACACTTTTTTTTTCCTATTATCGACCCACAATCGACCATAGGTCGCTGATAAGAACTTTTCGTATATTTTGTGTATCATGATTTTTGTTAAAAAGTATAAATTAATAGGCAGGAGGGTGTATTAACTCAGGTCCTTAATATATTAACCTGTATTTGAGCTATTAACGCCATATAGTCTAGAGCTTTAGGAGCCGTAAAAACTAACTTTGTTCTTATGTAAATATTTTGATGAATAAAGCAGGTATACTTTTTAAATAGCGTATTTTTTAAATTGAAATATCATTTTTATTAAATATTTATGTAATAACACATTAAAAATAATTGAAACGTACAAAAATCACATGTATTTACACAATTTATACAAATTCCATTAGGTCGGTAATAGGTTACACAATGTCCTTTAAGAAAACCTATTACCGATCTACTTCTACATTTTCAAACAAACGCCCTAACTAGTTAGATATTTTTATGTGGTATTTATTTTCAAGGAAATAAAGTTACATATCAGGGTAGTTACCCTAGTAATACCTCGGAGTAATAGAAACTAGGTACAGTATTCTATAAAAAACATACATCGCAGTAGTTTAGCCGCTACGAGGTAACATTCCTAAACACATACATACATACATACATACATACATACATACATACATACATACATACATAGACTGCCAAAATCATTCTTCAATCATCCTTTTGGCTTCGCCGAAGTCGGGTAATAATTCCTATAAATAACACTTTTTGACTGATTTGCTGTAAAGAATATACTATTATAAGAATACATAATAATATAAATAATTGATAAGTAGTGATAGCATACTGTACGTGTAGTGCGGGGGCATTTATATACATTTGTTATAGCATGAGCATTTTTTATTTTACTTTGACGGTTTCATTTTTATTGGCGCTACATATTAATAATATGCTTATTTTTTTGACATCAATCTGAACTATGCTTAAACTGGCGGTAATAGGTGCGTTTACGTTATTTATAACGTGAATCGAGTACCGAGTACTCTCCGTAAGTATTGCACATGTCTCACCAGTCAGGCTGTATTCGTGGATTGTGGCAGCATTCATGGAAATATTATGATACTTAGTTAAAATATTATAATGGATAATGTTACTAGACATACATAATTGCTCAAAACTGTCACAGTAGGAGTTGTATCTGTACAAATATAGTTATTTTTGTTTCATTGAAAAATACCAAGTATTCATGAATTTACAGACATTTGAAAATATTAAGCAGACGTTGAAAAATGACGCCATCGGATCGAGAATTTCAAACAAGTACCTATATCAAGAAAACTACACGAGGTATTGTAATATTTTTTCAGACATATTATTTATATTACGGAACCTTTGCAGGGGCCTTACTCTTCAAAACGGATTCGATTTTGATTCAGATTCGATCGTGCCGCGTACTCCCGATTAAATTGACGTTTGTTTAATTTGATTCTCAGTCGATTGATATGGTCGGGAGTAAACGAAATACGATCTAAAGATTTTCTTTATCCTGGTTAGTTTCAAAGTAATTCACCAAATAAAATACCGATAGCCGTTTACATCCAACTGATTCGATTCTCGGTTGTGTTGGGAGTAAGCCTGCTGACCTATCAGTCCGTCTTATAACATATATTCTAGAATATAGAAGTTCTTTTGTTGAAGTCGGTTCGAAAAGATAGCTCACTCGTCAATCGGATTGGATGCAACCCATAAAGCTTATTGCACAAATTAAATTTCGGGAATACCCATTTCAAATCCCATCCGTAGAAGTTGAGCCGGGCGCCTTATCGCCGAGTGTACCTATAAAGTCAAATCTACCCTTCATCGTTATAGATTTACCCCCGCGAGGGTTCCTGCCCTTATCGGGCCTTCTTTACGACCGCCGAGATATCCGAAGATCGTCTCATTTGAAAAAAGATTGATCGCATACATCAAATCTGGGCGTGGGCAGTTTGGAGAGGTTGCATATAATTGAAAAGTTGTTGTAACCAGCACATATAATACGTCTCCGATTGTAAAACAATACACAATATGCACCGAGCATCCGAGTGAAGCCAATAAATAAATTTTAGGTGTGCGTAATATGGTAATACACAAAGAGACTATCTAATATCTATATCTATCCTTTTACTCATATCACATTTTTTGACGCCTCCGTGGTCTAGTGGTTTAGAGCTTGACCCGGAGGTCGCGGGTTCGTATCCCGCTGAGGGAACAAAATGCTTTAAATGTTCCTGAGTCATGGATGTGTGTTAAATTTGTGTATTAATAAAAAGAACTGGTAAATGACCAACTTTTTACCATTCCACGAATGGATCAACGTTCACATCAGGCAATTAGGTAATATTGCGTCGTTCAAACAATGGCTGTATATAGTGTCACATTTAAAAGACGTTTTCCTATTAAGAGAACCGAATATAACTCTTTTTATTAATATTATTTTACAAGTATTACGTTGTACTTTTAACTGCTCCTTAACCAAAATTATAAATTAATTATTTTAAATCAATATAATGTAAAAATTTATACCTGCATCTACTAGTGTCACAATCTCCTATAATTGCAATAATAAGATACAGTATATAAACACTGTTTTCTTAAACAAATTATATCACTTGCACTTTTGTCAAAATTTGCTGTTATTTTTCTCTTCCACTTGTTTACAATGGAGTCCTTGCAAGAATCAATAACACAAATGAATAAGATGTTTAACTCGAAGATGATGGAGTTCCAGCAGGAGCTGTGTGCGGTCCAGACTACAAACACCTCTACAACACTGGCATCTGATTTTTGTGAGTTCAAAAATTTTATATTGAATGCACTTAAGATGATGCAGGCTCAGTTGGAAATATTGATGGATGCCTATGATCAAACTGAGATGAGGCACAGAAGAAAGATTTTGCTTGTGCATGGAGTTCCCGAAACCAAAAAGGATGCACAAGAAGCTATTGCATCTTTGTTGTCTTCCCAGTTAAAAGTCCAAGACATAAACATTTCTTCAGTAAAATATTGTCACCGCTTGGGACGCTTAAAGGAATCAAAACCCAGACCGATCTTGGTTAAGTTTCAGAATTTTACTGATCGGAATGAGGTTTGGAGGGCTAAGACCAGCCTGAAAAATTCCGGCATCACTCTATCAGAGTTTTTAATTAAAAAGAGACATGAAGTGTTCCTGGCGGCCAGGCAGCGTTTCGGTGTTACAAAGTGTTGGACATATAATGGCTCTATTTTCGTTGCTAGATCTGATGGCTCCAAAAGCAGTGTTTGTAGCATAGCGGAGTTGGATGCCATTTCTGATCTCTGTGGTGATATGGCAGAAGTCACATCTCAAGTTCCGGCATCCAAAACCAAAAATGAAACTGGAACAAGACCAAGGCGAACCAAAAAGTAAATACTCTAAGGGTAACATACTTTAAATAATAGCATGGTAACTTTCTCAATCTTCACATATATACATATAAATCTATAATTCTGCTTTGCCAATATTCGCTTCTCATTAATCATTCACTTATAATTTTATTGTCCATACTTAGATCTCATAGTTACTTATTTCTATGCATCATCACTTATTTCTTTTGTCACAAATTGTCGGTATTTCGAAAATGAAACATATTTAATTTTGTAATCTGTACTTTTTGAAAATGTTTGATATTGTTTAATTTTTTTCAACACGAAGCTTTTGACAGATGTGTTTCGGTGACGTCTGACAGGAGTGAGTGATAGTTATTCTTCTTCGTCTTCTTAATGTCACTTTAATTATATTTTTTTTTTTTTTGTTTTTTGTGTGTGGACATGAAATTTAGCATGAGCCATTATGTACTTAACTGATTTCTCTTAATCTAGTATTATGTATATAAATTGCATCTTTGTTATACAATTTTTGTAACTAATAAGCTGTGCTTGTACTTAGAACTTTATTATTATATCTCAGTATAACTCCATTAAAATTTTAATTGCCAATTTGTGTTGGGCTAGCATCTCATCTTAAAGCTAATTATATTTTGTTAGAATAACTGCTCATATTTGACTAGGTGTTTAAAAAATAATAGGCATGTTTGGATTCTTTCCATTTATTTACCTACTCTTTTTCTATTTATTTACTAATTTTATTATAGCAAATTTATTTATATACTTATGTTTTTTTTTTTTATGACACAGTGGGCTGCAGGCCAATTATATTTCAATTGTTGTAGGATAATATATTTATAGTGTTTTATATATTTTATTTATATTTAGTTTGTATTATTATCATGAATGTAAGTGTTGACTCATTTGCTTCAGATGATTTTTTATCCATTTCTTCTAACAACAGCGATGATAGTTTTCAAAGTGCCGCATTTATGTCTCTTAGGGATACCATAACTTCAAATTTTAACACAGTTAACAAATGTTTTAAGGCCGTTCATATTAATGCACAGAGCATTCCGGCTCATTACCCCGACTTGCTTGCGTCTTTTGATCGGGCTAATGTTGATGCTGTCTTTATATCGGAAACGTGGCTTAAGCCTTGCTTACCATCAACATGCTACAGTTTACCCGGTTTTAAGTTAATTCGCAACGACCGCATTGGGAGGGGTGGAGGTGGCGTTGCGATTTATCTACGTTCTGACTTGTCCTACACTATTATTAGCTCGTCAGCGCAACCCCCTCCATCTGATGCTCTCGAGTTTTTGCTGGTAGAAGTCCAGGTATCGCACTATAATAAATTATTACTCGGGGTCTACTATTGCCCATCAATGCACAATGATTACTTCTCATCCTTTGAAAATACGCTTGATGCTTTTACACCGTACTACGATCATTGTGTTATAATGGGCGATTTCAATACTTGTCTACTTAAGGGTGATAGTCGATCGACTAAACTTAGTTCAATTTTAGATTCATATAATATGAAATTACTACCTCTGAATCCTACCCACTGCTTTCCAGGTTCCCGTCCTTCCCTGCTCGACCTAATCATAGTCTCCTCTCCTAATCGTGTTACTACGCATGGACAAGTCTCAGCTGATATGTTTTCATACCATGATCTTATCTATGTCGCCTATAATGTTCGCCCTCCCAAAGCTAAGGTAAAAACTCTCCTTCAAAGAAATTTCTCTTCGATGAATATTGAAAGCCTAGAGGAGGACGCACATAACATAGACTGGTCAAACTTACTCTCAGCTGATTCCATTAATGACAAAATTGATATATTTAACGCTAAACTTAAATCTCTTTATGATATTCATGCACCTGTTAGGCCCGTTAAAATCAAACATCTTCCCGCTCCCTGGTTATCAGACGAAATCAAATCTCTGATAAATGCTAAGCATGCAGCCAAAGCCAAATTTAAAATAAAAAAGACAGAAGAATATCGTAACAAATATATTAAAATCCGGAACCGCTGTAATATGATGTGTCGTGACGCACAAAGACGTCATATTCACGCCTCCGTTGAGAACGGGGATCCGGCTAAAACATGGAAATTTCTCAAATCCCTCGGCGTGGGCAAATGCTCTGAACCGCAAGACTCTCATAATATAGATATAGATTCACTTAATAGCCATTTTACTTCCTCTTTTAATCTCGACCCCAAAATTAAATCACAAACGTTAAATTATATTTCTTCGCTACCTATATTGAATTCTGATCCGTTCCTTACTGTTCCAGTTTCCGAGTGTGAGATTAAAAAGCACATCCTTTCCATATCGTCAAACGCAGTAGGAGATGACGGTATCAGTCGTAGAATGATCACACCAATATTAGATATAATTGTTCCTGTTCTTGCACATATTTTTAATTCATGTTTAGAGTCTTGTACCTTTCCTGATGCCTGGAAGGCAGCTTACATAATTCCTTTACCTAAATCCTCCTGTCCTAAGACTGTGTCTGACTTCCGTCCTATTTCCATCCTACCCTTTTTATCAAAAGTTTTAGAGCGAATCATTCATCACCAGCTTACGAAATTTGTTACCCACAACAGCTTACTCAGTCCGTTCCAGTCCGGTTTTCGCACTGGTCACAGTACGACTACCGCATTGGTAAAGGTAGCTGATGATATACGGTCAGGTATGGATGATAAAATGCTTACTATTCTCACACTTCTGGATTTTAGTAATGCCTTCAATTCCATAGACCACGATATTCTGCTAGCCCGGCTTGCATCTTTAAATCTTTCACCATCAATAATTAATTTATTTCGTAGCTACCTTGTAGGACGACGGCAGAGAGTTAAATCATCTGATTATTTCTCCGATTGGAGTTATATCTATGCCGGCGTGCCTCAGGGTGGTGTGCTATCTCCTCTTCTGTTTGCAATTTTTATAAACCCTATAACAATATCGATTTCATCATCCTACCACTTGTATGCGGACGATCTTCAAATATACACACAGTCTCCTTTGGACAATCTGAATTCCGCTTTTGATCTAGTGAATCACGATTTGTCGAATATTTGTGAATGGAGCAAGAATCATGGACTTCTTATTAATCCTATTAAAACTCAATTAATTGTAATTGGTAGCCCCGGGCTAATTTCTAGAGTTGACCATGATTCTTTACCTCCTGTCCTTATAAATGGTGTAACAATACCTTTCAGTAAAGTGGTTAAAAACTTGGGAGTGTACTTTGATGAACATTTATCGTGGACGCATCAATTGCAAGAGATTAGTAGAAAGGTTTTTTCTACCTGGCGTTCCCTAAAACGTCTACGATATGTTCTTCCGATACCCACTAAGGTAGTTTTGGCTGAATCCCTACTCCTTTCCCATTTAGATTATGCGGACGCTTCTTTCACTAACTTGACGGAGGAACAACTGAACAAATTGGAGCGCCTTCAAAACCTGGCTTTGAGGTTTGTTTTCGGTTTACGTAAATTTGACCATATCTCCGAGTATCGCCTCAAGTTAAAGTGGTTGCCAATCCGCTACCGCCGTGACTCTCGTGTTCTCTCCTTCCTTTATAACATCCTATTTGACTCCCATTGTCCCACTTATTTAAAAAGTAATTTTAACTTCCGTACCTCTGACAGACTGGAACTACGATCTATATCTAATCTTCTTCTTGACATTCCTATCCACCGCACTAAATACTTTAATTGCTCTTTCATTGTAAAATCCATTTCCCTTTGGAATTCTTTACCTATCCATATAAGGCAGGCTAAAACTATACATCGCTTTAAAACTCTTATAAAAAATCATTATCTGGAATCATATTGTGTCAACCCTTAACTTATGTAACTAACACTTATTATTATAAATTAAAATATCATGTAGGTTTATCTATTGTATATATATATATATATATATATAGATATATATATTATATTATATTGTATACATATATTATATATTTATTGTGTTTATGTATTATTTTATTTTATTTACTTTTATTTTATTAAATATACTTTTGCGCAACTCCCATTCTCTAGCATTGTTTTCTCTAACACCATAAGGTTGTCTGGAAGAAATTGCTATCTAGTAATAAGGCCGCCTTTGTGTGCATGTCTGATTTTTGTAATGTATATTTTTTTGTTTTTTTTTTGTAACTTGTTGTGTGCACAATAAAGTATATTTGTATTGTATTGTATTGTTGTACAGAAATTAGTTAAAAATCTGAAAAATAGATAATAGATCGATTGGTTGGCGATTGGGCAGCATGCGTAAACAAAAGTAACTGTTTTAAAAGTATCCTTAATAGTATCCCCTATTTTTAACCGACTTCCATAAAAAGGTTAAATTCAACCTGCTTTTTTTATTACACGTAGATGTCGGTAAGGTATTTAATAAACATGAATTCTCTACACCGCGTCACCTGAGCCACCTCCCGGTTTAATCAAATGGAAGGCTCGTAAAAGCGAACAGTCGCGTTATGCGCATACACAATTATCAATAAAGACCTGAGCGACTGCATTACCACAAGCACCGGATTATTTTTTATTTTCAGCGGTCGTACAAACTGCGCGACGCGACGACAAAATGTTTAAAAGTACCAGATTGTATATATAACCGACTAGCTGTGCGCGCGATTTCGTACGCGTGGTTTTTGAGTGACTTAGGCCGTGTTTCATCAAGGAATGTTAAAGTTAACGCCATGTTAAAATACCATGTCATCTCATTCATTGACAGGAAATACGAGAGGGATAACATGATATTTAATATGGCGTTAACTTTAACATTGCTTGGTGAAACACGGCCTTAAACCATTTATGTAGCGCACGCAACGAAAGTCTCTAAATGTGATTAATTTTCCCCGTTTTTGTAACATTTCTCACTGACGCTTCTCTCCTATTAGTCGCAGGGTAATGTTATAAAGCCTAAAACCTTCCTCTATAAATGGACTATCCAACAAAAACAAAAAAAAATTTTTTCAAATCGGACCCGTAGATTCTGAGATTAGCGCGTTTAAACAAACAAACAAACTCTTCCGTTTTATAATATTAGTTTAGATATGGTGTGCTATGAATGCTATGATCGATCAGGGCGAACCCTACACAGGTAGTTCTATATTTCATACTAGCTGTGCCCGCGACTTCGTACGCGTGGAAAAGTGATTTGGGACAGTGTTATAATAAATCTGTTTTAAATATATTTTTTGATTATAAAAACTGTCGTTTAGGTATTTAAAAATCTATTTTATAGTATGCTGACAATTCCTACTACCAGCTTGACAAATGACCGTGTATAATTACTATATTGCGAACGGGACTACTTGATAGTACGCTCACATACACGACGAACATCTCTGTACTAACTACTAAGATTTGTATGGATTTTGCGCCGCAGCGACTGCAGACGATGATCGATTCCACGCCGACGCTGCGCTGGTGTGGAGACAATGGTATTAAGTCAGCGCGCCGCGTTAGTTTTATTTATTAGTAACCTACGCAAACAAACATGTATGTAATGATTACAAATCACATGACTGTTTTTATACAGACAAACTGATTTAATACAGAAAAGTAGCAAAATATAGAAAGTCCAAAAGAAAGAAAACAAACCTAAGTTGTACCTAACATAAAAACTAAGAAATATAAATATCGATAAAACATAAATCTAACTTATAGGTATTGACATAACTTTTTTAGTTTAACTGTAAACACAATATGTTAATCAAAATTCTATATATTATAGTTATAGAATACATAATTTGGACAAAGAAGACTATAAAATGTACAGTAGTAGTAGGCTGTATGAATTTGAACGGACTGAATAAGAACTATAATATTATAGAATGCAACATATTATACATCTATATCTATATCTATACTTATAATAAAACTCTAGAGAGGTAAATTTTGTCCATTGATTATTTTTTCAAAATTCTTATTGGTTGGATTGGAGATCGACACTGATACCAAAAATGCTTATAATATACTTATAATAAAACTCTAGAGAGGTCAATTCTGTCCATTGATTATTTTTTCAAAATTCTTATTGGTTGGATTGGAGATCGACACTGATACCAAAAATGCAATCAAGAAATTTTTTGTCTGTCTGTATGTGGACGCATGGAACGAAAACTTCCGAAGGGATTTTAACCAAACTTAGTACGATTGTAGTCCATACTCCTGAGCAGGTTATAGGTTATAAAACTTAACCGAGCCGAGTAGTGACGATAAATTTGAAGGTAGTCGAACGAATTTCGACGCGTGTAGACTGCGGGGTGTGCGGGACGCGCGGGGCGATCGCTTATCTACTTACACAGTACACAGCGACGCGATGCAATAGAAAAACAGTATTTTAACCGACTTTCAAAAAAGGAGGAGGTTTCTCAATTCAACCGTATATATTATGTTTGTTCGCGGATATCGGGCGTCGGGCGTCGGCGTCGCGACGTCGGGCGTCGACGACGCCCGACTGGTATTGGTCGCAGCGTAATGTTATATTATAGCCTAAAGCCTTCCTCTATGATTTTTCAAATCGGACCAATAGTTCCTGAGATTAGCGCGTTTAAACAAACAAACAATTCACATTTCGGGTTTTCGGTTAAGTCAATCAAACACCACGCGAACGAAGTCGCGGGCACAGCTTGTTGCTAATAACACGCTGAGGACCGAATTTCGATTTTCTTAATTAATAATACGAAAATCGATTCTCGGATAACGTATTTTATAAATGTAGGTACTCAACTTTGTTATAATTGCAGTTGGCGTATAGATGTCGCTATTATGGTTCTGCATCTCGCTATCTCTTGTAAGATAGATGTTTATAAGAGAATATTTTATCATTATTATAATATTTGGCAAAAAAAACCTATAATAATCACACTGTTAACACATATCCAGGGCAGGCCGTAAATAGTTAGAATTTAACAAAAGGTAGAATTAACAGTTTTCCCCTGTAACACAGTTTAGTAACTATCAAGATGTTTTAACGTCTAACTTATTAAATAGAAAAAACAAAGAAAAAGAGCAATATATTTTAAAAAAATCTTAGAACTGTTTTTAAGGTTCCGTACCTCAAAAGGAAAAAACGAAATACATAATATCCACACACATATTACACACTTCCATGTCCGTCTGTCTGTCAAGGCCCTTTTACTCAGAAACGCGTAAAGGTAAAAATTAATTTGAATTAAGATGAAAATTTTATAAAATTCTCAGGATCTACTGTTCCTTGAAGTAGTGAAAAAATCAGACTTTTTAGCCAATGCAATCAAAAAGCTACAGTCGCTTATGTCGCTAAATTTCGTCATTTTAGACACTCGCAAGGGAATCAAAACCTAAAGGGTACTTCCCGTGAACTTAAAATCATAAAATTTGAAACCAAGCAACGTCTAAAACCATACGTTTTTAGTTACATTAAAGATTTTTTTAAACTTAGTACCGTTTTGTCATGAATGTATTTAATTGAAACTTATATCAAATAGTCAGGTCTCAATATGTCAATCAGGTTTGTATGGAGCTCTCGGTGCGCAAGGCCAACTCGCACTTGGCCGGTTTTTATTTATTTATTTATATATATTACATTTATAACTAATAAATATGTACATACAGTACCTACTTGTCACAGACGACTTTACAGTAAAAGTACTAACTGATTTTATACAAATAACTTTCGTAATAAAGAAACTCAAAAAAAAAAACTTAGATTGTCCCTAGCTTATATAACAATAACAACTAACAAATATAAAGTCACCCCCGCCGGCCCCCGCAGCCGCGGTGCGTTTGCTGCGAATAAAATTTGAAGCGGCGCGCGGCTCCCGGGCCCGGCGCGATTCCTACAAACGTCCAGCAAGTACGACATGATCTTTTTAAATTGTCATAACTTTTTTATTTATGAACCGATTTACATAAAACAAACACTAAATGTTAAATGAAACTTGCCGCAATATATTACTGCAAAGTACATTTTAATTGGATAAGCCATTTCTGAGATTAGCGTGCACAAACCCACAGACAAACAGACAAACAGACAAACAGACAAACAGACAAAAATTTCAAAAATCATAGTTTTGGGTACTATTGCGTAAATAAAGGTCCCCTACATTATTTTTTCTCAAATATCTTCAATGTACAGACATGACTCCTCTACAGATTTATTATATGTATAGATATCAAGCCGAAATAAAGTGTGAAGAGAAGGACGCGTAGAGCATTTTTTGTTTTGGCACCTCATATGAATTACTTACCATAACGGGACAAATCGCAATTAAAGATCTTCATAAAAGTCGCAAACCGATTAGTTTCAACCCTGGTCAGGTGTTAGGTCAACGACCAGTGCGTTCGTGTGTATAGATGGAGCCTTTTTTTATCGCTTTATGGTAAGTAATTTATATGAGACGCCAAAACAAAAAATGCTCTACGCGTCCTTCTCTTCACACTATATCGTAGATTTACCTTTTCAATCTTGTATCTAAAAAAAACTGAATCTCAGATATGCAAGATCTATGTTTTAATTTTTATAATACTTTAGGTCAATACAAGCTAGATATAATACAAAACTGAACTTAATTTTATAAAACCCGTGTCATAATAAAATCTAAGAGTTTTTTTACTCTACTTTTTTTTTTTTTTTTTTTATTCTTTATTTTTTATAGAGAGTTTAGTACAAATAGACTATGTCACTCTCGTAGAGTGCTATTTAACTTAAGTGCTACACAAAGTAAACATAATGAAATAACAAACCAAAACTTAAACTCTAGTAATTAAGCCTAATCTCACTAACTTATATAAATCAATTGCGTCCTTAGACAGGGGCAAAGACAAAATTGAGAAATGTATGCCTAGATCGTACATATTAATATTTAGTCGGCTGATCATTTCTTGCCTGGCCGCTTCGTTTCGGACACATTCCACCAATATATGTTGCGCGTCTTCAACTTGATCACACTCTAAACAATTAGGTGAAGCGGCTTTTCTCATCAAAAAAGCAAATTTATTTGTTGGAATGTGTCCAGAACGTACTCTTAAAGCAATTGTAGTATATCGTCTGCTCAGAGATCCCTCAAACCAAGGATTTACTCTACTTAAAAGTTGTAGTTTTACAGATTGTGAAGGTAAAGTGACGATATTCGGCTTGTTATATGAACCGTGGGACACACTGTATATATGTGTCTGGATGAAAACATTAAAAAACATATATTTTATTGCTCATTTGCTATGTCGCGTAGCATGTACACACCTTTACGATTATTTTCGTAAGAAAAATTGGCAAAGTTGGAAAACGCTGCGTTGAGATATTAAGGGTATTTTGGGAATGATGGGCTTAGGGTAGAGTTGTTATTGCAGGGAGGTTCGCAGAGACAACCTTGTGTTTGCAACTTGTAGGTTATGATAAAGTGTGTTAGTTAAATCATAGATAGTAATATATTATAGCATAGTGTTAGAATAGTAATATATCATAACATTTAGTATGTAATTAACTGTACATTTTATAATCTCGTGTGTCCCACAAATAATGCGGGCCACCCAGTAGCGTATGTTTCTTAGCCAATGTACTTCAGACTTTATTATTATTAAAGCTGGATTGGAAGAAAGTAGACGTTTTACTTACCAAAGTACAACATTTCAATGATGCATAGTAGGAAGATACGTTTATCGAGGTTTATTTTTGATGTCTAAAATTCCTATGATTTGTTACCTATTAAAAAAAATTAAGATGTTTGTCTCGTGTTTTGGTATCAAAAGATGAAATCACGAATATGTATTAAAATATGTATTTTATTTAGGTACTATTATATTTTATTGTTAAATTCAAAATAAATTATGTTTAAAATGCGGCCGTAAAAGTAGTATCCAAGAGTTGTATAATGTAACATTTGATGCATAAACAGAAAAATATAATAAAATAAAAGTTTAAAAAACTATAACCCGACTACACCAAAAAGGGGTCTAAAAAAATAAAACAAAAAAATAATTCAATTTGAAATCCTATGTTTACATGAAATTTCGGATACGGAAATGGATATTAAATTATTTTGGATTATCCGTTTGATTTTAATTATAATTATAATTTCGATTGCAGATGTTAAATTTGGTTTCCTTTTTACGGTTACGGATAATTTTTTATATCGGATATCCGATAGTTTCGGTTACGGTTACGGATAATTTTTATATCGGATATCCGATAGTTTCGGTTACGGTTACGGATAATTTTTTATATCGGATATCCGATAGTTTCGGTTACGGTTACGGATAATTTTTTATATCGGATATCCGATAGTTTCGGTTACGGTTACGAAGCTCCCTAACATCCCTGATAAAAACTGGTCAAGCAGGAACTATATTGTCCATATTTTGTCAAGTTATTCTGGTGACGCATGAACTTTGGACTCAGGAATCTACTGGCGATGGTAATGTGGAATTCGTTACCGGCGCGTTGACTCCCTGAAAGAGCCTTGACGCGATTATACTTGCTAAGCGCGACTAGCTGATAGATTAGGGCGATAGGCGGCGCATGCGCAAAGATGGGATGTTACGGTGTAAACAAGATGGATTTTATGGCTACCCTCATTGAAACACAGTCGAAGCTTCGCGACGCGTCATCATACTGTATTAGTCAGGGTTCCCCCATACATTGTTTTCACTTGATTAGTGTCAAGCTAATTTTTCTTGAGTACCTTCATTTTGATGAGTCGCCCAATAATTTATTGGACGGAACTCTCGATTGTGGTAGCTAAGAGAGTTAGCAAGGATAAAAAAAATCTCAACTTTCGAGCATAGGACCGGGATAACGTACCACGCAATTCGTAGGACGATTATGTCTGTTGAATTACATCAATATTAACTAACTTATAAAAAGAAAATCAGCTGGTTACTTATAATTTTATTAAATTGTAAGTAACCAGCTGATTTTCTTACAATTTGACCTCGTTATCGATACAAGTTGGCAAGTGGGAACTCTTTGATCAGACCATAGATTTTGTAGGACATATATTTTTTCGGATAATTTAGATCATTATCTTGATTTATCAAAAAAAAAAATTTTGGAATCACCAAATCCACAAACTTTATTCTTGCTATCTCTGTTAGCTACCACAAACAAGAATTCCGTCCAAGAAATTCTTGGGCGACTCATCAGAAGGTACTCACGAAAAATTAGCTTGATACTAATCAAGTGAAAACCATCTATGGGGGAACCCTGACTATATTATATTCATCGTCATTAAATCAGCTGTACCACTACTATATATGCCTCCCTCAATGAATTGATTTTCAAATTCGAAATAAAAAATGATGAAAAGTAAAAAAAAAATGTTGAGTTTTGACAAAAAAATAAATAAAAAAATACATTTCAAAAATGAGTAGGTATAGGTATCTAATAAAGTCTTATCTCAAAGTTATAGTGACTGTTCTTTTTACATCCTGTATATGGACAATATGGACAATATCGTCTTTTCACCCCAAAACTTTTATTTTTCCATCGGTAAACTTTACTTTTAAGAAACACAGCATGTCCATCTCTTTTGCCATATCAATGTCACAACTTTTACCCATTGATGGATGGGTTGGTTGGGTATGCGGTCTTGTCTATAGATGTGATGTGATCCGTACAGGGAAAAGATTTCAATATGGCCGCCACTAAAAGCTTGGCTACAATAATTGAAGACATGGAAGTGAAATGTCCCAAAAATACTCAGAAAATTAAGTTTAAACTGTCTCTTAAACATTTTAGGATATCAAGTAATCATTATATATTAAGTAAACTGATTCTAGAGACGGGTCTTTAGATTAATATACTTAATACGTTACGACGTATTCTTAAATGTTTAAATGACAGTATGAACTTAATTTTCTCCAAATCAGATCAATCAATCCTTCATCCAACTTTCATCTATTCATGTCTTCAATTATTTTCATATTTATACAAGGTGTAAAATAAAAGAGTGATACTTAAGGGTGTGTATGTGCCTCAAATGTAGAGTATACTGTGAAAGTACCAGCGCTGAAAGACTTGTTCTTTGTCTTGACTTTCATGTTTCTATGAGAAATGCCCCAACATCATAAATTTGCCCATACAATAAGTTAAAAAAGTACCTCTTTCAGTGCTAATACTTTCACCGTAAACTCTACATACATAAGAGATCCTTACACACCTCTATAGATAATGATACACTGATGTAACAAAGTATTTAGTAGAATAATGATTTTTAAGCCTGTAATGTACGATACCCAAAAGGCTTATTGGCAAGGAATATTTTCAACAAATTTCTAAGAAAACTCTCGTAGGTCGCCGAAAAACCAATCACAGAATGTTTTTCTTCGATTTAATTTAACAATTTTTCGTTAGTTTATGAGATTAAGTTATTTAGCTGGCCGAACTCCAAGTTTAGGATCCAGTTACATAATTGAGTTAGTAAAATCACATTTGCTCACAGTTTTCGAAAGCACCGAATGCGATTGTAGCTTGCCAAAATATTATTTATCTTTCTGATATTTTAAATGCGAAAGTAAATTACAGACGGTCTCTGTTAATGAAACAAACGTGGCTTTATTAATCATAATTAAGCCGCGTTTGTTTTTAAGTAAGTTTGTAATTAAGCAAAGATGTCTGGAAGAAACTTTTTTTACCAATTTAGTTGACGGTGGCCATGCCCATCCGACGCATGGATCGTCTTCCTTGTCAGGTCAGCCTGCATTGTCATAACCAAACTTGAAAACAAAAATGTTTGTTGTTCCAACGCGGGAATCGAACCCACGACCTCCGTCGAGAGCTCGGCTCTAAACCACTACACCACCGTCATAATCAATAAACTAAAATTTGTATGGCATCAGAACATTGCCTCTATTTGCAAACTATATAGGTACACTAATTCTATGCCGTATTCTATTTGACTTCCTCACGATGAGCAGTGACAAGCCTGAGCACATCCCAGTCGATGTGTTAGACCCTCGCAGGGCCGGTGGGTGGGTGACCGGTAAATTTGAAGGTGACTTGCTGATGCTCAGGTGAGGAATCCGCATGCATAATCACGCCGGGCGGCTGCATCACATTACCGTCCCCCTCGCCAGTCACGACTTATACTGCGGCCTCACGGAGAACCGGAGAACAGCAGCCAGTGTTGCCAGAACGCCAGAAAGTACGGTTGTCCGTACTTTTTGTCATACAACCGTACACCGTGCATCGTACTTTTTTCGTAAATTATATATAATACTAATCATTTATGTTTTAATACATACTATAAAAGGGTTACTATGGGTAGGTAGTTTAATGTTTCGGAAAACCCGTACTTTTGAGTTAAAAACCTTTTCAGAGAGCCAGTCGTACTTTTTTTGCAAAATCATACTAGCAACACTCACACGCACGCTCAGCATCACGTAGAAGTTGTGTCTACACGAGAATAGACATACTGAGAGATTGTGGGGACAGAATGACAGATTTACTTTTTTTATAATTTTGTCTAATGTTGCGTAGAATGATACCATGTTAATGGTTACCATTCTACCTCACCTGTAGGCGTTACTGCACGCACAAAGTAGATATATATAACAGAGATGCGACCTAGTACTAGAAAATGGTATTACCCTAATATTGGCAATTCGACTGGCTATTTTTGTTTACTTCGATTTCCAATAGATAAAGGGTGAAGTCCAGACACATTCCAATAACCGCCATCTAACGCCACTATTGGAAAATACTAATTACTAATTTCGTTTCGTATCTTCTTCTCAATTAAGGAGTTAAATTTAACTTAATGTGATGTTATGCTTAAAATATGCTTATCTTTATTTTTATGTCAATATTCGTACTTAATCTGGGGGCACGGGAGTGCCCCCGTCAAGACGAGCCAAGCGAAGCGCAAGGGCACTACCTACCTTTTCTCGAAAGGTTTCGTCGTTTTTTTGAACTCTCATAACTTTGCTTTGGATGATGCTACATAGTTGAAAATTTCAACATATAATGACACCAGTAAAAACATGAAACATACAAAGTTTGAATGTTGTAGCTATTATACTTTAGATTTTATCAATGTCTAAAAACCCCAGATTTCGTCACTGACTCATTTATAGATCATCAAAATTCATAAGGTACTTCCTGACGTCCTAGTAAGCTGATATTATTTATGTAAGCTGTTATTGCTACAAAACCAACAAAAAAATTATTAAAATATAAATGCCGCCATTTTGAATCCAATATGGTGGACGGTACAAAATGGATATTTAATATGTTTATTATACGGATATGATCTTTAATACATAAAAGAAATATTACATTATACAACAACAAACAACAATTATACAAGTACATAAAAAAAAATAAGACCTACTTTTTGTAGGACTGATAATCGGTCAGATTTTTGCTCCATATTATTTCTATCCGACTTTATTTATTTGAGTGCGTTGCACTACTGCAATCAGTATGTTCTATTTTATTCCGATTATTAATCGGTGACCGACTTTTTGTAAATGAAAAATATATCAATGAGAAAATTAGTTTTTTATCCACTTATTTAAAATTAGGTATTATATATTTGGTAAGTAAAAATTAGGTAAGAATTATCAGGCAGCAAGTAGTAATTTGTTTTCAGTGTATATAAACAAAATATTACGTCGATCACTTGAAAACTTCCGCTGATTTTATAATAGCGTAAGTATTGAGTTTAGAGGGAATCTTATGTAAAAAATGTTCGACACTTTGATAGCGCGATGTAGATAGCTAACAGCGCAATCTATGTTTGGAACTGTGAAACATCTAAACACACATTTATCAACACATTTAACAGTCGGTCACGTTATAATGATAACAATAAACGAAAATATTACACGATCAATGTATAAATAATTTTAGTGTTTAATTAATCTTATGACTATTAACATAATAATAATATGATTTTTAACACGTCACGTCATGACGTTTAAAGAGGCCATAATGAAAAGAAAACCTTAAAGCTATTTTTCAAAAATAAAAATAAGTACAATTTTTTTTCCTTCAAAAATGCTAAGTTGCACTTAGCATAAGTTTATAAGAGCGGTACAATAATTAGTACCTCTAGTGACCAACAGATGGCGCTGACCGTCGTCTACATCACGATATTATTATAGACTTACTGTATTATTTTAATAAGTATCAACATGCTTTATAAAAGGCAATCTCCCTCGTATATATAAGTAATTCTCAAATTCTCGAATTATTAGTGTTGAATTTATACTAGTGGCATCCTAGGATATCCAAATAAGTAGTTTCACTCCAGCAATAAAATAATGTATATTATTTTATAATTTATATTTATATATAATATAATTATAATATAATAATATAACAATATAACAAATAAAGAAATATGGACGAGAAATTTATTTGAAAATCCGCCTCTACCTCCTAAAAATTGCGGTGAAAGTTTATACACGGTATAATATTGACGGTGACATCAGTCGTCGTCACTAGGCGTCACTAGGCTAAGGCGCTGACTGTTCTAATTTCCGTAAGTAAAGGCCCGGGGTCAAAATAGGTTATCTTTAAATTAAAAAAAAGTCCATTAACCAGCTTACAAAAATAAATTAAATCCCACCAAAAACATTTTCATGTAAAAATGTTGTCAACACGAGCCTACACAGCTTACCCTGTGAAAAAGTTATCAGATATCGTATAAAGCCAAGCTCTACACTACACCTTAATCAAAATCTATCAAAAAGTGGTTAGATCTCATGTAGAACCAAACTTCTTGATCTATGCGCCCTTACTTCACCAGGCTTAACTTCACTTACGCTATATTGCAGTTAAAACGTGATACCGTTTTGCTACCATTACGAACATTTCATACGAATTCATTAATCGTGTGCGAAATAAAACGGCCAAGCATCACGTTTTAACTGCAATATAGCGTAAGTGAAGTTAAGCCTGGTGAAGTAAGGGCGCATAGATCAAGAATTTTGGTTCTACATGAGATCTAACCACTTTTTGATAGATTTTGATTAAGGTGTAGTGTAGAGCTTGGCTTTATACGATATCTGATAACTTTTTCACAGGGTAAGCTGTGTAGGCTCGTGTTGACAACATTTTTACATGAAAATGTTTTTGGTGGGATTCATTATATTTACATTTTATAATTCATAAACGTTGAGAGTAGTGACATCTATTACAATTTTTTTGCTGTTTTTTGCAATGGGTTTTCATATTAATGAAAACCAGCAAATTTTTAATATCATAAAGTGTTGAAAGATATACGAATATATAATATAGCTACCGTGGAAAACAGAAAAACAAAAATTAATCATACAAATCCCTAATGGTTCGGTTCAAAATATAAACCGCGGACGTAAACCTGTAATCCCGTAAACCTCCAGGAGTATAAAAACAAATATCTTATTACGCTACCTTAAAGATAAAACAAAGGCAGTAAAAGCTTATGAAGAAAAAACCCTTAAACCATAATCTGGGGTCCTTACGGCACGTCGTAAAAAAATATTATAAAAACCTGACTGATTTAAAATTCCGGGGTATGTTGATCATGTCTCGGCCGCGCCGCATAATCCGGGGGAAATTATGCCGGGACTCGAACCTCGGACTTCGGGTGAAAGGACAATCACCTCGGATGGTCAGTTTATGCAAAATTAGTTGTCATCGGCCCGTTAAAAAGGTGCGACTAAAGGAGCCTCAAGTCTGACAGCCTGCCTTTATTCACTTGGCAAAACATAATATTAGATTTATGAACCATAATATTCACTGTATTTTTTTAAGTCTGTTTTTTACTAACACAGAGTGATTTTAATTAATTACCGAGCCAATAAACTAGCCTTAAACTAAATTGCCATCACTAATAGGACGACGAAATTTGAAAATAAAAATATTTGGGACACAATATGAATAGAATAGAATAGAATAGAATAGAATTCATTTATTTCCAAGAAATTTGTACAATCAGGTCTTACAATTATTTAGTTGAGCTCTAAATTTCTGCCTCTTGGGCGTGGAAATATTGTTAGAAAATTGTGCATGCTAAATTATCAATTAATGTTAGGTACATGCATATTTCATAATCACTTAAAAATATTACAAATTCATTTTGTCCAGGACTAATCTTTTAAATACATAATATTTTATTTAAAATGGTAAGTATGTATGTATCGCTATGTCACTATTAGATACTACTATATAGGTGATTTATGGTTAATATAGTAAGCGGAGTATATTGTAAAGAGAAATATTACGAAAAAAATATATGCAAAGGTCTAAAATTCTCACAAGAAGTATGCTGGGGCTCGCAGGCTCCTAGTCTATACACACGAACGCACTGGTCGTTGATCTAACACCTGACCAGGATTTAAACTCATCTGTTTTGTGACTTTTATGGAGATCTTTAAACGTGATTTGTCGCGATAGTAAGTAATTTCTATGAGGTCTCAAAATAAAA
Source organism: Celastrina argiolus (assembly GCA_905187575.2). Lineage (NCBI taxonomy): Eukaryota > Metazoa > Arthropoda > Insecta > Lepidoptera > Lycaenidae > Celastrina > Celastrina argiolus. The sequence continues at coordinate 16,114,948 of LR994595.1, read as the reverse complement.
AATGCTCAACGCGTCATTCTCTTCACCCTGTATCTATGTGAATCACTGTATAGAGGACACTTAAGTTCCATACATTATTTTATTCGAACTTCGTAATTAGCGATGTCAACTTGGATATGCTCAGCTATGCAGAAACTCAAACTCGCAATGGTTTTCGTTTACATAAATTAACAATGACAATAAATATAGACCCTCACGTGTGACGCCGAGTCTCAACATTCTAAACAATTAAGTTACATTCAACTCTGCTGTGTTACAATAATTGTTATTCACGACATAAATAACTGCGATACAATAATAATATCGCATTATTCGTACCATAATAGTTCTGGGGTCGCTTTGTCCCGCCGCCCGGCGACATCAATATCGGGAGCCGAGCAACGAAAGGGTTATATTTCAATGAAAATATTATAAAAGGCACTCATCGCCTCGCCAACCCCAGTTGGAATATGGAGATTTGTATACGAATCCACTGTTTTATGTTACCTAACTCTTTATACAGTTTTACGTTCACCATATTTTGATTTATCATAAAAATATCTGCACATAAAGTCGGGAAAACTAGGGTTTGGTCTATAAAAGATATGATAAAATTATGGCTGTATTATTCGTGAAACTATGTGGCTTGGCGCAGCTCGGCGCCATAATATTTTTTGAATAAAATATACACGGTTAAACTTAGATTTAAGATGCAATTGGCATTCATTTATAAAATTAAGAATTTGGATAAATATAAATTATGAGCATTAAAGTAAGAAATACTCGAATTCACAATTATTAATTATGTCACAACCTTGATTGTAGGAGTTGTAAGGTCTTTATTAAACTAACCTACGGCTTCTGAAAGGATGTTCAAATTTGATTTTGAAATGAAACCTTAATTCGTGAAAGTAGCGAGTGAGCGAAGTTGTTGGGAGTGAGTTTCACCAATGAGCGTTCAGAATGGCTTGTCAACTCAAATGTTCGCTGATCGACGATTGATCAGCCTTTTAGAAACTGGGGATTAGTCTATGTTAATCATAATCATCATTTTATTGAGGTTAATGGTCCGACCATTACTATAACTAAAAAAAAAATTATTTAGGTATTAATAATTATTTTTTTATTAGACGATTCCATGCTCAACGAAGTGGGCACGGGTCATCTAGTAGTTCTCTATAAAGTATAAACCACATCTCAATGACTCCATTGACAACTCAATGTAAGCCGCAGTGTCCCAGGTGCAACCCCGGGGGGTGGGAGGGGGGTGAGGTGGACGATGACCCCGCCACACAGGGCTAGCGACGGGAAGAAAAGTAAACGACATTGAGGCCCACATATGAGAAGGACGATCGTATCGGATAGAACTGACGTCAAAGGCCTTAATTTCCAAAATTCGATTTTGATTCACACTCGATGAGTCGATTGATATGGTCGGGAGTACAAAAAGTACGATCTAACGATTTTCTATACCCCAGTTAATTTCAAATAATCCACCAAATAATACCGAAAGCCGTTGAAATCAAACTGATTCGATTCTCGATTGCCTCGGCAGTAAGTCTGCAATTCGGCCTGAACCTGACCATCAGATTGTTCTGATTCTCGGCCGTCTTAACAATAGTATACAAAAATTAAATGGAAAACAATTAATTTCAAAAACGACATCTATCGGTAGCATATTGCACTCATCCAACAACCGATCTAACAAGATAATACATAAAAAAAATAGTAATTGACATCGCTACTGATAGATGTAGCTTCACATTATAAAAACGAAATAGCGGCGCAAAAGAGGCGAGAGAGAGAGAGAAAAACGCCGCTGTCATTTTACATGACAGCTAGGCTTCCTCTTCTTCTTAATTATCAATTAGTCAGCTCATTTTTGCCACGCCACAGTAGCATACAGTAAAAGTAGCATTTACAAGGATTTTTCACAACTTTTTGAACCAAAGTGATAAAAAAGTCATTGTCGCCGTGGCCCGCGGCCCGTAGCCCATATATCACAGTCACTCGTCGCGCAAAAGGGTCCACCGCAAGGTTTGACGATAAACCTGTCGCGCAGTTAAACTAAATTATTGCGGGCGGTGATTTATCGCGGCCGTGAGGAAACCTTCAAACCCTCGGCTCTCGATGCGGCCGCGGCGGTTACAGCGAAACATTTTCAATCAAACAGACGTACTTATAATACATATAATTATATCGAGACTAGCTGACACGTTGTTGCCCCACTTTGTTGAGCATAGAAAGCGTTTAATCCTTCCCGGGACTTTGACGAATATTTCAAGACTAAAATAGCCGAATCGGTTCAGCCGTTCTCGAGTTTTAGCGAGAACTACTAACTAAAATGTCTTCTTTATTATTGGCTTGCATGGAACAACCTGTGGGTATTGCCACAAAGCAAATAATAAAGTATTAGTGATTATTTTACTCAATGTAAAAAAATATACTATGGCAATGGCCAATGGCATAGATTGAGTAAGACATTCTTGCTAAGGGCGTTGGTATTTTTGTCGTCACGAAGTTACTAAAATTCATAATGAATTTCGTATACGTACACGAAGCGCGCTGGCTTAAGAACCAACAGAATCCTATAAAATACGTAGGACACAGACTTCATTGGTAGATCATCCAGTAGATCATGCTAATGTTTATAAACTAATGCACACATATATAATATAATATAAGAATGCAATCCAATAAAAGCGTGTGAACTTGGAACAAAATTTGAAAAAATCATCGACAGCCCTACCGAGCTACTTACAAAGGCGTAAGGAATCGCTAATAGTTTTTATACACCCTATATAAGATTTGAATAAGTTGGGGTCACTGACAGAATGGCCAGGTCACATCGCCCTCATGTGGCCCTCACGTTTGCACGTGCATTTGAAAAGGGCCAGGGAACCCTTTGGGAAATGTGGGTTGTGGTGTAAGGTATTCTTATCAATTAATCCGTACAATCACATACAATTCATACAATAGACAAGTCTATTGTAGACTTTGTAATGGGAAAAGGAAGTAAGAAATAAAATTGATGCCTTTATAAAAAAGGTTTAATTGAACTAAATTCTTATTAATATAAATAAAAAATAACTTTTCTGTTTCATAAAATACTTTTGGAGTATGTCATCCACAGAACAGATAAAGAGGTTAGAATGGAAATAGTTTCGAATTTGTATCAGAACGCGTGTCGCTGCTTGTCCCCATTCTTAATTCCACTACATGGAAGTAACCCAATACGTACGAGCGTTACGCACACAAATAAACCTCACGCACTTAGATCGCTAATTTGTAATTGGTTGTCACACTAACGTAAACAATGCATTAGATGTACACTTACACACGCGCACTTTTCTCATACACGTTAGGGCGACCGAAGGGAAGAGTGCATCTGAATTGCACTAATATAACTGAAGTACGATACCGCTCAATGTCAATAGTAACAAAGAAAGAGTGGAAATGCTCACCCTGCTTGAAAAGTAAAACTAATAATATTATGGTCACGCCAATAGATAAATCACCACAACAAAATGAAAGAATACATACCCCTTACGAACGTGTGACCAAGCAAATAAAATACGCTCCATCCACCATGACACCAGAAATCAGCCTAAACACATTGTTATCTCCCGACTCTCCACCTGACAAAAATACTACTCAAAACGATTTAGAGGAACTCCAAATAAAAATTTCTCTTTTGGAAACTAAACTGGAAACTGCAGATATTGAAGTAGAAAGGCTTATCAGGGAAAATTATTCACTGAAAGAAGAAATTTCGAAAAAAGACAGAAAAATTAATCAACTAAATAATACATGCAGATCAACACCAAAAACAAGTAACAAAAAATTTACGTCCTCGTCAAGTGAAGAAAATAATGTAACAAAAAGATTATATCGGGGCACCTCGAACACTGAAATAACACAAACAAAAAATAAAGAGGTTCTGAAGAGCAATGACTGTAGTAATTATATTACGAATATAACTAATACGCTGGAAATTGAAGCAGAAGAAAACGTTTTAACAGTTACTGAAACTTGTAAAAATAGAATTTGTTTAATAAGCACCAATAAAAGTAACAATACACTACGGATCGCTAATAATTACTTCACAGATAAATATAGCTTATGTCACTACCTTTTGCCAGGCCATGGAGTTAAGAAACTTATTGAAGGTCTGCACCACAAAACACTTAATTTTACTATGAATGATTATTGTATCCTGCTCATAGGTGAAGATGATTTTAATTCAACTACTGATTACTTCGAATTGATTGCACATATACGAAAAGAATTAACTACAATTGATTATACAAATATATTGATATGCCTTCCAACTTATAAATGTCAAATAAACAAAGAACTATTTAACTGGAGAGTAGAAAGTTTTAATAACATGATTCATTTGGACAATACAATTCATGAATATGCTTACCTTATTGATTCTAATCTAAATTTGAATTATGATTACACGATGTTCAATAGAAAGATCGGTAATATAAATAAAAATGCCTTTAAAACAATATTTCAGAACATATATGATAAAATACAAGAAATAAAAGTTTGGGAATCTTTAAAGGCTTATGAAAATTATAATCATACACAAAAATCTAATGAATTTACATTACCAACACAAGAGGATAGTCAGTTTTTTCGTCTCTCAATATAATACTCATATAGGCATAATTCATCAAAATGTAGCAGGATTATTAAATAAACAAATAGAAATACAATATGCCTTAGACGATATTAAAGATAAAGGAAAGTTTATAGATGTAATCTGTTTTACTGAGACACACATTAAAAAAGGATGTGAATTTAATATAAAAATAAATAATTATCAGCTCGGATCTTTCTTCTCTAGGAAAAATAAAAGAGGAGGAGTTGCAATTATGGTACGGAGAGATATTGAATATACAGTAATTAATGATTTGGAAACTCTAGCAGTGCCATATGTATTTGAATGTTGTGGAATAAATATAAGCAGATATAATATTATGGTTATATGCATCTATACAAACAAAACTCCTACATCTACATCTTCTCTATTTTTTCAAAAAATTAATGAATTATTTAATAAATATTGCAAGCAAAAAAGAAAAAAAATAGTTATATGTGGAGATTTCAACATAGACTTGCTTAAGACCACTAACCTTTCAAATGAATTAGTAAATATAATGCAAACATATAACTTAAGAAATGTTGTAAACGGACCCACAAGAATAACTTCAAAATCTGAAACATGTATAGATCATATAGTTACCAACCTCCAAGGCATCATGTCTGAAATTTACGATCTTGGTATATCCGATCATACAGCTCAAACACTTTATGTTCCAATAAGAAAGCGACAGCCTCCTCCATTAAAATATTGGTATGAATATAAAAGAGATTACAGTCCAGAAAATGAAACTAAATTCAAAGAGTGTTTGGCTTCGCTTTCTTTTAGTAATGTTTATGATGAACCAGACGCTACTAAGGCATTTGATGTTTTCTATGAATTGTTTACTACCTTTTACTATTTATGTTTTCCTATAATTAAGGTTAAAATATTTAACAAAAATCCTTTTACAAAACAGATGACAAAGGGTTTGAGAAAAAGCTGTATTACTAAACGGGAATTATATACTAAATGTAGAAGCACCCCTGATTATAAAAGTGTATATAAATTGTACTCCAGAAAACTAAAGAGGTGTATATTGTCACACGAAAGAAATCAGAATAAGAAATTTATTTCTAAGGCTAAAAATGTATGTAGTTCTGTCTGGAAAGTTATAAAAAAATACACAACTTCAGATAATAAAAATAAATATATAGATAAGATTACTGTAAATAAATCTGATATAACAAACCCACAAGTTATATCGGAATTTTTTAACGAACATTTTGTCGATATTGTTCGTAAAAATAGGCCACTAAACCAAAGTAAACTAGAGAGTATTAAAATAGAAAATATTGAATCCAGTATATTTATGAGACCCTTGGATATAAAAGAATTTAATGGAATTGTTAAATCACTAAATAACTCTAGAGCAGTCGGTAGTGATGATGTACGCACTGATTTAATAAAAAAATGTGCATCTCTGATTGCATCGCCACTTATTTATACCATTAATCTATCTTTAATACAAGGCAAATTTCCAGAAGCTTTAAAAAATCTGTTATAAAGCCTTTATATAAAAAAGGAGATAAACATTTAATGGAAAGTTATAGACCGATTACTCTTATATCCATATTTTCTAAATTATACGAGAAGGTCATGTATGCTCGATTGTATAGCTTCTTTGAAAGAAATAATATAATTTATGATGAACAAAATGGGTTTAGAAAATGCAGAAATACTTCCTTGGCTATATTTAAACTCGTAAAGTACATTATGGATTGTATAGATCTAAATATTCCTGTTACGGTATTATTACTAGACATGTCTAAAGCATTTGATTTTGTTAATCATAAAATATTGCTTATTAAATTATCTAAATATGGCATTCGAGGCCCAGCTTATGACTGGATAAAATCATACCTTACTAATAGAACTCAATGTGTTGATACATTAGGGTATTGTACGGATAGTAAAACTATTTCTACGTACAGATCTCCGTTTTTAATTAATAATTTAGGTGTACCTCAGGGAAGCATTTTAGGCCCGCTGCTTTTCTTAATGTATATTAACGATTTGCCCAAAATTTCATCACACAAATCCATACTATTTGCAGATGACATAACACTAGTCATTGATGGTAAAGATAAGTTAACATATAATGAAGAAATCATTAGCTCGTACAATAAATTGGTTATCAGATAATAACTTGATCATTAATTTAAGCAAAACAAAATATATGCAATTCCATACCTACCGGAGTCACCCTTTACCTTTAAATATTATCTCTAGTAATACGATTTTAGAAGAAGTAAGCAGAGCAAAATTTCTAGGACTTCATTTAGACAGTAACTGTAATTGGAAAGAACATGTAAATAGTGTTTGTTCAAAAGTAAGCAAATTTGTATTTGCCTTGAGAAGAATCAGTCAGGTTGTATCAACTAAGACTGCTTTATTAGCTTATAACGGTTATGTAGACTCAGTATTGCGTTACGGTATAGTATTATGGGGAAATTCATGTGATTTACATAATGCCTTTGTAGCACAAAAACGATGCATAAGAGCAATGTTTAATCGCAAGATGAATCATGTCAACCATATTTCAAAAAATATGATGTACTGACTGTACCTTGCCTGTATATTTATGAGGTATGTATTTTTGTTTATAAATTTATGTATCTATTTGAACAAAATAAAGATATAACTAAACGTAATTTAAGAATAACATATTTAAATAAACTGCATAAACCACGAGTAAACTTATCATTAGTGTCTAAAAATTCATATATAATGTGTATAGATATATTTAACCATTTACCAGATAAATTTAAAAATATATCTTTATATAAATTCAAAAAAGAAACCAAAACATGGCTGGTAAAAAATTGTTTCTATAGTATTAAGGACTATTTAGATTTTAAAGAAAATAATTATATTTAGTTGTGTTTAGTCTTATTAGTTAAAGTATAAAAATGTTTGTTATTTAGTTTTAAACGCACTGCATGTACACCCGTAAGGGTAGACTTTGTATTTTGTCAAACGTCAATATGCAAATAAATATTTCAATTTCAATTTCAAGGTCGATAATTAATATCGACAAAATTACGTCACATTTTTTGCAATTAGGTGACAGGATACCGTACGACTAATGTATTGTTCTTAGGGCCGATTTTTCAATACTCAGATAAATCGTCAAATAGTAGCCTGACAAATAAAATTATTTGCCTAGTCGTCAAGCCAATAAATATTTTCGATTTTTCAATCGTCTTAACACTTCACACTATTTGTGTGCAAGTGAGATGCACAGTTATTGCATTCAATATGTTAGAAAAGAACAGCAACAAATGTTCGGTAGGTATAACTTTTTCAGTTGTCACTTGTCAGTTGCCAATATTGTCTTTCGAAAATTCAAGCTTACAAAAAATTATTATGTATTTTTGTTGTGTAACATAGATGTAAATAATAAGGGTTTTATAATTTTATAAAACCCTTATTATTTACATCTATGTTCCATTTGGAACAAATAAAAAAATATGTGTGCGTGTACTAGTGTACACACGTAAGAAGTGAAACTTCTTTATGGCCTTATTTTTCGAAAAATGTAGATACATGCAAAAAAAAAAATTTTTTTTTGTTATTTTTTTTTTTATATTTTTTTAGTATTGATATATTATTTATCACGTCGCTATTGTGTTTCAGAAATAAATAAGGGTGCTATAAATAAAACGTGGCTTGACCCTCTCACGATTCTGGGTGACTGGAAGGGGGGGGAAGATGGCGCGTAACGGAAAAAATGTGACGCGTAACCAAAAAATGTGACGATAAATTTTTTTCCAACGCCGATAAAGAAGTTACACTTCAAAAAAGGATGTGAAACTTTATAATATGTTTTTTGTTTGTCCTTAATGTTTAAAGAGTAACATTTCAATAGTTTAGCGCATGTGCGCTATGTAGTAAACTATGTAGTTTATGGCTGTGATTTCTTTATTCAATAATAATCAATTCTATAAATAAGAAATCCTATTAATTAAATAAATAACAAAGAGTTATATTATATGTTGTTTTATATTTGTTACTTGTTAGTAATAGCTTATTCAATGTCAATACTTGAGCACCAATGCACTCAACCACTACGCTGCCTCCATAGTGTAATAGTCGACTGCATTGGTGCTCAACCGAGAGGTTGGACATTCAAATCCCACCGAGGGAACAAAAGTTTCCAATGTTCCTGGGTCATTGATGTGTATTAAATTTTAATGTGTGTATAATCTAATAAAAATAATATGTGTATCGTATAAAAAGTATTAAATATATTTCCGTTGTCTGGTACCTGTAACTTTCTTTTCTGTAAAGTTCTTTGTATGCTTAGCACAGTGCCAGATTGAAGTGGTGTTCACACCGTCCATAGATATTATTAGTATAATGTGATTTGTGTTACATAATGCTATGCATGTATTTAAAACAACTAGATGTCAAAGATGACATTGACGTTGATGCCTAAGATAGTTTTAAGTTAGTCTCCTTGAGAGGCCCGGATAGGTTAGTGGGGTCAGTGTACCTACATAGTTATTTATAAGATACTGTTTATTGTATTATCTACGTAGTAGAATAAAGTAAAATACGATTAACTAGAAGTGTATTATTGGACGTGTAATTTGAACCTAATAACAATAACACATATGCTGAGGCACTAAATATGGTGTCAGAAGAAGAAAAAGAAAATATTAACCAAAGAGAGGGTACGTCGAGAACGGCGAAAAAAGAAATTTCGAGACCGGCTGGGTGTGGTTCAACAACAATGACGACAATGGCTGCAAACGGAGTACAAAAGCTGGAAATTTCGACGGAAATCATCAACAATAATGCTGAAAACTTCAGAAAATGGACTCAATCGTTCGAGATATATTTGCTGGCGTCGGGAATGGAAAAAACCGAAGACAAAAGGAAGATTGCTATTATGCTACACTCTATGGGTGAAAAGGGTCTAAACATCTTCAACTCCTTCAATTTGGACCTAAGCAGTTCTACATTCAAACAAGTTAAGGAGAAATTTGTTGAATACTTTGAACCAAAGAAGAATTTGACAGTTGCAAGACACAGGTTCTTCACATTAAAACAACGTGTGAACGAATCATTGGACCATTTTCTGATGGAGCTAGAAAATGCAAGTCATTCATGTGAGTTTGGTACGCTTCGTGAGTCCCTGGTGAAAGATATTCTCATTGCTAACATGGCCACAAACTTCTCACAAGTTCGACAAAAGCTGCTACAAGAACAAGATCTCTCCCTGGAAAGAGCCAAGCTGCTGTGTAGAACACTCACTATGGCACAGAAGAGTGAAGATTCAATCAATGGGGGTGAAAGAAGAGAAGATGCCACCGTATACAAGATACACAGAAACCGTCCGAACAGTTCTCCGTCATCATCGTTTTCATCGCACCAGCATAGGAGAAAAACCAGATCTCCAGTGCCGCATTATCAACAAAGATCAGCCACACCCGGGTCCAGAACAACGTGCGGGAGATGCAACACAACACATGCTCATCGCAACTGCCCAGCATGGAAGCATAAATGCAGGTCATGTTTTAAATATGGACACTTTACTAATTTATGTTATAAGAAAAATAATGTCAGGAATGTTGTTTCTGAAGTAGACAACTCAAATCTCGATGATGAAGTAACAAAAAATAGTGCTGAGAGATTTACTATAGGGACATTGTTCAACATTGAATCACAAAGTAATAGAAATAGCACAATTTTAAGTAAAAATGATAATTCTTGGCATTATTTTCTTAATATAAACAATAAAAGAGTAGATTGCATAATTGATACTGGAGCAGATATAAATATGATGTCTTTAGACACATGTAAAAGCTCAAAGTTGTATATTAAAAATAAAGACAAACAACAGTGTAAAAATTATAATATTTTTGCTTACAATGGTCATAAAATTCCCATAGTGGCAGTATCTAATGTATCCTGTTTATTAGATAATAAAGTTGAGCCTGAAACAATTACTTTTGTAATAACAAGTTTGAATTGTCCAACTGTAATTGGCTTACCAACTTGTATAAAGTTAAATTTAATAACAAAAAACTTCTCTGTAAATTGTCAAAATGACAATAAAATTGTGAAAAATATACATAACTTATATGAAAAAAACATGTGACAATATTGTAATCAAATATAATGATGTTTTTCAGGGCCTAGGATGTCTTCCATATGAACACAGTATTGTATTAAAGAAGGATGCCATACCAAGAGTAGATCCCCCGAGGAAGGTACCGTTTGCTCTCATCGAGCCGTTAAGGAAAGAATTAGAAATCATGGAACAACTGGGAATTATACAAAAGGTTAACAAACCCACATTATGGGTAAGTAGTTTAGTCATTACCATGAAAAAGGCAGGAGGATTAAGGGTATGTTTAGATCCTAGATATTTAAATAAAAATCTATTGAGAAGTCATTATCCTATTAAAAATATTGATGAAGTCAGGTCAAAATTGTCTAAAGCTAAATATTTTTCCCACTTGGATGCGTTCTCTGGTTTTTATAATATAAAATTAACAAAAGAAAGTAGTGATTTGTGCACATTTCAGACCCCATTTGGTCGCTATAAATTTCTACGGTTGCCTTTTGGGATTAATACTGCAACAGAAATATTTTATAAAACTATGATTGATTTATTTGGGGACATTGAAGGCATAATTATTTGGTGTGATGACATTTTAATATATGGGGAGACAATTGAAATACACAATAAGAGGTTAGAATTATTTTTAGAACGGGCTAGGCAGGTAAATTTGAAATTAAACAAGCTCAAGTGTAAGTTTCTTTTAGAAGAAATAACATATTTGGGTTATATTTTTAGCAAAGATGGTGTTAAAATTGATCCAGATAAAATTAGAACTGTAAAACAACCTAAATTGTACATACATGAGAAATTTAATTAGTAAGTTATATTTTGTAATCATGTATATTTTAAGCATTATTAAATTGTATGCGTTTCTCGAAAAAGGGAGATGTTACATAATGCTATGCATGTATTTAAAACAACTAGATGTCAAAGATGACATTGACGTTGATGCCTAAGATAGTTTTAAGTTAGTCTCCTTGAGAGGCCCGGATAGGTTAGTGGGGTCAGTGTACCTACATAGTTATTTATAAGATACTGTTTATTGTATTATCTACGTAGTAGAATAAAGTAAAATACGATTAACTAGAAGTGTATTATTGGACGTGTAATTTGAACCTAATAACAATAACACATATGCTGAGGCACTAAATATGGTATTTAGTATTATGTAGGTACACTGACCCCACTAACCTATCCGGGCCTCTCAAGGAGACTAACTTAAAACTATCTTAGGCATCAACGTCAATGTCATCTTTGACATCTAGTTGTTTTAAATACATGCATAGCATTATGTAACATCTCCCTTTTTCGAGAAACGCATACAATTTAATAATGCTTAAAATATACATGATTACAAAATATAACTTACTAATTAAATTTCTCATGTATGTACAATTTAGGTTGTTTTACAGTTCTACCAGATCTGGTAACATAATCTGTACCTATTTGCCTTTCCACAGGAACACAGTTGTCATTATGCCTACTAATATCCTGAGAATTTTCACTCGTGAAACAACTAGGATTTATGGGAAGTATATTGCACGTATCATGACCATTATAAGAAGGATCTATTTTTTTAAATTCATGTTTACCGTCACCCGCAAAAGAGGAAGGAGGATTTATATTTTTTAAACTATTTTTCCTATGTCTATCATCTAGGTATAAATAAAACACTTAACATTGCATGGTCATTTAGGTATAAATAAAACACTTAACATTGCTAGGGAAACAGTTTATTGGCCCAATATAAATGCAGACATTAAAAATTTAATTGAACAGTGTCTGGTATGTGCTAAATTTAAACCTAGCACGAATAAGGAACCTTTGAAATGTTATGATATTACACAACTCCCTTGGGAACGAGTAGGGGTTGATTTATTTTATTTTGATGGGGAGAATTACCTTGTCTGTGTAGATTACTATTCTAAATATTTTGAGCTAGCTTCTTTACATAAGAATTACAACGTTGATAACGTGGTGAAACACTTGAAATCATTTTTCGCACGCCATGGCATCTTCTCTTCTTTCACCCCCATTGATTGAATCTTCACTCTTCTGTGCCATAGTGAGTGTTCTACACAGCAGCTTGGCTCTTTCCAGGGAGAGATCTTGTTCTTGTAGCAGCTTTTGTCGAACTTGTGAGAAGTTTGTGGCCATGTTAGCAATGAGAATATCTTTCACCAGGGACTCACGAAGCGTACCAAACTCACATGAATGACTTGCATTTTCTAGCTCCATCAGAAAATGGTCCAATGATTCGTTCACACGTTGTTTTAATGTGAAGAACCTGTGTCTTGCAACTGTCAAATTCTTCTTTGGTTCAAAGTATTCAACAAATTTCTCCTTAACTTGTTTGAATGTAGAACTGCTTAGGTCCAAATTGAAGGAGTTGAAGATGTTTAGACCCTTTTCACCCATAGAGTGTAGCATAATAGCAATCTTCCTTTTGTCTTCGGTTTTTTCCATTCCCGACGCCAGCAAATATATCTCGAACGATTGAGTCCATTTTCTGAAGTTTTCAGCATTATTGTTGATGATTTCCGTCGAAATTTCCAGCTTTTGTACTCCGTTTGCAGCCATTGTCGTCATTGTTGTTGAACCACACCCAGCCGGTCTCGAAATTTCTTTTTTCGCCGTTCTCGACGTACCCTCTCTTTGGTTAATATTTTCTTTTTCTTCTTCTGACACCATATTTAGTGCCTCAGCATATGTGTTATTGTTATTAGGTTCAAATTACACGTCCAATAATACACTTCTAGTTAATCGTATTTTACTTTATTCTACTACGTAGATAATACAATAAACAGTATCTTATAAATAACTATGTAGGTACACTGACCCCACTAACCTATCCGGGCCTCTCAAGGAGACTAACTTAAAACTATCTTAGGCATCAACGTCAATGTCATCTTTGACATCTAGTTGTTTTAAATACATGCATAGCATTATGTAACATCTCCCTTTTTCGAGAAACGCATACAATTTAATAATGCTTAAAATATACATGATTACAAAATATAACTTACTAATTAAATTTCTCATGTATGTACAATTTAGGTTGTTTTACAGTTCTACCAGATCTGGTAACATAATCTGTACCTATTTGCCTTTCCACAGGAACACAGTTGTCATTATGCCTACTAATATCCTGAGAATTTTCACTCGTGAAACAACTAGGATTTATGGGAAGTATATTGCACGTATCATGACCATTATAAGAAGGATCTATTTTTTTAAATTCATGTTTACCGTCACCCGCAAAAGAGGAAGGAGGATTTATATTTTTTAAACTATTTTTCCTATGTCTATCATCTAGGTATAAATAAAACACTTAACATTGCATGGTCATTTGGGTATAAATAAAACACTTAACATTGCTAGGGAAACAGTTTATTGGCCCAATATAAATGCAGACATTAAAAATTTAATTGAACAGTGTCTGGTATGTGCTAAATTTAAACCTAGCACGAATAAGAAACCTTTGAAATGTTATGATATTACACAACTCCCTTGGGAACGAGTAGGGGTTGATTTATTTAATTTTGATGGGGAGAATTACCTTGTCTGTGTAGATTACTATTCTAAATATTTTGAGCTAGCTTCTTTACATAAGAATTACAACGTTGATAACGTGGTGAAACACTTGAAATCATTTTTCGCACGCCATGGCATCTTCTCTTCTTTCACCCCCATTGATTGAATCTTCACTCTTCTGTGCCATAGTGAGTGTTCTACACAGCAGCTTGGCTCTTTCCAGGGAGAGATCTTGTTCTTGTAGCAGCTTTTGTCGAACTTGTGAGAAGTTTGTGGCCATGTTAGCAATGAGAATATCTTTCACCAGGGACTCACGAAGCGTACCAAACTCACATGAATGACTTGCATTTTCTAGCTCCATCAGAAAATGGTCCAATGATTCGTTCACACGTTGTTTTAATGTGAAGAACCTGTGTCTTGCAACTGTCAAATTCTTCTTTGGTTCAAAGTATTCAACAAATTTCTCCTTAACTTGTTTGAATGTAGAACTGCTTAGGTCCAAATTGAAGGAGTTGAAGATGTTTAGACCCTTTTCACCCATAGAGTGTAGCATAATAGCAATCTTCCTTTTGTCTTCGGTTTTTTCCATTCCCGACGCCAGCAAATATATCTCGAACGATTGAGTCCATTTTCTGAAGTTTTCAGCATTATTGTTGATGATTTCCGTCGAAATTTCCAGCTTTTGTACTCCGTTTGCAGCCATTGTCGTCATTGTTGTTGAACCACACCCAGCCGGTCTCGAAATTTCTTTTTTCGCCGTTCTCGACGTACCCTCTCTTTGGTTAATATTTTCTTTTTCTTCTTCTGACACCATATTTAGTGCCTCAGCATATGTGTTATTGTTATTAGGTTCAAATTACACGTCCAATAATACACTTCTAGTTAATCGTATTTTACTTTATTCTACTACGTAGATAATACAATAAACAGTATCATATAAATAACTATGTAGGTACACTGACCCCACTAACCTATCCGGGCCTCTCAAGGAGACTAACTTAAAACTATCTTAGGCATCAACGTCAATGTCATCTTTGACATCTAGTTGTTTTAAATACATGCATAGCATTATGTAACATCTCCCTTTTTCGAGAAACGCATACAATTTAATAATGCTTAAAATATACATGATTACAAAATATAACTTACTAATTAAATTTCTCATGTATGTACAATTTAGGTTGTTTTACAGTTCTAATTTTATCTGGATCAATTTTAACACCATCTTTGCTAAAAATATAACCCAAATATGTTATTTCTTCTAAAAGAAACTTACACTTGAGCTTGTTTAATTTCAAATTTACCTGCCTAGCCCGTTCTAAAAATAATTCTAACCTCTTATTGTGTATTTCAATTGTCTCCCCATATATTAAAATGTCATCACACCAAATAATTATGCCTTCAATGTCCCCAAATAAATCAATCATAGTTTTATAAAATATTTCTGTTGCAGTATTAATCCCAAAAGGCAACCGTAGAAATTTATAGCGACCAAATGGGGTCTGAAATGTGCACAAATCACTACTTTCTTTTGTTAATTTTATATTATAAAAACCAGAGAACGCATCCAAGTGGGAAAAATATTTAGCTTTAGACAATTTTGACCTGACTTCATCAATATTTTTAATAGGATAATGACTTCTCAATAGATTTTTATTTAAATATCTAGGATCTAAACATACCCTTAATCCTCCTGCCTTTTTCATGGTAATGACTAAACTACTTACCCATAATGTGGGTTTGTTAACCTTTTGTATAATTCCCAGTTGTTCCATGATTTCTAATTCTTTCCTTAACGGCTCGATGAGAGCAAACGGTACCTTCCTCGGGGGATCTACTCTTGGTATGGCATCCTTCTTTAATACAATACTGTGTTCATATGGAAGACATCCTAGGCCCTGAAAAACATCATTATATTTGATTACAATATTGTCACATGTTTTTTCATATAAGTTATGTATATTTTTCACAATTTTATTGTCATTTTGACAATTTACAGAGAAGTTTTTTGTTATTAAATTTAACTTTATACAAGTTGGTAAGCCAATTACAGTTGGACAATTCAAACTTGTTATTACAAAAGTAATTGTTTCAGGCTCAACTTTATTATCTAATAAACAGGATACATTAGATACTGCCACTATGGGAATTTTATGACCATTGTAAGCAAAAATATTATAATTTTTACACTGTTGTTTGTCTTTATTTTTAATATACAACTTTGAGCTTTTACATGTGTCTAAAGACATCATATTTATATCTGCTCCAGTATCAATTATGCAATCTACTCTTTTATTGTTTATATTAAGAAAATAATGCCAAGAATTATCATTTTTACTTAAAATTGTGCTATTTCTATTACTTTGTGATTCAATGTTGAACAATGTCCCTATAGTAAATCTCTCAGCACTATTTTTTGTTACTTCATCATCGAGATTTGAGTTGTCTACTTCAGAAACAACATTCCTGACATTATTTTTCTTATAACATAAATTAGTAAAGTGTCCATATTTAAAACATGACCTGCATTTATGCTTCCATGCTGGGCAGTTGCGATGAGCATGTGTTGTGTTGCATCTCCCGCACGTTGTTCTGGACCCGGGTGTGGCTGATCTTTGTTGATAATGCGGCACTGGAGATCTGGTTTTTCTCCTATGCTGGTGCGATGAAAACGATGATGACGGAGAACTGTTCGGACGGTTTCTGTGTATCTTGTATACGGTGGCATCTTCTCTTCTTTCACCCCCATTGATTGAATCTTCACTCTTCTGTGCCATAGTGAGTGTTCTACACAGCAGCTTGGCTCTTTCCAGGGAGAGATCTTGTTCTTGTAGCAGCTTTTGTCGAACTTGTGAGAAGTTTGTGGCCATGTTAGCAATGAGAATATCTTTCACCAGGGACTCACGAAGCGTACCAAACTCACATGAATGACTTGCATTTTCTAGCTCCATCAGAAAATGGTCCAATGATTCGTTCACACGTTGTTTTAATGTGAAGAACCTGTGTCTTGCAACTGTCAAATTCTTCTTTGGTTCAAAGTATTCAACAAATTTCTCCTTAACTTGTTTGAATGTAGAACTGCTTAGGTCCAAATTGAAGGAGTTGAAGATGTTTAGACCCTTTTCACCCATAGAGTGTAGCATAATAGCAATCTTCCTTTTGTCTTCGGTTTTTTCCATTCCCGACGCCAGCAAATATATCTCGAACGATTGAGTCCATTTTCTGAAGTTTTCAGCATTATTGTTGATGATTTCCGTCGAAATTTCCAGCTTTTGTACTCCGTTTGCAGCCATTGTCGTCATTGTTGTTGAACCACACCCAGCCGGTCTCGAAATTTCTTTTTTCGCCGTTCTCGACGTACCCTCTCTTTGGTTAATATTTTCTTTTTCTTCTTCTGACACCATATTTAGTGCCTCAGCATATGTGTTATTGTTATTAGGTTCAAATTACACGTCCAATAATACACTTCTAGTTAATCGTATTTTACTTTATTCTACTACGTAGATAATACAATAAACAGTATCTTATAAATAACTATGTAGGTACACTGACCCCACTAACCTATCCGGGCCTCTCAAGGAGACTAACTTAAAACTATCTTAGGCATCAACGTCAATGTCATCTTTGACATCTAGTTGTTTTAAATACATGCATAGCATTATGTAACATCTCCCTTTTTCGAGAAACGCATACAATTTAATAATGCTTAAAATATACATGATTACAAAATATAACTTACTAATTAAATTTCTCATGTATGTACAATTTAGGTTGTTTTACAGTTCTAATTTTATCTGGATCAATTTTAACACCATCTTTGCTAAAAATATAACCCAAATATGTTATTTCTTCTAAAAGAAACTTACACTTGAGCTTGTTTAATTTCAAATTTACCTGCCTAGCCCGTTCTAAAAATAATTCTAACCTCTTATTGTGTATTTCAATTGTCTCCCCATATATTAAAATGTCATCACACCAAATAATTATGCCTTCAATGTCCCCAAATAAATCAATCATAGTTTTATAAAATATTTCTGTTGCAGTATTAATCCCAAAAGGCAACCGTAGAAATTTATAGCGACCAAATGGGGTCTGAAATGTGCACAAATCACTACTTTCTTTTGTTAATTTTATATTATAAAAACCAGAGAACGCATCCAAGTGGGAAAAATATTTAGCTTTAGACAATTTTGACCTGACTTCATCAATATTTTTAATAGGATAATGACTTCTCAATAGATTTTTATTTAAATATCTAGGATCTAAACATACCCTTAATCCTCCTGCCTTTTTCATGGTAATGACTAAACTACTTACCCATAATGTGGGTTTGTTAACCTTTTGTATAATTCCCAGTTGTTCCATGATTTCTAATTCTTTCCTTAACGGCTCGATGAGAGCAAACGGTACCTTCCTCGGGGGATCTACTCTTGGTATGGCATCCTTCTTTAATACAATACTGTGTTCATATGGAAGACATCCTAGGCCCTGAAAAACATCATTATATTTGATTACAATATTGTCACATGTTTTTTCATATAAGTTATGTATATTTTTCACAATTTTATTGTCATTTTGACAATTTACAGAGAAGTTTTTTGTTATTAAATTTAACTTTATACAAGTTGGTAAGCCAATTACAGTTGGACAATTCAAACTTGTTATTACAAAAGTAATTGTTTCAGGCTCAACTTTATTATCTAATAAACAGGATACATTAGATACTGCCACTATGGGAATTTTATGACCATTGTAAGCAAAAATATTATAATTTTTACACTGTTGTTTGTCTTTATTTTTAATATACAACTTTGAGCTTTTACATGTGTCTAAAGACATCATATTTATATCTGCTCCAGTATCAATTATGCAATCTACTCTTTTATTGTTTATATTAAGAAAATAATGCCAAGAATTATCATTTTTACTTAAAATTGTGCTATTTCTATTACTTTGTGATTCAATGTTGAACAATGTCCCTATAGTAAATCTCTCAGCACTATTTTTTGTTACTTCATCATCGAGATTTGAGTTGTCTACTTCAGAAACAACATTCCTGACATTATTTTTCTTATAACATAAATTAGTAAAGTGTCCATATTTAAAACATGACCTGCATTTATGCTTCCATGCTGGGCAGTTGCGATGAGCATGTGTTGTGTTGCATCTCCCGCACGTTGTTCTGGACCCGGGTGTGGCTGATCTTTGTTGATAATGCGGCACTGGAGATCTGGTTTTTCTCCTATGCTGGTGCGATGAAAACGATGATGACGGAGAACTGTTCGGACGGTTTCTGTGTATCTTGTATACGGTGGCATCTAGGTATAAATAAAACACTTAACATTGCTAGGGAATAAGAAACTAGCTTGTCAGTGACTCAAAATATTCCTTGTGCTAGTTACAATCATCACTACTACTATTAGGCATAAGGTACTGTTGAAAATACTAGCTGGTCGGGGTTTTCTACCAGACAGATGTAAATAATTGAGGAATTCAGGTACCTCCTCGATTGCTAAGTCGTCCATTGCTTCAAAAACATCCATTTTATTAGATTCTGATACCCAAAGAAATTGACGAAACTGTTAAATATAAATGCAGACACGAACTTATCGGGGAAATAAAGCCTTATCTGGCACTTCAAGCATTTTTTTTTTTTCACTTTATTTATTTACTAGGCAAAAAAAAACATACATTAATCACAGATATAACAATATAATTATAATAATGTCCATATGAAATTATCTTTTATATCTTAATAGAAAGCTAAATTAAATCTTATATATATATAAAAGAAAGTCGTGTTTGTTACAACACTTATAACTCGAGAACGGCTGAACCAATTTTCATGGTTTTTGATTCGTTGGATTTGTCTCCTCCCCGAATAGCAGAATACATATTAAAAATATTGAAAACTTGATGTGTAATGAATAATTAATCATGTAAATAAATGCTCATATTTTGTTCATCAAATGTCAAACATTTGTTGTCAAATGATGTAACAACTATGCGTTCAGAAATCTATTAATGTCAGTTTGTAACTTTCAATTAGCAACGTTTTTCTAAATGCATATGACATTTTAAACGATATTTTCTTCTTTTTTTTGGCATTGGCAACGATATCTAGGTACTGAAAACGAAAATGCAGATATTATTGATAACTCAAGAACGGCTTTATCGATATGGCTGAAAATTGGTGAGGAAGTAGCTTAGAGCAAGTAGACGGACATAGGATACTATTTATTCCATTTGACAGCATTTCCGTGAACGTTACGGGTTCTGCGTTAGGGTTTCGCGTTGTGGGTTCCGCGTTGCGGGTTCCGGATTCCGCGTTGCGGGTTTCGGGTTCCCATGCTGCGCGTTCCGCGTTGCGGGTTCCGGGTTCCCGCGGGTTCCGGGTTCCCGCGTTGCGGGTTCCGGGTTCCCGCGTTGCGGGTTCCGCGTTCCGGGTTCCGCGTTGCGGGTTCCGGGTTCCGCGTTGCGGGTTTCGGGTTCCCATGTTGCGGGTTCCGCGTTGCGGGTTCCGGGTTCCCGCGTTGCGGGTTCCGGGTTCCCGCGTTGCGGGTTCCGGGTTCCCGCGTTGCGGGTTCCGGGTTCCCGCGTTGCGGGTTCCGGGTTCCGCGTTGCGGGTTCCGGGCTCCCGCGTTGCGGGTTCCGGGTTCCCGCGTTGCGGGTTCCGGGTTCCCGCGTTGCGGGTTCCGGGTTCCCGCGTTGCGCGTTCCGGGTTCCCGCGTTGCGCGTTCCGGGTTCCCGCGTTGCGGGTTCCGGGTTCCCGCGTTGCGGGTTCCGGGTTCCCGCGTTGCGGGTTCCGGGTTCCCGCGTTGCGGGTTCCGGGTTCCCGCGTTGCGGGTTCCGGGTTCCCGCGTTGCGGGTTCCGGGTTCCCGCGTTGCGGGTTCCGGGTTCCCGCGTTGCGGGTTCCGGGTTCCCGCGTTGCGGGTTCCGGGTTCCCGCGTTGTTTTTTTTTAGTTGAATTTCATCATAAACTCTTTATGCTCAACGAAGTGGGCAAGGGTCAGCTAGTAAACAATAAATGATGGTAATTATCAATAAAGAGAGTTGCTTAAATTATAATATCATTTTCTTAGATCGACATTGTTTACATCTTGGTACAACACTATCGATACGCACGAAGTACCTAGAATTGAAGCTTTGATTCGGCGAGCGAACAATCGCTGCGAATGCAATACATTGCTCACTCGCAAACACATTATACAAAATGGTACCCACGTATTGCAAGCAATAGATAATTTTGCGCCTAAATACGAATGTATCGTTTTCGATCACGAACTACATAATGCTATGGAAATAATTACTAATATCACATAAAATTCAAAGTTTTTGGACTTACCGGTGGAAAG
The DNA here is from genome assembly GCA_905187575.2 of Celastrina argiolus. Taxonomy (NCBI): domain Eukaryota; kingdom Metazoa; phylum Arthropoda; class Insecta; order Lepidoptera; family Lycaenidae; genus Celastrina; species Celastrina argiolus. Next base: position 16,093,349 of record LR994595.1, on the reverse strand, counting down.
AAATTCCTTCTCGGGCTACACTACACACTTAGCTTCTTTTCCGACACGTTAAAACAGCGCAACACGGCATTTTTAACGACTTTTTATGGAGCTCCGTACGCTGTCACAGTAAGATTGTGACTGTTGACCGATAAAACGTGTTTCGGCTGACATATGATCATTTGATCATATGTACGGCGCGACTGCCCCGCCTACAATGCCATTCTAACCTCTTTTACTCTTCTGTGATATCATCAGTGCATTATGTCAAAACTGGCCTTAATTTTACCATAAAAAAATATACTTTAATTTTAACATTTTTACTTTGAATCACTCCAAACCTACCGCGAATATTATATATTATATATACTGCATAATTATTATATTCGTGTCTTCATTTGACTGTAACTAAATCTAGCTTCGGCGTGTTTTTGATTTATTTTGCAATGGTGGTAGCGTTTGTTTCGATCGTCCTGAAGTGCTGCACAAATAATAAACATTAGACAAATAAAATAAGTTTCAATGTCATTATGTAGCTAGAGGTATTCTTTAATCAACAATACACTATTGATTGAAGCTAGTAGTAGTAATAATTTTGTAGTACACGAACGCACTCGTTGACCTAAGACCTACCAGGATTGAAACTCATCTGTTTTGTGATTTTAATGGAAATCTTTAATTGCGATTTGTCGCGTAATTTATATGAGGTGCCAAAACAAAAAATGCTCTACTCGTCCTTCTCTTCACACTATTCGATTCATGGTTCATATATCAAGCCTAATAGGCTTGATATATGAACCATGAATCACATTGTATACTTATATTGTATATTTTCATCTCCCTAAACATCTTTATAAATTTCGAAACGACGAATAAAGCCCTCGTCAATATTATATGAGTATTATAGTAATCTGCACCAATGTATGGACAGCGGCGGCATTTGAGTCTCCGGGCGGCAGGTCTTTGCGAGGCCCTTTGTCCTATGGAAATGTCCATGGACCTTTGTCTTTTGATTGACGCGAGGCCCCTGCAAGAGCGAGGCCCCGGGCGTAGGCCCAGTTCGCCACCCCCTAAGGCCGCCGCTGTGTACGGATAATACTATAGTAACACCTGTGGCTGAAGATATTCCTCGACCTCCTCAGCTTGGAAGGCCCGACGCCCGCTCTAAAGTCTTCACCGCATTCGGAGCTCACAGGCACGAGCGGAGACGAATCCTGGAGGTATACCATTAGGTTTTAGACTGGTGTTCGAAATCCTAAGTCCGATTTATCACACTGTTATGTATGCCTTACAAACTTTTGTTATAAAAAGGGTAGGTTTTTGAAACGGCCTGTGATGTGAATCAAATGCTTACCATTTTCCTCGTGTTGGACAATTCGCTGGATGTGCTGGCTACTACTCTGCTGTCTTTAGTTTTTTCAGAGCATCCCTGAGAATAAAAGAAGAGAAGAGTGCTGTTGTCTATTAATTATTCTTTTGAAAGTCAACCTTGTGCCTCACTCTCCAAAGTGATTCGATTGTGCCGCATACTATCCAATAAAATGACGTGTTTATTTTGATTCTCAGTCCATTGATACATGGTCGGGAGTACAAAAAGTTACGATCTAACGATTTTCTTTATCCTTCTTAGTTTCGAAGCAATCTATCAAACCTAAATCCCTTGAGATCTAACTGATTCGATTCTCGATTGCTTCAGGAGTAAGCTTGCTGTTCAAATAGCACTCACACCTCACACCTTCATGCGCTAACATTACAAGGTCATGCAATAGATTCTAATTAATTCGCAGCGTGGTTTTAGTGTCGGCACATGCTGTCTCACTCAAACCTATTCTATACATATAATAAATCTGTAGAGGAGTCGTGTCTGTACATTGAAGATATTTGAAAAAAAATATGATAGGGGACCTTTATTTACGCAATAGTACCCAAAACTACGATTTTTAAAATTTTTGTCTGTTTGTCTGTTTGTCTGTTTGTCTGTGGGTTTGTGCACGCTAATCTCAGAAACGGCTTATCCGATTAAGATGTACTTTTCACTAAGATATTGCGGCAAGCTTCACTTAACATTTAGTGTTTGTTTTATGTAAATCGGTTCATAAATAAAAAAGTTATGACAATATTAAAAGATCATGTCGTTTTTGCTGGACGTTTGTAGGAAGCGCGCGCCGGGCCCGGGAGCCGTGCACCGCCGCGCGCGCGCGCCGCTTCAAATTGTATTAGCAGCAAACGCACCGGGGCCGCGGGGGTGACTTTTATTTGTTAGTTTTAGGCTTGCTAGGTAGGAACAATCTAAGATTTTTTTTCTTGAGTTTATTACGAAAGTTATTTCTATAAAAATAGTTAGTACTTTTACTGTACAGTCCTTTGTGATAAGTAGGTACTGTATTTATTACCTATACATATTTGTTAGCGTAGGTTAGTAATAAGTAAATAAATAAAAACCGGCCAAGTGCGAGTTGGACTTGCACACCGAGAGTTCCATACAAACCTGATTGACATAGAATTTTGATTTGGTTACAGCTTGAATATATTAGAGACCTAAGTATTTGTTATAAGTTTCAATTAAACACATTCATGACAAACGGTACTAAGTTTAAAAAAATCAAAATTTTTTTACTATCTATATAATGTTACTAAAAACGTATGGTTTTAGACGTTGCTTGGTTTCAAATTTTATGATTTTGAGTTCACGGGATTCCCTTACGAGTGTCGAAAATGACGAAATTTAGCGACTTATGCGACTGCTTTTGATTGCATTGGCTAAGAAGTCTGATTTTTTCACTGCTTCAAGGAACAATAGTTCCTGAGTATTTTATATAATTTTCATCACAACACGCGTTTCTGAGTAAAAGGGTCTTGACAGACAGACGGACATGGAAATGATCGTATAATATGTGTTTCGTTTTTTCCTTTTGAGGTACGGAATCGTAAAAACAGTTTTAAGATTTTCATAAATATATTGCTCTTTTTTTTGTTTTTTCTATTTAATAAGATAGACGTTAAAAACATCTCGATAGTTACTAAACTGTGTTACAGGGAAAAACTGTTGATACAACTCGATTCCAATCGAGATACCTTTTGAAATTCTAGCCTTTTGCGGCCTGCCCTGGATATGTGTTAACAGTGTGATAATTATGGGTTTTTTTGTCAAATATCATAATATTGATAGAGTATTCTCTTATACAAATTTATCTATACGCCAAATGCCGTACTTTTAATACAATTATAGCAAAGTTGAGTAGTGTACCTACATTTATACAATACGTTATCCGAGAGGTATACTCAGCGTGCATCATTAGCAATGTATAATATTATTTTGCATTCTATATTATAGTTCTCATTCTGTCCGTTAAAATGCATACTACAGCCTACTATTACTGTACATTTTTATAGTTTTCTTTGTCCAAATTATGTATTCGATAACTGCATAATATATAGAATTTTGATTAACATCAATATAACAAGTATTGTGTTTACAGTTAAACTAAAAAAGTTATGTCAATATAAGTTAGATTTATATTTTTCTTGATATTTTTATTTCTTAGTTTTTATCATGGACCGAATGGTTTTTATGTTAGGTACAACTTAGGTTTGTTTTCTTTCTTTTGGGACTTTCTATATTTTGCTACTTTTCTGTATAAAATCAGTTAGTACTTTAACAGTGAAGTGATTTATAATCAGTACCTACATGTTTGGTTATTAATAAATAAAAAAACCGGGCAAGTGCGAGTCGGACTTACGCACCGAAAAGACCGCAAAATTTTGCGGCGCGCTGTCTTAATATCATTGTCGCCACACCAGCAGAGTCGGCGTGGAAACGATCATCGCCTGCAGTCGCTGCGGCGCAAAATCCATACAAATCTTAGTACTAGATGTTCGTCGTGTATGTGAGCGTACTATCAAGTAGTCCCGTTCGCATTATAGTAATTGTACACGGTCGTTTGTCAAGCTGGTAGTAGGAATTGTCAACATAAAGTAGTTTTTTAAATACCTCAACGACAGTTTTTATAACTAAAAATATTTTTAAAACAGATTTATTATAACACTGCCCTAAATCACTTTTCCACGCGTACGAAGTCGCGGGCACAGCTAGTGCTATATATATATGCTATGCTGACACTGGAACCCAACTACGAAATTCATAGAAATAATGACGACAACTGTGTCCCTGGCAATAAACTGTAATTAACAAATAAACTAACATATGAGCTGCTTTCAGTTATATTGTTGTCGCAGGAAGAACCTTCGTGCATCATGGCCTCGAGGTCAAACCTGGGAAATAAGTGATAAAACATTGCGTTGTAACTCATAAGCCATAGAGATTACTAAAACTCGTGGTCACTCATCTACATATTTATTGCGGTTAACTATGAATACTATGATCGGCGATAACAGCTTACCAACAAACCATCCATCCACCGTCTAGTGGCTTAGAGCCTAACTCTGGACCCGGAGGTCGTAGGTTCGATTGTGATACCTCCACCATGAGTCGGTTGGTCAAGTAAAAAGTCGGTGCTGCGCCTGATCTCACGCCAGTCGTGTCGACTACGAGAGTGAAGGAAGAGAGTGCGTCTGTGTATTGCGCACACACTTGGGCACTATAAAATAACTCCTGCGTAGCTGGCCTCGTTTTAATGAAACCCGCCACCGTCACCGAAATCGGTGTTAGAGGCATTATTATACTTATCTTCTACAATAAAAACTATAATAGACGTTACTGGCTTTCTGTCCCTTCGACTGTTAACGCTGATGAGGAGCAGCTACAAGAGTTCTCCTCTTCAACGAGATCCAGGTCGTGATTGCACCAGGTGTCCTTGGGCGATGGGTCTAGGATCTCATCGGGGATCCAGGACTCTTCTCGGTTGGGGATATCAGCGGGGGGGTATGCGGAGGGGTCTTCTCCCGGATCGTGACGAAAGAAGTGCCTTTGGGGATTTATAAAGTTGTTAAAACTATCCTTCCTGTGAAGGGAACTGTAATATTGACTTTATGACCTAGATAGATCATTCACTGTGTCATACTTCCAAGTTTCCAAGATATTTGAAGAGACTATTGGTGACTCAGTACGCACGAACAACTAGGGCCGCGATTCTCGTGACTCGAACTTCATTTCGAATCTCAGTATGTCCAGCAGACCCAGCTCGTGCACGTGTGAATTAGTGCGCATGCGAGCCAGACAGATTGAATTGAAGTTCGAGTTACGAGAATCGGGCCACAGGGCTCCGAATCTTGCTCTTCGAACTTCGTTTCGAATAGACGTCCCGCTCGAGCTTGCGTAATGCGCGTGAACATCGCGGCCCATTTCTAAGCCTTTGTTTTCACGGGGATTGAAATACAACAAATGCATTTTCAGTACCCGAGCGTCCACCAAGCACTTTGACATTGGCAATTCACCAAGGGTTCCATTATTAAAAATAATTAGAAGAAGGTACATTAGCAACGTCGTTTGACTGTGATTACACTTTACCAATCTATAATCCGGAGCCAGGCCTCCGCCGCGCAGTGGGCTGTGAACGCAAACTTTTGTCTCTCCATGTATTTCTCATAGCATACATCCATAGCCAGGTCCATTATATCTTCTCTCACGCTGAGTATCATCAGTTCTAGCTCATCATTATTTAGTATTTCGACCCTGGAATTATTGATATCAGCACGGCATAACTTTTCTAGAAATATTGATGAAAGGTCTAATACATAAGGACTGCAGGCTATTGCCGCTATCGCACACATTTTAACTTTTTTTTTCTTACACCATTGCCCTGTCTATAATTATTTATATAGGCACGGTCTACTATAAATACCTATAAATTATTTATTTATCATTAGGTTTTTCGCATCGGTCTTCTATGAAGCCATGGTACGTATCCGATCAAACCTTATATCATAATACATATATCGAACCTGCCTATTCGTGTCAAAATACAGGTACTAACTAGTACCATGGACCAATTATATATGTAATTGGTCTATGCTAGTACTAACCATGTAGATTCTGAAAGCTCATCAGGTAAAGCCAACAGAATTCTCGATTCGTCGGTTTGTGACCTTCTTGCTTTTCTGGATAGCCTGATTTTGTTGTTAAAATTAATTGACTGCCTTATTTCCCTAGTCATTTTCTTATTTTTTACTATTCTTTCAAGCGGTTGAACTAAAACCAGCTAGAATCAAGCTCTAATAGAAATTTAAATATTTCTAACCCTCGGCTGTTACTGTCGTTTTAAAAGCGTTTTGATATTTATTTTGTCAAGTATGTTTTTAACGATTGACAGATATGACGACGCCTAATTTGAGGGCTAGGTAGTCAGCCCTTAACATAGATTAGAGTAAAATATAATAAATGACCCTTAAAGCCTAGGTACACATAATAATAATATTCACCTAGCGGATATAAATCCGCTAGGTGAATATTGATGGACTAGACTTGACTAGAGATTAACCTTACTAGAGTTACTAGAGATTTAACAATAATAATATGTATGATCTTTAATTAAATGGTTTTATTTCTTACATATTTTAAATTACTGACCATCCACACAACCCTGGTTCAGTGAAGGAACAGGGAGGAGCAGAGCGGTGAGTAGGTAATAATCAAGTAACTAATACTTAATCTGTGGTAATAATGATCCTTCCATTATACATTGAACGGATAACTGAAACTGTGTGCAGGCCGACTATTTTTCATGCCTATCAGATGGAGTTTCAGGAACTCCATAACTGGAAAAACTTATCCGTCCTATGTATTGCTAGATTTGCTGCAGTGTCATTCAGTATTTTTTAGTTTAGGTTAGTTTTGGTTTAGGTTTAGGAAAGCTATTAATATCGAACCATTACTTAGATTTTATAATTAAATACTCATAAATATGTAGTATAGGTATATGATAAATCATAATATTATTATGATCCTTTACAAACATCTGAATAATATTCTATCGAAGCTAGTGTATTGATTGCATTTTAATTACACAGTATCTTATCAGGATAGATTAAACATCACCTAGGTTATTTATAATGCAAACAAAATGTTAAAATCAGTTACTGAGCCAGTACTTCGCTTTTTTTTTAATAAAATTCATGATAATTTTAATGTTATGTTTAGTAGTAAATATAATTTTATCTGTGGCACCGCCAGCCAGTATCATTGTCAAGTTGTCAATAGTGTCAAGTCAAAAAATCGAAAACAGAACAAAAACTAGTTGAATGGGTATTTTTGCTTGTTTGTTATTTGTGTAATATGGAGAAAATTCTTAATATTTAGAAAAGTTTAACGTTGTTTATTACAACCGTAGAATGAGTGTTTATTTTCTTTATTCAGTATTTATAAGTGTATGACAATGTACACATTAAAGGGTATATTCCCCGAACCGAGTAAGTAAAATGATCGTTACATTTGAATTTATTTATAAACATAATATTATTATAATTAATATTCATCACCCTTCTATTACATTATCTTTTGCGCCATATTCCAGAAAAGGAACAAAAAAAGAATTTCATTAAGGAAAATATGAGACAGCTCAAAGTCACACAAAATAAACCAAAGGAAGCAGTGATACCGAATAAACCAGCCCAGAATGCCCGCAAACCAGCACACACGGCAGCCGGGCCCAAAGTTAAAATGTCGTCATCAGGAAAAAATGGAAAACCAATTTTAAATGATGAAAAAAGGAAGCCAAATAATGTAATACAAATAAAGAAAGGTGATATGGCTGAGTTCTTAAAACGCAAAGAAATGCGTCGCTTAAACCAGGAGTTGATTGACGAAGGAGCCTACTCCAACTCATCATCAAGCCGACTGAGGGACATAGGTTGCCAGACAATAGAAACAAATCTATCAGACAGATTTTCGGAGAGCACTAAACTAACGACATTGTTTTCTAAAGAAGATAATGAAAGGGTTAAAGCGAGTGGGGATTCAGGACAGAAGAGTATGACACCGCTGCACTCCCCACTCAAGCATAGCAATGAAATGTTTGAGGAGAAAAACAGGAGCAGAGTAACTGCTATCTTGGAAAAGAACAATAAAGACCCATACTTACCACCAGGTAAGGCACAGCCATGGCTTTGACGCCATTAAATTGAGGATACTGACTGTCTTATTAATTTATAAACTATACATATAATTGTGATACTGATCAATGTGAAGTTTCATCATCATCATCAAAATCTATTCAGTAGTTTTTATGTGAGAGAGTTACAGTCATCCTTCCAAACTCTGTCTCTAGTATTATAGTAATAATATTAGTTTAAATATACTGTGTGACAAGACAAATTATTTCATAACCATATTGTAATATTACTGCTGGAGAAAGAATATCAACCATCCTTCACGGATGTTGTAATAGACAACAGAAGGAATATATTATCCACAAATAAATAAATAATATTTAAAAAAAAAAGATTTGGGCACTAGCATTTTTGCGGACATTATTATTATTTTAACACTGCGCTGGCCACCCCACCTGCCAAGCGTGGCAAGTATAGGCAAGGAATGGTTGCCAACTATATGAAATACTTTGAGTAGTCTTATGTGCAGTAGAGGATCTCATAGCTTATAAGATGATGATTATTGTAATATTACAGGATATCAGAAAGGAGTTTTACCGAAATATCTCCGTGACAAAAAGGAGAAGTCAATAGAGCTGGAGGGTGTGAAGGTTGATGATGATGGGCTCTGTCCGCCTGGGCATGTAACGCTGCCAGACTCCGAGAGAAAAGAAACATTGCATATGTTCAGAAATAGTCAGTGTTTATTATTTTTATAATAGTACATATTTTTTATTTTTTATTCATACACATGCTTAGCACTTGTGATTTTAAATTGCCTTGTAGACCAAATTAATTCATTATAAATTATTTTATGGTAAATAGAGGTATCATAGTGTGGTGCCATTTTTATTCACAATAATATTAAACTAAATTAAAGCATAAATTATTGTTTACAGAATAGTTTGTCATTATTACATGCATAGTATCTGTGGCATATCCTAGGACCCAGTTACAGATCTAACTTTATTTACATAATATTAAAAATGTATGGTGATTTTCAGGTTTTGCAGAATTAGTAAATGAATTAAACAAATTGCCAGTTAAAACTGATACTTTAAGAATGAGGAACCGTAAAATGGAGCTCGAAAAACAATTAGCTAAATTAGAAGAAGGAATCAAGGTGTTTTCAAGACCTAAGGTATTTGTGAAGATTGGGGAATAAATTTCATTTTATTAATATATCAGGAGGGCAATTCATTTAATTATCTCCGTTTGCTGCTAGGCCAGTGTTGGGGCATGCTTTTGCTCACATGCACACTTGATTTGATTTGCTGACACTGCAAATAAATCAGAGCTATTTATATGAATTGAGCTTCAAATCTCTATATAACCCAACCTAATGACTGTGATCCAGACTAAAATTTTGTATAGTGTTTGTATGGGCAAAAACAAAATGTTATAAAATAAATTTAAGTTGATAGTTTCGATAATAGAGTAATTAATAATCTTAATAATACATTCCAATATTTTTTTAACTGTGTACAAATTTAGAATAAATTTTTAAAGTTACAATGTTTTTGTTTTTTTCTATAAAGTTTATATTATATTTAGATTATGGTTCTTTGTACATTACTGTCTATTGTTGTTACTTTTGTAATATAAAAACAGTACACAAACACAAAACATAAGTAAAGAAAAATATATGCTGTAAATACTTGAAGAGTAATACTTAAGTAACAACACAAAGTAGATATATAACAGAGACACAACCTAGTACTAGAAAATGGTATCACCCACTGGCAATTCGACTTGCAAAGGGTGAAGTCCAGGCACATCCAGGAAACCGCCATCTAGCGCCACTATTGGAAAATACTAATCACTTAATTCGTTTCGTATTTTGTTCTTAATTAAGGAGTTGAATGTAGCTTAATGTGATGTTATGCTTAAAAAATATACTTATCTTTATTTTAATGTCAATATTTGTACTTTATTCGACATATTTACATTTTATAATTTACAATTGTAATGGTAGTGACATCTATTGCAATTTTTTTGTATTAAAGATAGATTGTATGGGATGGTAGGCCATGGTATCAAAAACAAATATTATGTTGAACATTTTTAATTTACATAGGAAATAATAGTCTATTAGGAAATAAATAACTAACAGGTACAAGTGATTCATATCATCCTACTCTACTTTTTGACATGCTGAAACAGATTTGGATTAAAAACTACAGGTCCTTTTCTGTAACCCTCTTCATGGATCTTGTGCCAGTTGTCAAAGCAAAAATCCGGGAAGAAGAATTTGATTTCCCTCTCTGCTGAAAGTTCTGAATCTGAAAATGAAAGGTTTGATTTTTTATTTTTTTGTATAATCTTAACACAATCTGACAATAAAATTCCCATGTGATGACCATTCATGACCCAGCGAATATTAAAAATATTGAACATATTTTTAATATTCGCTGGGTCAGCTAGTGCATATAAAAAGATTAAAATATACCTGAGCCATGTGCTACATTCCTTGTATCAGAGAGCCCAAACATGCTCCTTAAACAGAAGGGGTCCTCATATTGTGCCTTATACACTTTTGTAGGTCCTAAGATCTGCCGCCACAGTTCTATTGCATTTGCATGGCCAATAATGTGCAGGTCTATTTTCCCACTAGAACAGACGTAAATCTATAGTTATATTTGAATAGTTATACTGTTGTTAGCACAGTAGAGGTATGGAGTCTTCACCTACCTTGCCATAAAAGTGATCAATCTATTAAAAAAGAATTTGCCCATGTGTTCCTTGTAGAACTTTCCTGCATTTTCCACATCCAACGAAATACGTTTCGTTTTGACCACAATAAAACTATTTTTTATTACATTTCTGATGTATGATAATGCTACAGGATTCTTCACAGCGTGAGGTTTTATAATAGCTAATGTTAATTGCAATTTTGTCATCTTTGGGTTTAATTTAGAAAGGTTCCTTGGTCAGATTATGCTATCATTATACCATATTATACGAAGTACGTTTTTATAGATCCTCCTTAATTTTTTTCATGCATGGTGATTACGAAATTATTAGAAGTTTAAGGAATAAATTTAAAATAAATAAAAATTGTAAAAATAGTTGTCATTTTCAAATTGAGAATGTCAATGTCAAAAATATTGAATTTGACAAATTATGACAACTGATGAGTTCTCCATAAGTTTTTTTTAACTTTAACTCTTTTTTTTTCAAAAAACAATAAAATTTTTGCCTATAATAAAAGAAAAAGAAGATTTTTTTTGCCAAGCTAACAAAATTGAAAATTCCTTAGGAAATTAAAAACTTAGGAAAAATATAGTGAAGAAATAAGAATATTATGAGTTCCTAAATCCTAAATTTTTTGCTTACTTTCTGTAAGAATACAGAGAAACCTGTATTCATGATAATAATGTGATAGACAATATTATACTTTTTAAGTAACCATTTGAGTTGATTTGACTCTTTAAAAAAAAACAAAGTCAAAACAAATGCAGCGTTCGTGTTGATGCGGTCGAAAATTCTTTCACATAATATTAATATAAAACAAATTCAAAATGCCCGAATTAGAAATAAAACGGAAAGGCGAGGAGTATTCTGTAGTACCTGCAAAAAAAACTCGCCATGAAATATCGGTTGTGGGCACAAGAGAAAAGGCCGTAGTAACCTCCTCAGTAAGTACATTGTATTTCTTAAGATTTGATCTTATTTGCAATGAACATGACTCGTTAACATAATGTTTCAGGTTCCCAGGACATCAAATCTGTATGCTCCGATTATGCTGTTGGAGGGCCATCAAGGGGAGATCTTCACTGCTAAGTTCCACCCTGAAGGAAAACATTTAGCTTCTGCGGGATTTGATAGGCAAATATGTATGTTTGTTATGCTTTAATGTTTCCTTTTTATGCATAATAAAAAAATACTGAACCTCCACAGCTGCACTTCTATTAAGTCGAAATACTAGGCAGAAATTCCATGCGATGTAAGCATGAAAGTAGTAAAAAATATAACAAGTATAATTCATACTGGAAAAATTGTACTGAGGAAACTAAAACATTAATCTATTATGAAATATAATTTTAAAATATATTTCAGTTCTATGGAATGTTTACGGTCAGTGTGAGAATGTGATGGTGATGAAGGGTCACACGGGCGCCGTCATGGAGCTCTGCTTCTCCCCTGATGGCTCACACATGTACACCTGTGCTACGGACACCACTGTTGCAGTGTGGGACGTCCCCACAGGTACCCGCATCAAGAAACTAAAGGGTCATGCAAACTTTGTTAACTCAGTCTCAGGTATGTTATATCATTTTTAAATTGGCTGCAAGGCTATCTTTATACATATTGTACACTATAATAATAATAATTGTTGTCCTCTTGTTATGTAGTCTTAGTTTTGACATTTATGTTATTTTCAAAGTTTTTATTTTTTTTCGCTGGGCAAGTTCCTGAATCAGTAGTAGGCATCTCTACAAAATGTTTAAATTTAATATGATTCATTTTTAATAAATTTGAAATTAAGCTTGCATTATCAGTCACAATAAAGCAATAAATAATTAGTTTTGAAATTATAATTGTGTGATAAGTAGATCAAAGCCCACTTATTAACCAAAATATTTACATGCTGTATAGCTGTTACAATATTATAGGAAAAGTCACACAAGGAAAAAACACTGTCTAGCTTATCCGAGTGTCAATATTTAAGGGGGCTATTATAATATTAATCTTTTTTTTTAACAGTACATGTGTCAAGTTATTTAATATTATACACAATATAAACTTTAGTTGTGTAGTTTAAATCCTTTATAACTATACTAATATTATAAAGTGGAAGAGTTTGTTTGTTTGTTCAAACATGCTTATCTCAGGAACTAACATGAGCGATCAAAAGATAATCGCGATAGTGTTTCTGACAACTACGCAAACAAAGTCGCGGGGCACAGCTAGTAATTTTATAAAACAAAGTCTGTTGCATCTGACTGTCTGTCTGTTTGTGATAAATACTAATACAGTGATCACCATGATGTTTTTATCAATGGATAAGGTGATTTTCTAAGAAAGTCTTAGTGTAGCTGTCAGTGCATCAAGGTATGAAGTTTGCTGGGACAGCAAGTTTATTGTCAGTTGTAAAATATCCAATGACATTACTTTCAGGTGCAAGACGAGGTCCTGAGCTGCTAGTATCAGCATCAGATGATAACACTATAAAGTTATGGGATGCCAGGAAGCGGAACCCCATAGCTTCCTTTGACAGCAAATTCCCAGTCACCTCGGTACTGTTCAACGACACAGCCGAGAAAATTATTTCCGGTGGTATTGATAATGTGATAAAAATGTGGGACATTAGAAACAATAAACAAGAATTCAAGATAAAAGGACACACAGACACTATCACAGGTAAAGCTACCTACACATTTAACAAGAAACTGCAAATTAGGAGTGTAATGCAAGGGTTTTTTTTTGGGAAACATGACCCACATATTAAAAAATCCTGCCGAGGGACCAAAAAGTTTTCAATGTTCCTGGTTCATGTATGTGTATTAAATTTATGTATAATATTATTTTAAAAAATCTTAAATATAATCTTTTAATAAATGTGTATAGTATAAAAGTATTTAATATATTTCTGTAGTCGGTACCTGTAACACAAGTTCATCGGATACTTAGCATGGGGCCAGACTGACGTGCTGTTAAGCGTACATAGAAGTTATTATTATTTTGTTGTCGAACTTCGTAAGCCCAGGTTGTTGTTGTAACTTAAATTGTAACATTACAGGCATGGCGCTCTCGTACGACGGGTCCTACCTGGTGTCCAACGCCATGGACAACACGCTCCGCATCTGGGACGTGCGGCCGTTCGCGCCGCCGGAGCGCTGCGTGAAGCTGCTGACGGGCCACCACCACAACTTCGAGAGGAATCTGCTGCGTTGCGCCTGGTCGCCGGACGGATCGAAGGTGATGATCGTTAGAGCAGTATAGGACTGATACTAATGTCAGGTTATATAGCCTAGTGGTTCTGAGCCTGGCTCTCGACTTGGAGGTAGTGGGTTCGAATCACGCAGAAGGAACAAAAAGTTTTATTCAATACATTTTATAACAATAAAATTAACATATTTAAACATCCAAAGAAAATTGTCCACCATTCACTTTGTAACCAGCAACTACCCCATAATGACTTAGTCAAATATCTTGGAATGCACCTAGACCGTCGGATGACCTGGAGAAACCACATACAAACCAAAAGAAATGAACTGAACATTGGTTTCCGTGAACTATATTGGATGCTAGGGAGAAATAGTAGATTATCACTAGATAACAAATTATTAATCTACAAAACTATCTTAAAACCAATATGGATGTATGGAGTCCAATTGTGGGGATCAGCAAGTGACTCAAATATTAAAATCATACAAAGAGCTGAAGATTCAATATTAAAACAAATATCGAATGCACCTTGGTTCATTAAAAACGAAGAGGTTCATAACAACCTAAATATAAAAACAAACGGTGGAAATTGAATCCGCAATCATAAATTATAAAAGCCGACTAATAAAACACCCCAATCAGCTGGCGGTACAGCTTACAGTTCCAGAGTCACTTAAACGTCTTAAACGACGCCAAATACTACAACTGCCCCCTGATTACCTAACTCCGGTCGCTTTCCCATCTCTCGAGATCAACTGCCACTGTGACGTTACATCATTTTAAAACACGATTTAAAAAGTTAAAACGTCAAAATTATGACATTTCAACTTTTTAAATCGTGTTTTAAAAAGTTTAAACGTCGCAATGACAGTTGATCTCGAGAGATGGGAATGCGACCGAAGTTAGGTAATCAGGGCCCTGGATCGGCCGATATAGGCGACCAGATTCATATAGAGTAGTCTCTACTGTGAAACTAACTCTTCATGTCACTATGCTCCCAACAAATCTGCTCATAGTTTGAGGACTGATTGCATTAGAAAAAATAAAAAACATCCAATGAAAAACCTTTACGGTAAAAATACACTATTCTGACACTGCCAACTGTAGAATATTGTCTATAGTCTATGGATTCATGTAGTCAACAATATTCATTGCGATATTGTCCAATTGGCATCACTGACTAATTAATCTATGGTTGATTCATAGACGGCTCTGTTTACGTTTGGGTTAAATTTATCTCGGACGTGCTATACATATCCTAAAATGTTTAAGTGACGGTATAATCTTCAGGTGGCGGCGGGCTCGTCGGACCGGCTCGTGTACGTCTGGGACACGACGTCCCGCCGCGTCATGTACGCGCTGCCCGGACACAACGGAGCGGTCACCGACGTGCACTTCCACCGCAACGAGCCCATCGTCCTGTCCGCGTCGTCCGACAAACAGATATACCTGGGCGAGATCGAACACTGATGGGCATACTAGTGAACGTTGTCGCAGTCGTCTAATTGAACGACTAGCGCGTTTATGTAATGAGGATATTTAATTGAATGACTACAGGACAATTCGTCAAGTTGTATGGGAATAGTTGTTGATGAATGGAATACTTTTTGGTAGGTACGTAGGTGTGACCATAATTTCGCAACTAACGACATGATATGTCACAGAAAATGAATATCAACTATATACTATCTGTGCGAGCTGTTTGCCGCCATATTTGTTTTGGTGACTACTAGCGCCACTGCGGGAAAAATTTAACAAAATTTCCATTACCCGAGTGATTTTACGTCCGCTCTGTTAAAATGGCTTTGTTACAGACCGCTAACTAGTTGGACGTTGAGTGACGGTTGTTCAATCAACGTTCAGCTTAGTCAATCAATTAAATGTCGTCATTCAATAAACGCGCTAAACATTTGTGTGTGCTATGCAACATGACTGATAAGGATTCGTAGTGTTCTGGTGGTGTGAATAAATACAAGTATATTTTAATTACCTACGTATTTGTTTAACTAGAATGGTCCTATAGTCTATTTTTATCAAGTACCCGCAGTGTCGTGTAAACACGATTCAGGGGTCTAGTATTGACTAGACCCTTGTCTAGTAGTAGTCACATTGGTGACTACTTCATTAATTTTAAGCACAAAATAAATGCAGTAAATATATGGGATTGAGATATTTGAGTGATAAGTCAAAATCAGAATGAGTGAAAGAAAAAGTATTTTCCTGTTTTAATAAATCTTTGGTAACCGTTACAACTCTCAATTCCCTTTTATTTTATGGAGTTTAGCAGAAAGAGAATAAAAGTGATATAACATGTCATCAGCTAATTGCCGGACATTATCTAATATTATGTAGTTGTTATGCTGAGATGTGACAACTCTCATACCTTTTATTATTTTCCGCAAATAATAAAGATTCAAAAATTGTGTCAAAAATATTTTGTACTGTAAATAAATGTAATACATATGTAAGTAAAATAAATCTTTTTTTATTTATAAGACCTATCTCCCTCAACTAATGTTGAGTCAAAATGGAATTGGGAATTACTAAAACAACAATATATAATCAGTCTCAGCATTTTATTCACATAATTATTTCATGTTTCGAGGTTATTGCATAATTTTTTTCTACTTAAAGTTCCAACTATTCAACAGTAGCAAATATTAATTTAAATTGGAATCAAAAATTTAATTTTGATTTCAAATTAACTAATATTAATCACATTGTCTAGAGGGCACTGTCAGAACTTAGAGGTAGAAATTTTATTACAATGCAAATGTGTGATAAATATATTTACAATATCTTTAGGTTGTATATTAGTTAAAAATATCATATAAAAATATAAGTAACAATTTACAAGTACTTTATATTTACTATAAGTACTATGTAAACATTTTAAAAACAATTTTATTGATTTTCTACCCTTATGTATATATTTACAATGTAATCATTATCTTACCGTTACAAACTACACACACAAAGCTTTTGGGGGTGGTAATTCTGGAATACTACCTAATTTGAACTCTGCACTTTCAAATGCTTCAATATCAGTTTTGGATAACTCCTCCAAGTTACTGTAAAGATTTTCATCACATAAATCAAAACTACTATTGGCACCACTAAATATGTTAGATGGTCTCGATATATGAAACACATTAGTAGGCAGAAGGGCTGTGGGCTTAGGAATTGAACTACTCTTTGAATTGAAAACATTATGAGCGGCGCTGGCAAATAAATTTGCTGCATTATTTTGTTGTGGAGCGAAATGATGTTGCGTCTGAGCAAAAACATTATGGTTAGCTTGTGCAAACACCGATCTTGCGTTGGAAGCCAATTGGTTTTGATTTTGTGGTATATAAACAGGTGTCTGAGTGTTAGATTGCGCAAATACATTCTGTGTGGCCTCAGCAAATACAGAACGAGCCCTGTTATCATTAGACACAAATGAAGTAGGTTGGTTGAATGAGGTTGGTCCTAGCCGGTCAAATACAGATGGTCTGCTAGCAGTGTTTTGACCGAATACTGAAGGGACATTGCTTTGGACTGCGCTGCGAAATAACGACGACGCATTGTTTCCATTCGCTTGATGAAATACGTTGTTTTGATTCGTCGGATTTTGTTGTGGTGCTGGAAAGTCATAGAATTTTATAGTTTTGTAAATTCATATTTGTGACAATTTATTGGTTAACTAATGTATCTAACAAGTATTGGATACCTAACCTACTATGTTACTAGATACTAACCTCGAGAATACGTATATTTTGAACCAAAAACATGTTCAAAGCGGCAGTTATTGCCGTACTTGCAACATCCTTGTTGAAAGTATTTACAAATCACCATGGTTAATAAGTTTTCTTTGCTATTGTTGACAATATTTTTTAAATACAGTTTAGATCGAATTGCCCGTTGCTACTTGCTATTTACGTTTATTTTGAGTAAGATAAAAAAAATTCAAGCAATTTTCATCGAAATTTAAAATCTAAGCAGCTGTCAACAAGAGCCATTCAAATTCAGCATTCAAGAGCTGTCAACAACTGTCAAATTATTTTTTTTACAGCAAAAAAATTAAAAACGTAGGTTTATGAATTATAAAGTCTTTGTTATTACCTTAGGTTTTTTTTTAATATGGAGGAATCATTCATAAAAAAAAACTAGCTATAATCGTAAGGTTAGAAAATTGTTTTGGTTTTGTTATTGGTTTAAAATAGAAAAAATTGAAACGTAAACACGATTAACACCTAGTATTAATATTTACTAAAATATATAAAAATTGGCTATAATTGCACTTCAAATACCAGTGTTTATGTCATCTTTGGGTGGAGTTTGACTAGTTTATAGAAAACATGATAATCCACAATAGAAAATATAAGTTAGGTTAGTCCTATTCACAGGTCACTATCACTGCTTGGCTAAATGACAAGGTCAGCATGTGACTTAAGTTCCACTTAATTTAACGTATTGTTCCAGTTACTTATTATTTTTGCTATTACTTATTTAATCATAATGACGAGTTCTTTGTCGCAGTGCCGGATTGTGCAAGCTTACCGTAGCAAATTCTATCAAAGAGCCTTGATCAGATATGGGTTCTTAATTATGAAATGATGAAAATACAAGTTTCACGTTTTTATAACATCAAACAATTTCCATCCTACTAAGTTTCAATTTTAAAAATTACTCTCAGGACAGGCAGAGATTAGTTGGTTTAATTATGCGGGGTTTATTTCACGCGGGGCCCGTAGCAATTGCTACTCTTGCTATGTAGTTAATCCTTCACTGCTGTATTGCAGTGGTGAGTGCGTTGGTGCTCGAGCAGGAGGTCGCAGGTTCGAATACCGCCGAAGAAACATAAACAGCTATGTCATTGATGTTAAAAAGTTTTCCTTGTATGAACTACATCATACACAATATGTAGAATAGGTACATAATAAAAATCTTAAATATGTGTACAGTGTATAAATGTTTCCATAGTCTGGTCTCTGCAAAATCCTTCTGATACTAAGCATAGGGCAATATTGCAGGTTGATGTGGTGTGAAGCGTACATAGATATTATTACAAATGACTTTTTATTAATTCAGTTACATATTATTTTTGTTTCAGTATGTTTTACAATGTTAACAAAAATGTGACGTTTTAGATACTATTATGTTACTACTTTCAATAAATGAACATCCCTTCATTTTACATCACATGACGTCATGGAAATTGCTGGAAATCAACCCATGGGATTTATATGTACCATGGAGGCCCTGATTGCTGGTGGCATAGCATATGGTATGTGCACTAAAATACTTATACCCACTATTATTATTATATTATTATTATGAGTTGAAACATGTGAAAAATTTCTACAAATTTAACCAGACTATTAAAATTATAATAAATAAACTAGCTAACCAGTTGTTGCTAAATGATTATTATGTTTGTTGAGCATAGAATCCTTCCCTGGACTTCCACAAGTATTTCAAGACTAAAAATAGCTGAATGGGTTCAGCCATTCTCAAGTTTTAGGGAGACAGCAATTAATTTTTATACCTATGAAGATAGTATGTTTGGGTAACATAATATTATAATATTACAAATTTACTGACACCTCTAGCATCGAAATTGCATCAAAAGTTTATGCACAATTGAAAAAACATACTATGTTCATGCATTCATAAATAGAATTTTAAAAAACATTACAAAGTATTAGCTTCCCTTTCAGATAACAAGGTACACTACCATACCAATACCATAATACCAATAATATGATTATTACCTTATTTCTATGGTAATAAAGTTCAAAATTATACATCATATGATATTACAAATGTATTATAAAGTAATGAGACAAATAAAACCAGTAGAGATAGCAAATATCATCATTCTAGTTAGTAATAACTACCAAGCTTCTATCCCCGGTTCCTCCCGCATAAATAATATTCAATGGGTATATTGAACTTTTCCAGATAAAAGCATTGACAATCCAGAATTTAAAGTAGGTAGCTACTACCATACAAAATTTCATCAAAATCTTTTTCGTGAATCTCGTAAGAGCCATCCAACATATCACATTTAAAATACTAGTAGAATTGTTTTTTAATACCAATTGTTGCAATCCGTAACTCAGATATACAGGCTATAATATTAATGAATGATAATAATTTTGTGTGTGTATGAGTCCTGTTTAAAGAGTTACTGTAAAAGTACTAGCGCTGAAAGAGGTACTTTTTTAAATTATTGCATGAGAAAATTTCTCATAGACATGTGAAAATCAAAAGTAAGTATTTCAGCACTGGTTCTTTCACAGTATACTCTAGTCTCTACATAGTGGGCACATACACACCCTAACTAAAGTATTATCACTTGTGGGAATACTAGTGGAAGCTCCAAAGGGAGATCTCCGACCTCACGAAATGGTATGCACGGTCAGGCTGAAGCCCACTGTACTAGTTTTCAGATGTCATCTAAGTAGCGCCGGACTTAGCCATAACACTCATATATTTTACACATTGTTTATGGTGCGTTCCAGTTGCAAGAAAATAACGTTAATTGAATAAAAATTGTTTTAAACTCTATTTCACTTCCAAGCCCAAATCACAAATTTCCGTTGATAAAACAACATTGTAACAAACAACGAATTATATGAAATCAAATTTTACCTCGAATTTGATAAAGCTCCATCTAAGTACGTTCTATTAAAGCCTAAATTGATATTTAGCGAATCGTAAACACAACGCCAGTTTATCTTAGTTTATCTACAGTTTATGTAAAAAAAGTTTAAAAAAACTATAACCCGACTTCGCAAAAAAGGGCTCTAAAAAGGCTGAAACAAGAAAATAATGTAATTTGAAATCCAGATAAGCATAGGTACAGATATGGCCAAGGTAGAGCCGTGGTCGTACCCGCTATTGGGATTGTATATTTCAACAGCAGACGACTATTATAGATTTGTTTAGCGGGTACGACCACGGCTCTACCTTGGCCATATCTGTACCTATGCTTATCTGGATTTCAAATTACATTATTTTCTTGTTTCAGCCTTTTTAGAGCCCTTTTTTGCGAAGTCGGGTTATAGTTTTTTTAAACTTTTATTTTATTTTACATTTTTTTTGTTTCCACATAAACTATAACATTATATTTTCACTAAACTAACGTTAAATTAACACATAGAAAGTAACTAAACAACTCCTAGATACTATTTGTGCGACCGCATTTTAAACGTTTATTTTGAATTTAACAATAAAATATAATAATTAATTAAAATTTTAAATACATATTGGTAATGTGCTTGCCAAGACCTATCATTTGATACCAAACACGATACAATTATCTTAATTTAATTTTTTTTGGAGATAGTTTTTGACCTATAATTTTCAAAATCAAAAATTTTTTGAAAAATTATATAGCCTATGTTACTCGCGGGACTACTACGAATCGATTGACACCTTATTTATTAAAATCAGACCAGTAGTTTAACCGCTACGAGGGAACATACATACATACATACAAACATACATACATACATACATAGACTGCCAAAATCATTACCCTTCCTTTTGGCTTCGCCGAAGTCGGGTAAAAACGAAAACAATATTAATCTCAAGTAGGTATGCGTTATCATCCTTCATAAAACATTTCGACTATATTATTACACTTTCTTTTTTAGTAGGATTTTTTCACTCGTGTCGATTTCACGAAAATCTACCAACTATGATTTTTTTTTACATAAACTTATTGTTTCTTATTTCATCCAAAGGTATACTTTTCTTCGTCACTTACGTCTTAAATCATCAGCTGCTGATGATAGGCACATTACACCTACATATTTTGTTGAAGAGAAACTAGGATTCTCTTATTATGTAGGTTTACCGAACACATTCATATCATGAGCGAACAATGTTGTACGAGTACTCGTAACTTGTGTTTATAAGTACATATATGTAACCTGAAGCTAGTGTTTGGTCCATAACAGCAAACAATAAACATCCTTGTTCATACGTATTTAAACAGTAGTTACACTGTTACACGTCTTATACTATGGACCAATTATACAATGTAATTGGTCTATGCTTATACACAGAAACACTCTAGTTCCTACATGGATTTCCGGAGTGGGGTCTAATGTGTATCTCGTTAATACAATAGTGGTGAAAATCGAACACATGAGCGTCGAGTCAAATGCTAAAGGAGAAAGACAATTTTGGGCCACAAGGTCAAATAGCCGGTCAATGAAAAAAAATATGACGACCTTGTAGAGAAAATCAAACTTTTCACAATGGCAAAAATTCTCTGGGGTCACGGTTCAATACAACGGTTGCAAAAAGTACAGTCACTATAACTTTGGGATATGATTATACTACCATTTCTCATTCTAGAAAGGTATTTTTGGAGTTTACTCCTTAAGAAACGATTTGAGTTATAAGGCCCGGTACGGAAATTTTATGAGAAGTAAAATCAAGTGTAACACGTAAAGTTGAGGCGTAGAAAGAGACAAACATATATATCTGTAGGATTGAACGTGTAAAAGAATGAGATGGAATACATTACACAGCGTATCTCATTCTCGGGGTCTCCTCTTTGCGCTATACAGGGTGTCCCAAAAATCAACGATAAACCGAAAACGGGTGATAGGCCAAGTCATGACAGTTATGAGAAAAATGTGAAAAAAAATCTTTGTCATGTATTTTTCACATTATAAGGACTTTTAAAAATATCGGAAAAACTGACACCCTGTGATGGTCTTTCATGTCCTAAGACTACAAATATAACTTTTTTGTGATTTTTTTTTCGGTATTGTAGTCATGACTAACCCTTCTGTAAATCACAATTCATAATTTAAACATACCTGCCTCAGTTTTCAATAAAATGGTGTGTTTTGCCCAAGATTAAATTCAAAATAATTACTACACCCAACTTTAATCGTCTGTACTGTAAAAAAAAATTACTACAGTATTTTGGCAAGTAACTTTAAAAGATGGCGCATTTAATCTGGATTCCAAAATGGTATGATACTTGCTGGATTACTTCTTTGTTGAGGAAAAAAAAATTTTTTTAACGGAACCGGATGTTAGGCCAACTCTGTTAAAATTTTTAAAATGTTGGTATTAAGTTGTTATGTGACGACGATGAGTGACGTCATCTTGTCTAGAGTGAGCGAGACAGACAGTGACGCTAAGTGCGGGTGCTTTTTTATTAAAAAAAAATTGTATTGCAGTGTAGGCATTTTTAAGACTTCAATTTTCAGGTATGAATACAACGCTCTTTTGAAAATGTGAGTGGTTGAGATACAGAACAGACGCCACCTTGTTATCAAGTATGTAATTAGTTAGTTTTAGGTGCAAGTTCGAAATAAAAGTCAGTCAATGGATTTCTTCAGTTATTACTTTAATTTACAAAGATTTACAGCAAATGTTCGAACTGTTTGCCTTCAGCTCTAATGCAAGCCCTACATCTTCTTAAAAATGATCGCGTAATAAGACGGGCGTATCTTCTTGAATTAATGTGTTCAGCAGCTTCTGTAATTTTTTGGCGCAGCTCGGCTAAATCTCGAATTGGTTTAGAGTACACTTTTTCTTTTATTGTTCCCCAATAAAAGAAATCAATGGGATTTAAATCAGGTGAACGGGCAGGCCACGAAATTGTACCACCCCGCCCAATCCACCTATCGGGGTATTCTCGGTCGAGAAACTCTCGTACTGTGCGAGCGTAATGTGCTGGGCAGCCATCTTGTTGGTACCACATGCTGCCGTAAATGTTTAGTGGCACTTCTTCCAACAAATCTGGTAATTGGTTCTGTAAGAAGTCCAAATAAACCTCGGCAGTTAAGTTCTCCGGTAGCTCAAATGGACCAATAACAGTACCATTCAAAATTCCCGTCCACATGTTCACCTTAAACCGGTACTGCGATCTGTCTTCCCGCATCAAATGTGGATTATCCACGTGCCATTCGTGCAAATTATGGAGGTTCATGTAACCATCTTTTTTAAACGTGGATTCGTCAGACCACAGAATTTTTTCAAAGAATCGCGGATCATCTCTGTATCTCTGCAACATCGTTTGACAAAATTGCAATCTCTCTGGGTAGTCTCGGGGTAACAGGCTTTGTACTCGTTGTACATGGTAAGGATGAAACTGGTTCTTTTGCAAAATACGATGTGCAGTACTTTTGGGCACTCCGATGTTCTCTTCAATCCCACGTACTGAGATACTCGGGTCTTGTTCGACCGCCTCGAGCACTTCGTCCTCGTAGGGTATGAAAGGCCTTCCCTCGCTGGTATTTTGATTAGGGAATCGACCCTCTAAGAGTGACCGATGCACGTTAATAAATACCCGATAATCAGGATGACGCTCAGCGTTTGGGTATCTCTCACGATACATTCTAGCTGCAGCATTAGCGTTGCATAAGCATTCTCCATAGATGAGATGCATATTGGTGTATTCTTGTGCGGTGTATCGAGATGGCATGATAACACACTACAATGGAATCACACACTACAACCGAAGATACGACAATAAAACAAGTCCAGGGTCGTCAGAAACGGGGCAGATAAAACCAAATCACAAAGCAAATCAAGTCCAATAAACAGAAGCACAGTTGTAAGTACGAAGTCAATACGGATACAGAAAGATGCGCAATGAACGAAAGATCGTAACGTACTGCAGTTTTGCACGTTCATCACTGTGTTGTCGGGTTGGCGTCACTATCTATCTCACTAGCACTGAGCGTCACTGTCTGTCTCGCTCACTCTAGACAAGATGACGTCACTCATCGTCGTCACATAACAACTTAATACCAACATTTTAAAAATTTAAACAGAGTTGGCCTAACATCCGGTTCCGTTAAAAAAAATTTTTTTTCCTCAACAAAGAAGTAATCCAGCAAGTATCATACCATTTTGGAATCCAGATTAAATGCGCCATCTTTTAAAGTTACTTGCCAAAATACTGTAGTAATTTTTTTTTACAGTACAGACGATTAAAGTTGGGTGTAGTAATTATTTTGAATTTAATCTTGGGCAAAACACACCATTTTATTGAAAACTGAGGCAGGTATGTTTAAATTATGAATTGTGATTTACAGAAGGGTTAGTCATGACTACAATACCGAAAAAAAAATCACAAAAAAGTAATATTTGTAGTCTTAGGACATGAAAGACTGTAGTGTGTGTTATTATTCTCGGTAATCGAATCTTGTATATTCAGCGATTTGTGGCGCGGCGAGCGACGATATAACTCCTGCGTGAGTTAGTCGCCTGCCCTCCGCCTACCTAAGTTAACGTGTAATAAAGTAATGCAGTACATCCAGTATTTGATTTGAAGACCCCAGCCCATGTACACTAAACTGGTGACCCCGACGAAGAACTCTAGAAGAAAGTTCGTAGTGAAGGGAATCGGCGTGGTTAGTGACATTGGCTGCGGGGTAAGTTTTGTTCGAGATCAAATTCCACGCGGCACGGCGACAGGAAGTTAGCGTGACGCAATCGAAGAGCGCGCGTGGCACGTGGCGAGTACAGCGGCAGGCGGCTCATCAGCTCATCGGCTATTGACTCATCGGCTCAATCAAAGAAAAAAATGAATAAAGCAGCAGCATCAGACACGGACATCAAGGAAGAGGCGTCAGGCGCGGCGTTGGCATCGATAAGCGTGTCCACCAAGCTACCAGAATTTTGGACAGACTTGCCAAGGTTATGGTTCGCACAGTTCGAGTCTGTGATGGCCCCACAGAAGCAGGGGGAAGAGACTAAATTCAACCTGGTCATATCGAAACTCGGAAAAGAGGCCATTCAGCAGGTCAGCGACTTCGTGATGTCACCACCTGCCCAGGACAAGTATACGGCGCTTAAGGAGAGGCTGCTGCAGGTTTATGAAGAGAGTGCCGAAAGACAAATGCAGAAGTTGATGTCAGAGCTGGAGTTGGGTTCGCAAAGACCCTCCCAGTTTTTAAGGCGCATGAAGGATCTGGGGCGCAGCGCACAAATTGCGGACAACACACTCAAGAGCCTGTGGTTGTCGAAAATGCCGTCATCAGTTCGAGCAGTCATGGCGGTTTGTGAAGATCAGTCTCTGGATAAGCTGGCGGCCATGGCAGACAAGATTACTGAATAGGATCGGATAACCCCGATATACATAGAGAACATTTACGATTAATTTTTGAGAGGTTGAGTAAATATAAAATGTCTATTAATTTAAGTAAATGTGTTTTTGGACAATCCTCTATAGAATTTTTAGGCTATTTAGTTTCAGAAAAAGGCATAAGTCCGATGCCGGAAAAAGTTAAAGCTATCGAGTCATATCCGAAACCGGAGACAGTAGAACAATTACGTAGATTTTTGGGCATGTTAAATTTCTACAGAAATCATATTCCTAACGCGGCTCGAGTTCAGGGAGTTTTAGATAGGTATTTACACGGGGCTAAAAAACGAGATAAGACGCGTATTGATTGGACAGACGAGGCGAATAGTGCATTTGAAGTGTGTAAAGAAAATTTAAAAAATGCCGTCACTATTTCGCATCCAATATCTAGTGCCAAATTAGGGTTAATGACTGACGCGTCAGATTTTAGTATAGGGGCAGTGTTAAATCAGTGGGAAGGAAATTCTTGGAAACCTTTAGGATATTTTTCAAAAAGATTATCGGAACCGCAAAAGAAGTACTCCACATATGACAAAGAGCTTTTAGCGATTTATTCAGGAATAGTTTACTTTAGGGAATTAATCGAAGGTAGAAATTTAACAGTTTACACGGATCATAAACCTCTCACTTTTGCTTTAAGTAAATTAAGTTCTAATAAAGAGTTACCTAGGCGAGCGCGTCAATTGTTGTATATTAGCGAATTTACAAGCGACATACAACATATTCAAGGCACTGAAAATCAGGTGGCCGACGCTTTATCGAGAATCGAGAGTATCATATGTCCGAGTTCGAGTGAATACGTGGAGGTTGCGAGAGCACAGGCGACAGACGCTGAGCTCGCGGATTTGATGAAAACAAATGATAAATTGCAATGGAAACAGTTAGCGCTCGATAATAATGACGATATTAAAATATATTGTGAAACATCAGCTCAGAATATTAGGCCGTATATACCAGCACAGTTTAGGAAAAGTATTTTTCATAAATTTCATGACGTTTCTCATCCCGGAGTTAGAGCATCGCGTGCGTTAGTTAATAAAAAAGTTTTTTGGCCAGGCATGAATAAGGACGTGGGGACCTGGACCAAGACGTGCGTTAGGTGTCAGAGAAGTAAGGTTATTAGGCACACTGTTTCGAAACTTAGCGATTTTAACCATAGCGAGCGTTTTGAACATTTGCACGTGGATCTAATAGGACCTTTACCGGAAACCGAGCACGGTTTCCGTTATTGCGTCACTATGATCGATAGATTAACGCGGTGGCCGGAGATTTGCCCTGTGAAGGACATGACTGCGGAGTCGGTAGCTAGAGCAGTTTATGAAGGATGGATTTGTCGTTTCGGGTGTCCTAAAGTTATTACCACCGATCAAGGTAGACAGTTTGAAAGCGAATTATTTACAGATTTAATGAAATTATTAGGTATTCAAAAAACGAGAACTACCCCGTACCACCCGCAGTGTAATGGTAAGATAGAAAGGTGGCATAGGTCCTTAAAGTCGGCTCTGGTGGCTAGATTAAATAATAATCTATCATGGTTAGTAGAACTACCTACGGTCATGTTAGGATTGAGAGCAGCTTGTCAAGCGGACACTGATAATATCAGCGCGGCGGAATTTGCTCTGGGTCATTGTTTAAGGTTGCCGGGAGAATTTTGTTCGGATAAAAGTACGAAAATTGATAATCCACATTCATTTTTAAGTAAGTTAAGAGACACTTTGAACAAAATTAAGCCCATAAAAAGGGCATGTAAAAATAGTAATAGTACTTTTGTGCATGCTGATCTAAGTTCCTGTTCACATGTTTTTCTAAGAGTGGACGCGGTACGGAGACCGCTAACGCCTCCGTACAGCGGGCCATATAAAGTTTTAGAAAGAAATAGTAAAGTTTTTAAAATATTAATTGATAATAGAGAATGTAATGTGTCGATTGATAGACTTAAGCCTGCGTATATTTTAGAAGAAAATGAAGTTAGACATGACAGTAGATTAGATCAGCATAGTGAGGCTAATGTCACTAATGTGTACACGCCTTTACAGAAATCACGTAGTGGCAGAAAAATTAAAAGACCTGTAAGATTTTTGGACTGTAACTAGGTTAATGGTGCATTGGCATTTTTGTTAGCAAGTAGGTACGCGAAGGTTGCGTAATGTCATCTCAGCACATATTAATGTTATAAGTAATTGTTAGGAATATTTGTATTCATTTTATTTCAAATCTCGGCTCAACAAGTTAATAATATATAAATTTGATTGTCGGCTTATTTCACAAAGTTTAAACTTTAAAGTTATCAGCATCAAACAATATTTAACAAAATGGGAAAAACATATTCGGTTGAAAAGAAAGATGAAGAAATTGTTATCGCTCAAAACGGAGCGAATCACGCCACAGCATCTAATACTAATTTTAAATTGGAAGTGTTGAGCATCACGGTGACGGTTATGGCAGTCATCCTTTTTGTATTTTGTGCTATATTAATATACAAAGTTTGTGTTATACGTGCAAGGAAAATGTTAAGGAAGGAATTAAATTGTAGTCAAGGTACAGATTTAAGTGTTTTGTCACAGAATAGACTCCCAAATGTTAATGTTTGCTAATTTTTTATTTTTTTTTGTTATTTATCAATTATGTAAATCATTTTTTTTTAGAAGGGGGTGTATGTAGTGTGTGTTATTATTCTCGGTAATCGAATCTTGTATATTCAGCGATTTGTGGCGCGGCGAGCGACGATATAACTCCTGCGTGAGTTAGTCGCCTGCCCTCCGCCTACCTAAGTTAACGTGTAATAAAGTAATGCAGTACATCCAGTATTTGATTTGAAGACCCCAGCCCATGTACACTAAAGACCATCACAGGGTGTCAGTTTTTCCGATATTTTTAAAAGTCCTTATAATGTGAAAAATACATGACAAAGATTTTTTTTCACATTTTTCTCATAACTGTCATGACTTGGCCTATCACCCGTTTTCGGTTTATCGTTGATTTTTGGGACACCCTGTAATGGTCTTTCATGTCCTAAGACTACAAATATTACTATTTTGTGATTTTTTTTTCGGTATTGTAGTCATGACTAACCCTTCTGTAAATCACAATTCATAATTTAAACATACCTGCCTCAGTTTTCAATAAAATGGTGTGTTTTGCCCAAGATTAAATTCAAAATAATTACTACACCCAACTTTAATCGTCTGTACTGTAAAAAAAAATTACTACAGTATTTTGGCAAGTAACTTTAAAAGATGGCGCATTTAATCTGGATTCCAAATGGTATGATACTTGCTGGATTACTTCTTTGTTGAGGAAAAAAAATTTTTTTTAACGGAACCGGATGTTAGGCCAACTCTGTTTAAATTTTTAAAATGTTGGTATTAAGTTGTTATGTGACGACGATGAGTGACGTCATCTTGTCTAGAGTGAGCGAGACAGACAGTGACGCTCAGTGCGAGTGAGATAGATAGTGACGCCAACCCGACAACACAGTGATGAACGTGCAAAACTGCAGTACGTTACGATCTTTCGTTCATTGCGCATCTTTCTGTATCCGTATTGACTTCGTACTTACAACTGTGCTTCTGTTTATTGGACTTGATTTGCTTTGTGATTTGGTTTTATCTGCCCCGTTTCTGACGACCCTGGACTTGTTTTATTGTCGTATCTTCGGTTGTAGTGTGTGATTCCATTGTAGTGTGTTATCATGCCATCTCGATACACCGCACAAGAATACACCAATATGCATCTCATCTATGGAGAATGCTTATGCAACGCTAATGCTGCAGCTAGAATGTATCGTGAGAGATACCCAAACGCTGAGCGTCATCCTGATTATCGGGTATTTATTAACGTGCATCGGTCACTCTTAGAGGGTCGATTCCCTAATCAAAATACCAGCGAGGGAAGGCCTTTCATACCCTACGAGGACGAAGTGCTCGAGGCGGTCGAACAAGACCCGAGTATCTCAGTACGTGGGATTGAAGAGAACATCGGAGTGCCCAAAAGTACTGCACATCGTATTTTGCAAAAGTACCAGTTTCATCCTTACCATGTACAACGAGTACTAAGCCTATTACCCCGAGACTACCCAGAGAGATTGCAATTTTGTCAAACGATGTTGCAGAGATACAGAGATGATCCGCGATTCTTTGAAAAAATTCTGTGGTCTGACGAATCCACGTTTAAAAAAGATGGTTACATGAACCTCCATAATTTGCACAAATGGCACGTGGATAATCCACATTTGATGCGGGAAGACAGATCGCAGTACCGGTTTAAGGTGAACATGTGGACGGGAATTTTGAATGGTACTGTTATTGGTCCATTTGAGCCACCGGAGAACTTAACTGCCGAGGTTTATTTGGACTTCTTACAGAACCAATTACCAGATTTGTTGGAAGAAGTGCCACTAAACATTTACGGCAGCATGTGGTACCAACAAGATGGCTGCCCAGCACATTACGCTCGCACAGGACGAGAGTTTCTCGACCGAGAATACCCCGATAGGTGGATTGGGCGGGGTGGTACAATTTCGTGGCCTGCCCGTTCACCTGATTTAAATCCCATTGATTTCTTTTATTGGGGAACAATAAAAGAAAAAGTGTACTCTAAACCAATTCGAGATTTAGCCGAGCTGCGCCAAAAAATTACAGAAGCTGCTGAACACATTAATTCAAGAAGATACGCCCGTCTTATTACGCGATCATTTTTAAGAAGATGTAGGGCTTGCATTAGAGCTGAAGGCAAACAGTTCGAACATTTGCTGTAAATCTTTGTAAATTAAAGTAATAACTGAAGAAATCCATTGACTGACTTTTATTTCGAACTTGCACCTAAAACTAACTAATTACATACTTGATAACAAGGTGGCGTCTGTTCTGTATCTCAACCACTCACATTTTCAAAAGAGCGTTGTATTCATACCTGAAAATTGAAGTCTTAAAAATGCCTACACTGCAATACAATTTTTTTTTAATAAAAAAGCACCCGCACTTAGCGTCACTGTCTGTCTCGCTCACTCTAGACAAGATGACGTCACTCATCGTCGTCACATAACAACTTAATACCAACATTTTAAAAATTTAAACAGAGTTGGCCTAACATCCGGTTCCGTTAAAAAAATTTTTTTTTCCTCAACAAAGAAGTAATCCAGCAAGTATCATACCATTTTGGAATCCAGATTAAATGCGCCATCTTTTAAAGTTACTTGCCAAAATACTGTAGTAATTTTTTTTTACAGTACAGACGATTAAAGTTGGGTGTAGTAATTATTTTGAATTTAATCTTGGGCAAAACACACCATTTTATTGAAAACTGAGGCAGGTATGTTTAAATTATGAATTGTGATTTACAGAAGGGTTAGTCATGACTACAATACCGAAAAAAAAAATCACAAAAAAGTAATATTTGTAGTCTTAGGACATGAAAGACCATCACAGGGTGTCAGTTTTTCCGATATTTTTAAAAGTCCTTATAATATGAAAAATACATGACAAAGATTTTTTTTCACATTTTTCTCATTCATGACTTGGCCTATCACCCGTTTTCGGTTTATCGTTGATTTTTGGGACACCCTGTATACGCAAAAATTAAAAAAAATTTTTTTTTTTGCTTTATTAATATTTTGGCGACAAAAAAAAAAGGAAAAAAAATTTTTTTTTTAGTTTTTGACAAAAAAAAAATAGGAAAATACATTTCCGAAATGAGGAAAGGTAGTATAATCGTATCTTAAAGTTATAGTGACTGCTCTTTTTACACACTGTATAACGGTTGCAAAAAGTACAGTCACTATAACTTTGGGATATGATTGTTATTCTACTTTTTGTTATTCTAGAAATGTATTTTTTTATTTTTGTTACCTGTAATCGACGACTAACATTTAGCAGTGTGCGGAAAAACCAGTAAAGTTTTATGTTACACTGTGTAGATTATTTTTTTATTTAATTAATTTATTGATTTAATAAATTAAAAAAATTCCTAATAAAATAATTTTAAAAAAAGTAACTCTTTCAGCGCTGATACTTTCACAGTTAACTCTATATACGGGACCTATACACACTAAAGTATCATCACTCATTAATTTTACAGCCTGTATATTTTATGAATCAGTGGTGCTGACAATTTCATTCGTTGGCCGGCTACTTGACTTCGTGCAGTTGGCACGGACTTATATGGACCATGATCCTTCGAAATCGGCACAGGAGTGTTTGATTTTCAAACTCTATTGCATTAGATCAAAGTTCTAATTTCATTGCTTTTCATTTTGCTGATCTCCGGATTGAAATTGAAATATAAACCCTGCCCAAATTTAAGTCAGTTGTATTTAACACGTGTATTGGTGTGGTTACTTGTGCTCAATATGTCCAACATTTTTGTAGGTTCGCAAGTGATCCATGCTGGCAACTTACAAAAATACACAGCGGTTGTTGGTGAGTTTTTTTTTTAACTAGGTTAGTTAAGGCGCGAGAATGATTTTTATGGTGTATTAAAAAGTTGGCATTTGTATCCGTTATTGCATGATTTTTACAGTATTCTCCCAGCGAAGTAACCACTCTTTAAATACTGTAGTGCCTGGGACTGGCGGTTTTCATTCTCACAACACAGTCGGCCTAGTCCAGCGGAGTGACTGGTCAATACGTCTGGGGCCAACCATGTACGGGTTTCCTCATGATGGTTTTTTTCACCATTAAAGCGTCCGTATTACTGTACTTGAGATCTAATGCCTCATTGATTTGGATTTTTTATATATTGTGTATAATTAAATTATTCGATGACTTCTGTACCGCAGTGGTTGAGCGCTTAGGTGCTCGAGCGTAAGGTCGCGGGTTCGAATCCCGCCAAAGGAACGAAAAGTTTTCTGTGTTCCTGGGTCTCTTAAATATCTTAAATATGTGTATGTATAGTCTAAAAGAATTAAATATATTTCCGTGCACGCGGCTAGACTGACGTGGTGTGAAGCGTCCATAAATATTATTATTATTCGATACGCAGTATACAGAAAAATATCGTACTTTCGCCCTGTCCGCCCGCCTGTATGTTCCACCAATCAGCGTTCAATATATTATGTTGCTTGCTGACTCGAATGCCATATTAGTTGATCTTAGATTTAAATATCGTTCCAGGAACCTTTACTCCCTCCTCCATACTGGTTTATGAACAATTTTTATAGATAATTGCATGATGAATATTTTTGTCTCACCTATTTTTTATGATAAAACTTTTATGTAAAAACCGTTTAGCTGGAAAACTAAAAAAAAACCGATTGTCGCAACATTTGACCTTGAATATTTTTTCCACACTAGGGATTGATGTGGATAAAAAATTGAGTGTAACCCAACATTCATGCCAATTTTTAGCGAGGTGCGAATTAATGTAACCTTACCCCTATTTTTGAAGCTCATTTGACCCGGACTATGAGTATACAATAATATTAGAAAATATTGAATTAATTATTATTTTATTAACTTCCAGCTCGATACATAATATACTTACTACTCATACGTGGGATTCGCGAGGTGTTGACAGCTCTCTACAAATGGATACAAAGCAAGAAACCTCCCAAGTGGAGTAACTGGTACACCCGGAACGGGCCGTATCTCGGCGTGTTGGCGCTGGCTGCCGGCGCGTGGTCGTTTGCGCCTCCCGTGGACTCCGTGATAGAGGAATTCGTGTCTCTGCTCATAGCTACACTTGTCATTCAATATATAGATATGGTAAGTCTTCTTCGAGGCCAAATTATTACTTGTTATAAATAAAAGACTTCCAAAAAAAGGAGGAGGTTCTCTATTCGGATGGTTTTGTATGTACACCGATTACTCTGGGGTTAATGATCCGATTTGAGTGATTCTTTTTTTATTCGACGCAGAATAGCTGCCATTTGGTCCCATAATAATTTAACATAGTTTGGGCCTTTAGTTTTTATTTTATGAACATATTTCACCAATTTCCAGAGGTGATACATATTTGACGATACATTTTTAACACGCTTTTTTATTAGCTTGGGTTGTATCTATGTAACGGAATCTTTGAACTTAATTTTTACCAGTTTCCAGAAGTCTGATTAATTTGAAACTTTGCATACGTATCAAGGACCGATGACAATGAAAACAAAATAATAATAATAATAGAGCGTGTTTTTTTTGTTTTTTTAAACTATTATATTTATTTATTATATATAAGATCATCATAATCATTTCAGCCTTGACGTCCCTTACTGGACATAAGACTCTCCCAAAATTGCCTATACTTGCCACGCATCCACTTATTTTATAGATTATTGATGTATATTATTTAGTTTCAGTACGGTTAATTTAGGAGTTTTTAACTTTTACATTTATAACGTTGTCTAGTTCCTTTTATACAAGTTCTTCGGATACTTTGTATGGAGCTAGATTGGCGTGGTGTGAAGCGTCCATACATATTATTATCCTTATTAGTTCTTAATTAAAAAGGTACAACTTATGTAAAATTTTAATACTTATATTAAATCTAGCAATATCCCGCGAAAAAATTGTAACCACAACCTGCAAGCAAATGAGTGAGTGTACGCATAGGCATGCGTTTAAAGCACCTCCCTCCTTCCCACACTGCTTATACGTACACTCGCAAGCAAAAATAACAATGTTTGCAGAGTCTACATCCTGAGTATTCCTGAGGATGCTCCGGGGTCGGAGTGAAACGCGCGTCGAGTTTTGCTACCTGCATGGTGGTGGGACTTTGCACGATCGTGTTAACATTATTGCTTGTGTGGTGGTGGAGTTTTCACGTTTTTGTTTGCGAGTGTAAGCATAAGCAGTGTGGGAGGTGCTTTAAACGCATGCCTATGCGTACACTCACTCATTTGCTTGCAGGTTGTGGTTATAATTTTTCGCGGGATATTGCTAGATATATGTAGTACCTATATTTAAATTGTTTGCAATAGATTTCCGTAAAGTAACGCTTGATTCCATTAACAACAACTTATGATTATGCATATAGTATGGATCAGGGATGAAATGGATATGAAATTTCGGATACGGATATGGATATTAAATTATATCGGATTACCCGTTTGTTCCGGATAATTTCGGTTACGGAAATTAACAATTTTTGGTTTCCTTTTTACAGTAGCAAAAGTTTTATTTCAGATTCGGTTACGGTTACGGACAATTATTTATATCGGATATCCGATAGTTTCGGTTACGGTTACGAGCTCCCTAACATCCGTTCATGGACGCTCCACACGTTTTACCTAGTACCTAATTGTAGAAAAAAGACGCGTCGCAACGTTTCTACTCTGCTTGTTCTAACTTGAGTTTGTCTTGACACTTAGGCCGTGTTTCACCAAGCAATGTTAAAGTTAACGCCATGTTAAAATATCATGCCATCTCATTCATTGACAGGAAATACTTGAGGGATAACATGATATTTAACATGGCGTTAACTTCAACATTGCTTGGTTAAACACGGCCTTAAACTCAAGTTTAAGTATCAAGACAAACTCAAGCATCAATGCTTAACCGGTTTCAGAATCGAAACAAACCTGTCACGTACGGCGTGGGGATGGCGTGCAGCTTCATGGAGGGATACCTGGAGCTGATCCTGCCCAGCGACGGCGCCGACCTCGTGGGCTTCGAGGGCAACATCCGGAGATACGAGAGCCGGCACGGGGTCGTGTTCCCGGTGAAGAAGCTGATCCTGGTGGTGACCAGCTCGCTGTACTGCCCGCCGGACCTGAAGGAGTTCAACAAGAGTGACCCCCGGCTCAACTACGTGGAGGCTGCGGACGTGAGTACATGGAACAGACCTCTCCGTCTTTTTTTTTTGTTTTAATCATGGCCTACCATCCCATACAATCTATCTTTAGTACAAAAAAATTGCAATAGATGTCACTACTATTAACGTTTGTAAATTATAAAATGTAAATATGCCGAATTAAGTACAAATATTGACATTTCATTTCATTTCACATCATTATAATAAAGATGAGCATATTTTTTAAGCATAACTTCACATTAAGCTAAATTCAACTCATTAATTAAGAAGAAAATACGAAACGAAATTAGTAATTATTGTTTTCCAATAGTGGCGCTAGATGGCGGTTTGCGTGATGTGCCTGGAAATCGAAGAAAACAAAAATAGCCAGTCGAATTGCCAGTATTAGGGTGATACCAGTTTCGAGTACTTGGTCGTGTCTCTGTTATATATCTCCTTTGCGGTTTTAACCGAACTTTCCAAAAAAAGAGTAGAATCTCAATTTGGCCTGTTTATGTATGTACACCGATTACTCTGAGGTTAATGATCCGATTTGCGTGGTTTTTTTTTAACTTCTTTACTTGGATTCATTAGCTTTATGCTGCGTTTCCACACTGACGCGGAGCGGGGCGAAGAAGAGCTTGCGGTATCCGAATCGACCAATCACTATGCTCGAAATTTCCGTTCCGTTGCCACGGAAACAGCACGAGCATAGTGATTGGTCAATTCGGGCACCGCTAAGCTCCTCTCCGCCCCGCTCCGCGTCAGTGGAAACGCAGTCTTACTCTATTATTCTGTGCTGTGTGGTAGCCTTCACTGTGTCATCTAACCTGGAGAAAACTGCTAAACATTAGCAGTTTTCAAACGTGTGATGATACTCATCAACTACAGCCCCTGGGCGAGGTGGAGAAGGACGTGGCGGGCGTGAAGCGGCGCGTGTACCGCAACTCCGTGTACAAGCTGCACCGCGGCGGGGGGTGCGGGGGGCGGCCGGTGTACGTGGCGGCGGAGTGCGCCACGCCGCTGCACACGCTGCACCGCGTGCTGCAGAAGCGGGCGGTGTACGACGGTGAGGCTGCTCCACCATTTTTTTTTTTATTTTTTTTTATTAGCACTAGCTGACCCGTGTGCCCACTTCGTTGAGCCTACAAACAGTTTGTGATGAAATTCGATTAAAAAGACATGTGGCACTCGGGGACTGCCGCGGTAAAGCTATTGCATACTTACTTACTTATTGCATATCAACTTATCCGATACAACCAATGCCACCTACAGTTGTTGAACTAAAGAGACAAGCGTGTTTCAAAAAAGTCATTAAAAGTTCTGCTATTCATCGATAGATGGCAATAAAAAGTATCCGGTCGGAGTGGGGGGTTTTAGGTCATTTTCGTTACGGAATTTCTGGATTCGGTCTCCACGCTCAAGGCCCGCGATAGAAGCTATGCAATAGCTTAAAAAAACAAAAACCCGGAACCCGCAACGCGGAATCTGCAAGACCGGACCCCGCAACGCGAAATTTTATAATTTTCTGCTTATTTATTTTAACATTTTATTTCATATTATAAACCTAATCTTGACCATAACAAATACAACAAAAAAAGAATTGTTTAAATTGATCCAGGAGTTGTTGAGTTATGCGCTTACCAACACATTTTGCGATCCATTTTTATATTATAGAAGATACAATAACAACTGTACGTAAATGTACGTAAATGTATGCCAGCGCCGTTAACTCCAGATTAT
Organism: Celastrina argiolus; assembly: GCA_905187575.2. Classification (NCBI taxonomy): domain Eukaryota; kingdom Metazoa; phylum Arthropoda; class Insecta; order Lepidoptera; family Lycaenidae; genus Celastrina; species Celastrina argiolus. The sequence goes on along the minus strand of LR994595.1, from coordinate 16,055,860 downwards.
TAATGGGAACATCAGTTGAGGGTACATGGTAACACGAAAATATGATACTATTTCTTGTTTTTGAGCAGGGACCGAAAAGGTTACCTATTTTGGTGTTTTAAACTGTTTAATTTATACGATTCTCTGAAAAACCCTAACATGCGCACCAGCCGTATATACGGCTGAATCAACGGTATAAATAAACCGTTTATGAATAAGGTTCATTTTCGTTCGTTTTTCTGTGTTAAAAAAGGATGCGTGATAAGTAAGTACCGCGGAACGCTATTGGCTGAATTTGTTCCATCATGTCACAACTAGACTGGCGCACCATTTTACGCAAAAATGAGTGTGCGTTACAACTGCTCCGCCACGGTAGAAATATGATGAAAATTTAGGCCAAAATTTAGGCGAAATTTGACAAAATCGATGGATCCAAACAAAAATTTGTCGAAGTAGAAACAAAGAAGTTATAAGGGTTTTAAGTTGGCCGCGCCAACGTAACGTCCACGATGGCGCGGCCATGAAAATCTCAGGAACTACGTGGGTTAGAGATCTAATTCTTTTTCTAATATGAAGATTGAATTTGGCGAAAATTGTCGAAAAAGAAATTATAAACTAGAAATCGATATTTTAAAAGATATTTACCTCAGAAGCCGTGCGGCGCAGACGTGCACTTCGTGTTTCTTTAATGTTGATTATTTCTTTATATCATAAGACTTAGTACAAAAAACTGATACAGGAAGTAAGGGCTTAATTTGTCAAAACTAATGAAAGCAATAAATACAACGAAATGTTATTTAAACAGACAAATCGGACCGAAACAAAAAAATTACATGGCCGCGCCAACGTAACGCTTCTTTGTACGCTGATATCTCATTATCTGTAATTGCTAGGATTTCAGTTTTTATATCCATTTATTCGGCACATTAACCTGATTAGAATGGCATATCGTTTTAACCTCAGAATTGTTTTTAACGCGTGTAATCTCCAAAAATGTGCTCTCTCATACAATGTTTGAGTAGGGTAACCATAATTTCGATTTTATTTCAGAATACTTTTTACTCTACTAGACGAAAATGTGTCTATTTCCTAAATAATGCCAACAAATGGAATTATTACTATTAAATATTTCACACATAAACGTAAGTATGTAGTTAGTACCTATGCCCGTAAGCGGTCAGTTGTAGATATGATACTTAATATTATGTTAGGTAAGTATATTTGCCGTGTGGTGACGGCATTAGAATACAATTGTCACCACCCCCGATACTATCCTAGGGGAGTCGTAAGAGGCGACTAAAAGGAAGCACACACACATAACAACAACTAGTGTGAGAGAAGGAAAACTCGATACAAAACCCTGTACCAACCCGTCTAGCCAGCGTGGTATCAGTAGGCTTTTAAAAACCTCCTATGTTTACGCACCAGAAGACCAGGCCCCTAGTCCCCGGCGGCCCCGCTATTCCTGGCTACGGTAGCGGCCACGGTAACGGCGGGGCGGGGGGTGCTAAGAATCCCCGGAAGAGATCCGGCTACCACCCCCCTTATAAACGACAACTGGCCCTGGTAACACACAACGTGCGCACTTTGAGGTTGGACGAGAAGCTCGTAGAGCTGGAAGAGGAGATGAACAAGTTGCACTGGGACGTTATTGGTTTATCGGAGATCCGAAGAGAGGGCGAGGATACGATAACCTTACAGTCCGGCCACTTGTTCTACTACCGGGAGGGAGAACAGAAGTCCCAAGGTGGTGTTGGGTTTATCGTCCACAAATCTCTCATCAACAACATTGTGTCCATCGAGAGTGTGTCAAATAGGGTTGCATACCTTGTAATGAAAATCTCAAAACGATATTCGTTGAAGATTGTACAGGTATACGCCCCATCGTCAACACATCCAGACGATGAAGTAGAAGCTACGTATGAGGACATCAGTAGGGCCATACGTAGCCCTAAAACACACTTCACAGTTGTTATGGGAGATTTCAATGCGAGGCTGGGCTGCAGAAGCGATGATGAGCTGAAAGTGGGGCCATTTGGATTTGGGCAGAGGAATCCCAGAGGACAGATGCTGGCGGACTTTATGGAGAAGGAAGGACTCTTCATGATGAATTCTTTCTTCCAAAAGCCGCCGCAGAGGAAATGGACCTGGTTGAGTCCCGACGGTGTAACTAGAAACGAGATTGACTTCATTATGAGCACCAAGCGGCAGATATTCAACGATGTCTCTGTGATCAACATGGTTAAGACCGGTAGTGATCACCGAATCGTCAGAGGCATGTTGAATATCAACGTCAAACTTGAGAGATCGCGTCTGATGAAGTCTACGCTCCGACCGTCGAATGCCCATATCCAAAACCCCGAGAGCTTTCAACTTGAACTGTCAAATCGCTTCCAATGGCTAGACAGCTGCGCATCAGTGGACGATATAAATAGCAGGCTGGTAGAAACTGTCCATACGGTGGGGTCCAAATTTTTCAAGACCCACCGTACAAATAGACCTCAGAAACTATCCGACCAAACCCGGAACCTCATGGCTAGTCGACGTTCAATGACGCTCCAAACTTCGAGTGACGCTGAGTCATATAGGCAGCTCAATAGACAGATTACGAAGTCCTTGCGACACGATATCCGTTCTTTTAATACCCAGCGTATTAAAGAGACGATAGAGCGGAACCAAGGCTCCAAAGTGTTTGCAAGAGACGTTTCTATTGGGCAAAGCCAGCTGACAAAGCTGAAGACCGAAGATGGACGCGACACGTCAAATAAGTTCGAGGTACTACGGGATCTCCCGTAGTACCTCGAACTTATTTGACGTTACCAGCTAAACTAGTAGGTTCAGCTGAGACCGAGGTATACAGCTGTCCATAGAACCTTTCTAGATAGAAAGGTTCTATGGACAGCTGTATACCTCGGTCTCAGCTGAACCTACTAGTTTAGCTGCAGACCCAAGAGCCAGGCTAACCCGACACTATACCGAAGACATCCCGGACATCAGCCTGTACGAGATTAGGGTAGCTCTCAAACAGCTTAAGAACAACAAGGCTCCGGGTGAGGATGGAATCACTACAGAGCTTCTGAAAGCGGGCGGCACGCCGGTACTAAAAGTCCTTCAGAAGCTCTTCAATTCCTCCTTACTCGATGGGAAAACGCCAGAGGCATGGAACAGGGGTGTTGTGGTCCTGTTCTTCAAAAAAGGCGACAAAACCTTACTGAAGAACTATAGACCCATAACACTGCTGAGCCATGTCTACAAGCTGTTTTCGAGAGTTATTACGATGCGTCTCGAACGCAGGCTAGATGACTTTCAGCCTACCGAACAAGCCGGTTTCCGAAAAGGCTATAGTACCATAGACCACATACATACGCTGCGGCAGATTATACAGAAGACCGAAGAGTATAATCGGCCATTATGCTTGGCGTTTGTGGACTATGAGAAAGCCTTTGATTCCGTCGAAATATGGGCGGTCCTTAGATCTCTCCAGCGTTGCCGTATTGACTATCGGTATATCGAAGTGTTGAAGTGTTTGTATAATAACGCCACCATGTCAGTCCGAGTACAGGAGCACTGCACGAAGGATATCCCTTTAAAGAGAGGAGTAAGACAGGGGGATATCATATCCCCGAAACTGTTTACCGCTGCTCTCGAGGATTCCTTCAAGCTACTGGAATGGCAAGGACTTGGCATCAACATCAATGGCGAATACATCACTCACCTTCGATTTGCCGACGACATAGTAGTCATGGCAGAATCGCTGGAAGATTTGGGGCGCATGCTCGGTGGCCTCAATAGAGTTTCTCAACAAGTGGGTCTTAAAATGAACATGGACAAAACAAAGATCATGCACAATGTCCATGTTGCACCCACCGCACTAACTGTTGGGAGCTCTACTCTTGAAGTTGTTGACGAATATACAGGGTGACCTGAAATTCGATACATTCCTTTGAAAGACAGAAAGTAGACCTCATGTACAGTAATATTTTTCATGACATCCCCTATCCGAAAGTTGATATTTACAAAGTTATTGAAATTTCAATTTTTTTTTCTTTTTTTTCGACTTTTTGACTTTGACATGACATATTTTTAAAAATGTTTGTCTTTTTAGTGATTTTTTTATGTATTTTAACCGTCAATGAGTCAAATAATATTTTTAAGGAATAAATATGGACAAACTAAGCGAGAATTTTTCAATATGAGACATGAAACTGAATTTTCTCTTAAGAAAAATGCACATATTTCTTAAAAACAGGTAATTTTCTTAAAAAAAATGTATGATACAATGCGTACAAATATTCTAAATAACTTCCTTATCTCATTAGCTTTCCAAAAAGGTGCAAATGTCTACATAAAAATATGACGTTGTAGTAAACATAGAAGTAAAATGAAATAATGTCTAAATCTATTTATTTGCGATAAGGTTAAAATAAAAGGAAAAACTTGAATTTAATTACGTTTATTGTGTTTAAAAAACATCAATGGTTAATTAAATTTAATAATAAATATTTTACTTTAGGTCTTGTTCAAAATGTGAGCCTCTGTTTCTGATACAGGCTCGTAGTCTTCTCCGTACCTCTGTTTTGATTATTCTGGTAGTAAGACTAGTTTTGATTTCTTCTGCTGCATTTCTTATGCGGCTTCTGAGCTCCTCTACATTAGTTATGGGTGAAGTATACACCAAAGCCTTCATATGACCCCAAAGATAAAAATCACACGGGGTCAAATCGGGACACCGTGCTGGCCAAGGAATTGGCCCGCCTCGACCTATCCAGCGATGTGGGTAAGTTTGGTCCAGCCACTGGCGTACGCCGAGGCGGAAGTGGGCCGGGCAACCATCATGCTGGAAAATCATATTACGACGAGTTTCTATTGGCACATCTTCCATTAAACCAGTAATCTCCTCTCTTAGGAAATGTTCATACATTTCACCATTTAAATTTTGAGGCAAAAAATGAGGTCCAACTAAATTATTATTAATTATACCCATCCAGACATTTAGACTGAATCTGGTTTGATGGGCTCTTTCTTTTTTCATCCTGGGGTTTTCTCCTTTTGGTGCCCAGTAATGTGTGTTGTGGAAATTGTTTATCCCGTCACGGTCAAATTTCGATTCATCCGTCCACAATATTCTTGAGAAGAAATTGCGATCCTCCATGTCTGCATTTATCATAAAACGGCAGAATTCCATTCTTCTAACCGGGTCTCCCTCTTCCAGCGCTTGGACAGGTGTGTAGTGAAATGGATGTAGACGCGCTGTGTGTACTGTAAACCACACCTTCCATTGACTCAATCCAAGTCTTCTAGCTGCTGCTCTTGTAGAAATAGAAGGATCATTTTGAAAAAGTGTTAAAATTTCTTCTTCTTCTTCTGGAGCATACAAACGAGGTCTGCCTGAATCGCCACGTCTTCTATCAACACGGCCGCTTTCCCGAATTCGTCGAAATGTTGTTGAAAACACTCTAACGTTTGGCACTCGTCGATTCGGAAAACGTTCAACGTATGTTCTTCGTGCAGCAGCAGCATTACCACTACAAAGTCCGTAACAAAACAAGATGTCAGCGTATTCATCGTACTCAAAAGCAGCCATCGCGAAACAAAAAAAATCACAAGTAGAAGTAAGGGTGTAGTTTAAAGCAACAATACGTCCGTACACGGCAATAGTTGACTTAAAACTAATATAAGCTATTTAATTTGCTCTCTAAGCCAGTCGGTAACTCATTGACAAAGGGCCGCGACGTAAGTACCTGAAACATTCCAAAGTTTGAACAAAGGAAACAATTGAAAAAAAAGGTCGCCTCAGGTAGAGTAATTCTTGAGATAACGTTACCCGATGATTGTTTTGTCTTTGTTTATTACATGTTCATATTTTTATCTAGACATTTGCACCTTTTTGGAAAGCTAATGAGATAAGGAAGTTATTTAGAATATTTGTACGTATTGTATCATACATTTTTTTAAAGAAAATGACCTGTTTTTAAGAAATATGTGCATTTTTCTTAAGAGAAAATTCAGTTTCATGTCTCATATTGAAAAATTCTCGCTTAGTTTGTCCCTATTTATTCCTTAAAAATATTATTTGACTCATTGACGGTGAAAATGCATAAAAAAATCACTAAAAAGACAAACATTTTTAAAAATACGTCATGTCAAAGTCAAAAAGTCGAAAAAAAAAGAAAAAAAATTGAAATTTCAATAACTTTGTAAATATCAACTTTCGGATAGGGGATGTCATGAAAAATATTACTGTACATGAGGTCTACTTTCTGTCTTTCAAAGGAATGTATCGAATTTCAGGTCACCCTGTATATACCTAGGGCAGGCTGTCCGATTAGGTAGGTCCAACTTTATGAGAGAGGTCAGTAGACGGATCCAGCTCGGCTGGGCAGCGTTCGGTAAATTACGTAACGTCTTCTCGTCTAAAATACCTCAGTGCCTAAAGACAAAGGTATACAACCAATGTGTGTTACCAGTGATGACTTACGGCTCTGAGACGTGGTGCTTCACGAAGGATCTTTTCAAAAGGCTTAATGTCGCTCAGCGTGCTATGGAGAGGGCAATGCTCGGTATTTCTCTACGTGATCGAATCAGAAATGAGGAGATCAGTAGAAGAACTAAGGTTGCTGACATTGCCCGTAGGATCAGTCAGCTGAAGTGGCAATGGGCCGGCCACATAGCACGAAGATTGGACGGTCGATGGGGCAAAAAGATCCTAGAGTGGAGGCCACGTACTGGCAAGCGCAGTGTGGGACGGCCACCTACCAGATGGACCGACGACCTGGTGAAAACTGCCGGGTCACGTTGGATGCAGGTGGCAATGGACCGAACACACTGGAAATGTGTTGGAGAGGCCTATGTTCAGCAGTGGACTCTAAAAGGCTGAAACGACGACGACGAAGTATACTGTACCTAGGCAGGCTACTTAATATTATGGGTTTCTTGCCCTTGAAATTAAGTACATACTTACGACAAGTATCCTCATTCCCTGCAGCAAAGCAAGCTGGCGTAACGCCGGTTTTCATAGAGACCCATGGCCGTGGTTAAGACCCGCTATTGGAATTAATATTATTGCAACGGCAGACGAATAATATGCTTTTTCAAGAAGGCACTTTTTTACCGTATTTCGGTATGAAGTGACGCTTAGATTTTATTAGCGAGTCCGACCTTGTACTTATGCATTTTTAGTCATCTGCCTAATATTAACTTTCTTGTTTGAGCCTTTTTAGACCTAGATTTTATTTCATTTATTTCTGTATCCATGATGTTTATAAAAGTACTAGCTGTGACCGCGACTTCGTACGCGTGTAAAAGTGATTTAGGGCACTGTCGTTTGGGTATTATGCTTCTTTATACATGGTCACACGGAGGCTGATGAAGTAATAATAATAGTTTCAAATAATGGCTCAGATATGCCATATTAAGACATAGGATTAACCCCAATAGACGTAACAGTACTCCAGCCCGGCTCGGACGTAAGACACGTCACGCAGCAGCCAGCATCACGCGGCGCCCGGTCGAATCACGGAGAAACGATTTTAATTTTGCTATATTCTTTATATTTGCATGGTCTAAAGGGCAAAATATGTAATCTTTAGAAATGCTTAAGCAGAATAACGTATTTTAAATGATAAGGATTAATACCGTGATGGTAGATGGCATTCATCTAATTCAAATCGCCATTTCATTGAGTGACTATCGTTTTTATCGAATGGCATATATATATATATATATATATATATATATATATATATATATATATATAGTGTGTAAAAAGAGCAGTCACTATAACTTTGAGATACGATTATACTACCTTTCCTCATTTCGGAAATGTATGTTTTTTTGTCAGAAACTAAAAAAAATTTTTTTTTTCTTTTTACCATTTCTTATTTTTTTGACGCAAAAATAATAATAAAGCCAAAAAAAATATATTTTTTAATTTTTGTAAAAAAAATATGAAAAAAAAATACATTTCTAGAATGAGAAAAGATAGTATAATCATATCCCAAAGTTATAGTGACTGCTCTTTTTACACCCGTTATAGCTTCTCAAAACCGCTAAATTGTCCGTTTCTTTAAGTTTATCGCGAAAGGCTTTCTTTTAATAATACCAAAAGTTGATTTTATACAATAACTGATAATTTATTTCAGTTTGTGAAGCAAGTTCAAAAATACAGTTTTTATATTATTGACACTGTGGAAACACTTGTCTTTTTAATAAAATCATGTTAGTTACTTATTTAATGTTCTAGTCTACTTTAGTGCCACGTTCTATAGCTTCACGTCACTGTGTAAGCGATCCCCCCGCGCGCCCCGCCCGAACCGTTCGTCCGCAGTCACGCGCGAAATTCATCGACTTGCTTCAAAGTTATCGTCACTGCTCGGCTCCTATGTAACGTAGCGTTATGTTATATATCCTATAACCTGCCTAGGAATATGGTCTACAATCATAATAAGTTTGGTTAAAATCCCTTCCGTGGTTTTTGATGTTGCACATACAGACAGAAATAGAGACAAAAAATATAGATGAGTATATAAAAGAATTATAACCCGTCTTCGCAAAAACGGATCAAGGGCAAGAAATGCATAATATTAAGTAACCTGCCTAGGTACAGTATACTTACCTAACATAATATTATTATCCTATCTACAACTGATCGCTTACGGGCATAGGTACTACATACTTTACGTTTAAGTGTGAAATAATGATTAATAATAATTGTTCCGTTTGTTGGCATTATATTAAGGAAATAGATACATTTTCGTCTAGTAGAGTAAAAGGTATTCTCAAATAAAATCGAAATTATGGTTACCCTACTCAAACATTGTACGAGAGAGCACATTTTTGGAGATTTTAAAACTATTCTGAGGGTAAAACGATATGCCATTCTAATCAGGTTAATGTGCCGAATAAATGGATATAAAAACCGAAATCCTAGAAATTACAGATAATGAGATATCAGCGTACAAAGAAGCGTTACGTTGGCGCGGCCATGTTATTTTTTGTTTCGGTCCGATTTGTCTGTTTAAATAACATTTCGTTGTATTTATTGCTTTCATTAGTTTCGACAAATTAAGCCCTTACTTCCTGTATCAGTTTTTTGTACTAAGTCTTATGATATAAAGAAATAATCAACATTAAAGAAACACGAAGTGCACGTCTGCGCCGCCACGGCTTCTGAGGTAAATATCTCTTAAAATATCGATTTCTAGTTTATAATTTCTTTTTCGACAATTTTTGCCAAATTCAATCTTCACACTAGAAAAAGAATTAGATCTCGTTATAGCTTCTCAAAACCGCTAAATTGTCCGTTTCTTTAAGTTTATCGCGAAAGGCTTTCTTTTAATAATACCAAAAGTTGATTTTATACAATAACTGATAATTTATTTCAGTTTGTGAAGCAAGTTCAAAAATACAGTTTTTATATTATTGACACTGTGGAAACACTTGTCTTTTTAATAAAATCATGTTAGTTACTTATTTAATGTTCTAGTCTACTTTAGTGCCACGTTCTATAGCTTCACGTCACTGTGTAAGCGATCCCCCCGCGCGCCCCGCCCGAACCGTTCGTCCGCAGTCACGCGCGAAATTCATCGACTTGCTTCAAAGTTATCGTCACTGCTCGGCTCCTATGTAACGTAGCGTTATGTTATATATCCTATAACCTGACTAGGAATATGGTCTACAATCATAATAAGTTTGGTTAAAATCCCTTCCGTGGTTTTTGATGTTGCACATACAGACAGAAATAGAGACAAAAAATATAGATGAGTATATAAAAGAATTATAACCCGTCTTCGCAAAAACGGATCAAGGGCAAGAAATGCATAATATTAAGTAACCTGCCTAGGTACAGTATACTTACCTAACATAATATTATTATTATCCTATCTACAACTGATCGCTTACGGGCATAGGTACTACATACTTACGTTTAAGTGTGAAATAATGATTAATAATAATTGTTCCGTTTGTTGGCATTATATTAAGGAAATAGATACATTTTCGTCTAGTAGAGTAAAAGGTATTCTCAAATAAAATCGAAATTATGGTTACCCTACTCAAACATTGTACGAGAGAGCACATTTTTGGAGATTTTAAAACTATTCTGAGGGTAAAACGATATGCCATTCTAATCAGGTTAATGTGCCGAATAAATGGATATAAAAACCGAAATCCTAGAAATTACAGATAATGAGATATCAGCGTACAAAGAAGCGTTACGTTGGCGCGGCCATGTTATTTTTTGTTTCGGTCCGATTTGTCTGTTTAAATAACATTTCGTTGTATTTATTGCTTTCATTAGTTTCGACAAATTAAGCCCTTACTTCCTGTATCAGTTTTTTGTACTAAGTCTTATGATATAAAGAAATAATCAACATTAAAGAAACACGAAGTGCACGTCTGCGCCGCCACGGCTTCTGAGGTAAATATCTCTTAAAATATCGATTTCTAGTTTATAATTTCTTTTTCGACAATTTTCGCCAAATTCAATCTTCACACTAGAAAAAGAATTAGATCTCTAACCCACGTAGTTCCTGAGATTTCCATGGCCGCGCCATCGTGGACGTTACGTTGGCGCGGCCAACTTCAAAACCCTTATAACTTCTTTGTTTCTACTTCGACAAATTTTTGGTTTGGATCCTTCGATTTTGTCAAATTTCGCCTAAATATTGGGCGAACATTTTCATCATATTACTACCGTGGCGGAGCAATCGTGATGCATACCAAAAATGATCATAATTGCGTATGACATAAGTTATGAGATGATGTTATTTAATGCAAGTTCTCGTCCATTTTTGTTTATTATTGTTTTTTTTCCATTCTTAGTCTTTCCTTGATATTGATTTGGTAAAGAGCGAAAAGTTAATTCCCATCTTATTTTTTTTTCTAATTATACGGAATTGTAATTTAGGTATGTAATTCAAATTAGTAAATAAACATGCCAAATGGTAAAAAAGATGCAATGCACGCATGACTTGCGTTTGAAACCGGTAGCTATACAAAAATCTTGACTTGTCATTGTAATTATTATAAAATATAATGTTTAAAGTGACAAAATCAATGTTGCACAATGCACAGCAAGGCTATTGAAACCTCAAGTCACTGATGAAAAAAACCGCATATCATAGATTTGATCCCAGCCACGGCGTGTACCACAAATTTTTTGTCTCTTTCGGTTATTGGCGCAGCTGTATTAAACGGTTTAATATCGCTTAAGACAAGAGCATAGTTAAAAACCCTTAATATGGATATTTAAAATAAAACGGTTTGTATTGATACCGCTACAGCCGTATAGCGGATTAATCGGTCCCTGTTTTTGAGTCTCGGTCAGTAAAATGACATGCAAAAATCATTCTATCTCTGCTAACTGACAATGAAAGAAAGGGAGATGATGTGACACAGTTGATTTGATTTGAGCTTTTAAGAATTTAGGAATTTAGTGTTATATAACCATTTATTTAACACTAAATTCCCTAAATCCCCGCGCGAGTTTCTTACGCCGGTTCTTCTCGCCGGGATAGTTTCCGAACCGGTGGTAGGCATCACGTAGGAGAAGGAATTCTAAATATAAGTGTTATTTAATATTATGTATCATAAATGGAAATAAAAAGTTTTGAGTTTGAATCGCTCTGAGCAATTTTTTTTCCTATTTCTTTTACTTTTTTTGCTCGTTTTGTACGGAAACGTCGGAAACCCTTCATGTTCGAGTTTGACTTGCACTTGGCGAGATTTTCCTAAACATCTTTATACATACTATGCAATGATGCTCGTCCAGATCTCCTGTCTTCCATCGACCCGGCGCAGGTGGGGGAGGAGTTCTGCGCGGTGCTGCGGTCCGTCATCGCGCGCTCGCCCGCGTGCCGGGGCCGCTGTGAGCTGGTGTACTTCGACGGTGAATAATCATAATAATATAATAATATCTATAGACGTCCACGTCAATCTGGCCCTGTGCTAAGTATCCGAACAACTTGTGTTACAAGTACCAGACAACGGAAACATATTAAATATTATACACATATTTAAGATTTTTATTATATTAATATACAAATTTAATACACATCCATGACCCAGGAACATTGAAAACTTTTTGTTCCCTCGGCGGGATTCGAACCCGCAACCTCTCGGTCGAGCACCATCGCGCTGAACCGCTGCGCTACGGAGGTCGTCATACACGGTGAATGTCTCACTAGTGTTACCCCCACTTTCGTAAAGGCTGATCAAATCGTCGATCAGCTAACGTTTGAGTTAACAATCCATTGTGACGCGCGTTACACGCGTAAGCAAACGTTCACCAATGAGCGGCCAGAATGGCTTGTTAACCCAAACGTTAGCCTTACAGAAATCGGGGGTTAGTTTATTACATAATTTCGTAAATTACTGAAAGGGTGCTCACTGCATTAAATCCGTTTTAACTGAATCGGACTATATAATTAGCCGAGTAACTGGATTATTTTTGTGAACGTCATAATATAGTACGACAATAGTTTTGACTTGTGTTGTCACTAGCGTGAGTTATCAAGGTAACAGCGCCATCTATTAGCAAAATGCCAAACGAATTAGATATGTAGCATAGTGTAAACCGTTGATTAGCACTTGAAAGTGTCCAGATTTTTCCTGATTCCCACCACCCAACCCATCATCATCAGGTATCTATGTTTTTATAGGAGATAATTTTGTTTTAACTTGAATCATGTAGAATTTATAAAATTACGGCTTTTAAATACAGTGACACTCGATAGATGGCGTTGTGATTTTTGAATCGCGGCAACCTTTGCACTGCGACCTCCTTAGACATGTCCTGACATGTTCTCGGTTTGATTTGAAGTTTGTGGCCAGGCTTTAGAAAATAGTAAACGAAAATAACCTTTTTTTCGTTCAGATTTGCGTTTCTTTAGCACTGTTTAGGATCGTTTTGAACTGTTTTCACAGGCACTGTCAGCTGTCAATGTCAGCGTTATGAATGATCTGAACGTTCAGAGCGTCTCCTGGAACAGGCCCTATATTAAATGTGAAAAAACAAACTGACTCATCACAACCAATCATCTTGAAACTTTCTACACCTATTCTTGATGGTGTTGGAACTTTAAGATACTTATAATCCACGTAAGCGAAAAATAATTTTATACATTTTTATTCTACTAAAAAATAAATATACTTTTTGTTACAGATACAGACCCATCGCAAAATTTAGCCGATGTGCTACTTGAAGCTATTAGAAAAATAGAACCCAATTTTGAGAATTTGTAAATCAAAGGAATATACTTCGATTTAAGTAAGCATGTACAGGACAATAATGTTGAAAATTTGCATACGCTTATACAGGTTGTAAAAATCCAGGCTATCATCTAAATGTCTACGTAGAGTTATAGACTTCTTTGGTCACATTGCAAGAAACGATGGTCATAACCTGGAACAGCTCCTGGTTCCAGGCAAGATTGATGATCGCCGCAGAGAGGTCGATATCTAATGCGATGGTTGGACCAAGTACGCACTGCAATAGACGCCAAAATTAATGACGCTCTCCATACTGCCAAAGATCGCTATATGGCGCAAGATAGTCACAGAGAAATTAATTCCGTGCGGGTATCACGATCCTCAGCAATGAGGAGTACGACGTGAGGATGAGGATACAGGTTGTAATATTAATGAGTGATAATACTTTAGGGTGTGTTACGCTACAACAATTACTTTTTTACTTATTGTATGGTAATTTTTGATGTTGGGGCATTTCTCATACAGACATGAAAGTCAAAAGTAAGTCTTTTAGCGCTGGTACTTTCACAGTATACTCTACATAGGAGGCACATACACATCCTTACGTATTAACACTTATTTATTTTACACCTTGTAGATATGAGAAAAAGTGTCTGTAGTCACCCTTATTAAACGCTTATTGGCAGTATAGATGGGCACGTACCCGGGTATTTACCCAGCTGCTGGGTAGATACCCAAATGTGCCGGGTAAATACCCATATCTACCCAAAATGCTGGGTATATAAAATTCAACATTTAAAATCATTTATTGAGCCACCTATCGTGCAAATACCATTGCGTATTGGGTAAATACCCTTACAAACCCGATAAATACTTATATTTTCCCAAAAGGCTGGGTAAATAAATGCTAATTCTATAATTCCTCATATCCTATAATTGTATTTGATGTAAATTGGGGATTTGGCAACATCTAAAATATTTAGTTTAATTAATATCCTCTATTATGGCATTTTTACTAGGTAAATGTAAAAAAAAATGTGTAGTTTACTAATCTATATAATAATATACAACGTGTAAAAAGAATACCCACTACTGCTTGAAGATACGATTATATATACTACCTTTCCTCATTTTGGAAACGTTTTTTTTTGTATCAAAAACAAAATTTTTTTTTGTACATTAATGTAAAAAAAAAAATGCATCATTTCTACAATGAAAAAAGGTAGTATATTCATATCTAAGTATCTCAGTCAGTCAAGTTATAGAGACTATACTGTTGAAACTTGGTAAGTAGATATATTCAGTGACTCGCAATAAGATTTTTACACAAAAATAGAAAAAAACCAGTTAATTTTTGGGGTTCCCCATACTTAGAACTGATACTATGGTGGGTGGTGGGGATTTATGGATAGTTATTCAAAAATTGTATTGAGATTTATAATAAAATACATTACATGAAAATGTTGAAAAAGAATGACCTATAGGTATTTTTATAATCTTCATTTTTACTTTTGTTTTGACGAAAGTAAAATTATGTAACAAAAATAAAGTGGTTCATTTTGAAAAGTGAAAAGAAACGTTGGTTTGTCTGTTACATAGGTTCTCAAATAGAGGTTGCGGTCGCAATTCTTGAGACTGAGTTTGAGTTTGTTTTATTAATACGGGCGTTGGTTTGCATCGTAGAGTACATGCGTATACAGTATACGTATATAGTTTTATTTTTCTATTTTTGTGTGAAAATGTCAATGCGGCTCACCGAGAACATCTACTTACCAAGGTTCATTAGTATAGTTCTTATAGTTTCGGAAAATAGTGGCTGTGACATACAGATGGACGGACGGACAGACATGTCGAATCCATAAGGGTTCCGTTTTTTGCCATTTGTCTACGAAACCCCAAAAACGGGAGTGGAAACAGGTGATGAATTTTATCTACCCACTACTTTTGGGTATTTACCCAATCTACCCGGTATTTACCCAATATACCCGGTAAATACCCAAATGGGTAGATTGGGTATTTACCCACCGCCCATCTCTGATTGGCAGACACTTTTATGGAAATGGTGATAAGATATTATTATGATAATTGATAAGGTATAGAATATAGATGAGTCTCCAGTCTTCGCTACATATCCTATTGTTGATGCCTCTTGACAGTTAACTTATTTTAAACTATTTTTATAAGTGTTTTGTGAGTATTTTAGCTTCGTTTCTTAATAAAAAGTGAATTTTATTTTGGGCGTTAGTTTTATTTTAGAATTAGTAAGGTAAGGATTTACGTGATATCAAAGAAGTTTAACGTTACGAAGTATTTATGAATAACATTTCATATAAATCATGCTGAAAGTGTAATTTGAAAGTCAAGAAATGTTTAAGAATACAATTAAGTTACAATATAAGTTCGATTAATATAATTAGGCTAGCTTACATAGGTATATTTTTGTACTTTGTGATACTTACTAAAAATTAAACTATGTTTGTCCAATTATATATTTCCATTTTAGTTATACACACATAAAGATTAAAAGCTGTGTTATAGGCTGAGAATAGTCTTAGGATAATGAGGGCTTTTCGAAGTGTCACTTTTAGGTACAGAGACTACCGTAAGATGGCGCTTGCATAATGTAATATGTCAAAAAAATATTTATTGAGAATATGTAGCCTGAACTGCAGTTGGATTAAACATTGGCTCTGACTGCTGCTGGAGCTGGTTAGCTTGCTGACAAGCTTCATTCCATGGGAATATAGAAGGAACAGCTTTTCTTTTAAGTATTTTTAGGCGATGAGCTGCAAACAAAAGTTTGGTTTTTTAGGTATGAACTCCTAAGGCCTGAAACTGTGTTAAACGGGCGCCCGTCGCGGTGCCCGTCGCGGGGCCCGTCGCGTGGCCCGTCGCGTGGCCCGTCGCGTGGCCCGTCGCGTGGCCCGTCACGGAGCCCGTCGCGGAGACCCGACTTACGCAGTGTCTCCAGTTTAATTTTAACAGTTTGCATGTACGTCGTTCAACAGTCGTATCGATGGAGAACTTAATATTATGATTTTTCTGCGTCACTGAAATTTTCGAAATTTTCTAATAGGTAATTATTTGCAAATTTAGAGCCATGCTGCCGTCCGCGCGCCTTGGTCTTTATATAATTCATTCGCCTGGTTCCAAATGACAGGGTGAGGATGTACGTCTATAATCTGCCAAGTTAAGCACGGTCGTACCCTCCTTTTCTCGAAGCAGTTCAGGCCATTTTCAACCTATAACTTATAACTTTGTTGTGGGTTAAACGAGAATCCTGCATTTTTAGTTACGGTCTAATTTCATTCAATTTGAAACAGAAGCTTAAGAATTATAACTTGTCAAACTTAATTTTGTCACTAACTCACTCACTCACTGACCGAGCATCAAAAGTATTAGGCACTTCTAGCAGACATAGAAGCTTCAAATTTGGAATACAAGTAGCGTTTAGTATATAAATGACGGAAAAACCTAAACATTTTGGAATTTCTGTCTAGTTATCTAAATACGTTAACTGCACAATTAAATTTGTAATCCCTAATAAACCTATAGGATTACAAAGTTATATTTGCACTTTTTAACAAAAACACGCGTTTTAGTAAATTTTCTACAAAAAGAAATCAGTTCCTATCAAAAACATATCTTGTAAAAAGTGCCAAGTCTCGCTACTTCGTTCTTCTACCGTAAAAAGTTGTGAGATACATGTTATGACAAGTAGGGGTTAGTCGGTCGGTCTAACAACATCTTATAGTGATCATAATCAATATTATTGATAATCTTTCATATTTAAAATAAATAGTAGATTGACTTGGCAATCGCACTAAAAGATCTGATTTAATATACGTATCACTGTGAGATAAATATTATGTTGTTTTCATGCGATTGCCAAGTCAATCTACTTATTTATTTGAAAAATGAAGCGGGCACCCGCGCGGCTACATACAAAAGTGACCCGCGCGGGTGCCCGTCGCGGGGAGACGGGCTCAGTGGCGCGGGCGCGCGGCCCGCCTTCCCGCGACGGGTCTCCCGCGCGGCTTTCCGCGACGGGCCACTTTTGTATGAAGCCGCGCGGGTGCCCGCTTAACTCAGTTTATGCCCTAAGGTAGGTACTTACTGTAATATGTTTCCATTAAGTTATGATACCCAAGATAGGTAGCAAACATAAAGATATACTTATATTTAGGTTAAGAAATTAAAAAAATGTAGGTAACTAATTTAAGTCTAATGTCAATAAACTTTATTATTATTTCTTATTGCACACTAAGATAAATATTTGACCTCTTGGGGCTCTTGCCAAATGTAATGACGGAGAGATGAAATCTGCTGGCGTAAAGTGAGTTGAACATAATATGAAGAAATTTTTTCTTATAGTTAGTCCTGTTTTTACATGTTTGATAGCCTCTATCCATCTTGATCTCCGAGTTTCATCTTGGGGAAAGCGGTGGTTACCTATATTTTTACAAAATTGTGCTACGCATGGACTAGCCATGTTTAGTTTAGTTCTCAGGGCACAATTAATAAATAATAAACTATTGCAAGTGAAAGAAAGAAAGTTGAAAGGTAAACAAACAAAAAACAAAGCGGAAATTGACATTTTACACAGGACTTGACATATCACTTAGGTTTAATGCCATCTATCAGCATTTTTATTAAACTAGTAGAACTGTCAAAATAAAAACCGCTCATTGGGAGTGTCCATTTTTTTTATTGTCTTATTACACAAACATTTCGAGTTAAGTTCGAATAAAGTCAGTGACATAAAATACCCATTAGTTATTTATATTTTTAAACAAATATGTTTATCCTCTGCTTGAACTTTAATGACTTCATCACTTATCTTTACTTCATTCCGTATTAAAAAAAATGCTAGAATTATGTCAATATTGTCAATTTGTCAAAAACCTAACCTAAAACTTTGTTGTGTTTCGCCAAAACATAGGCCTTACTAGCCTAAATAAGAGTAATTTCTTAATATAGTCCCACTAGTTACTATCAATTCTTTACTCCAAAATTTATCCTTTACCAAATTACTGCATTAGTAATGGATTTTAGAAAGTGTTTCATTCCTGCTTGCAAAAATGATTCAGTGAATAGTCCAGGGAAGATTTTTGTTAAAGTTAGAGATGATAAGCGGAAAAAATGGTGTCAGGACGCCGGTGTGAACTATGCTAGTAAAGTTACTATGTATTGTTGTGAAGACCACATTGATGTGAGTATTATTTTTCATGATATGATGCATAATTGTAGTTGTACAAATCAGTTTTAAATCATTAACTACCGTTACGTTTTAATTACAGGCACAATTAAATTTCTATTGCTAAGAAGAAGCCAGCCTCTTGTGGTTTTAAGGGTTTATAACATATTTGAAGTTGTTATTGTTGTTACAGCCTGTGGTGGATTTAAAAAACTACCATAAAAGTAAATTGATGAACCAAGAACCAATTTTCAATGCTAAAGCTGTATTAAAAAATGTCACTCAAAAACCAGAGGTATGTATTAAAATATTAATATTTAAGTACATTTATATACTTACACATACTAATTAATGACTTAATTACTTTGAATAAGTATTAATTATTTTATTTTGTAGACTCCCATGGTTACATCGGAAGAAACTGAGCTACAGAAGCTCTTATTATTGCCACTTCGAGATCCAATACCTGCTAAAAAAAGAAAATTTGAAGATAAAGTAATGCCTAGTGCATCTTCAACTATTATGCTTCCCTGGAAGGCAAGTGTATAGACCTTGTCATCAAGACAATCTCAAAATAATTATACTACAGAGGCATTTCATTTATTGGAGCCTCTTTAAGTTAAAACTAATAAATAAACTAAAAAGTTAAGATGACATTTAAAAGCATTGCAAGCTGCAACATTTGAGCACCTTAGTAGTTGTCACTTGTCACTCATGTTGTTCAGTAAAAAATTTCCACCCTTTGTAACCTTGCACCCCTGGGCTCTTGCATAGTTTGACATTGGGACATTCTGGCTCCAAAGGTAAGATATAAGATGTATATAATACTTAATAAAGGAAAAATATGTTTTATTTCAGGTACAAGTTGGAGTGCAATGTAAACCAAGTATGGTAGACAAAAGCACAAACTTTAAAACATGGAAAAGTACAGCAACAACAAGAAAAGTATTTGAAGTACAGTCCTCTCAAGAAAGTTCTACATCTACTCCTTTATTTGGATGTACATCAGAAACTGAAGAGAGTGCTTCGGAAAAAAATAAATATAAATTACAGATTAGAAATAGCATTTTAGAAATTATTTATAAAAAACCTAAAATGTATTTAGGCTTACCTGAACAATATGTGTGGCTTATTGATTATTTAGCAGTTAATGGTGTACCAAACATAGATTCATTATGTATAACACATTGTTCAAAAGTTTGCCACATTGTTGAAAATAAAACAAAATGATACCATAGAGAGGATTAGTGATTAGCTTGAGGTTTCTCATACCAAACTCTTGATGATGATTTTACAAGGTATTGAATCATTAGCAAAATTTTTTCAAAATCTTATTTTGAACCCACCACCAAAAAAAATAAAACACAATTTACCTTTGGTATTTAAAGTAAGGTACTCAAATGTACAAATCATTATTGATTGTTTTGAGATACAAATTTCTAAACCCTCAGACCCTTTAAAGCAAGCTCAAACATGGTCACAATATAAAAACTGCAATACTGTGAAATATTTAATTGGTTGCACTCCAAATGGGTTAGTAAGTTTTATATCAAAAGGTTTTGATGGAAGATTGTCTGATAAAGCTATAGTGGAAAAAAGTAATTTGATTAGTATTCTTCTCCAAAATAGTGTAGTATAGCTGACAGGGGTTTCAAGGAAATTGAATCATTATTAAATCCTCTCAGTATAAAACTATTAAGACCACCAATTAAACACTCTGGAGTGACACAATCACTTACTGAGGCACTTCAAAGTAAAGTAATTGCTAGTTTAAGAGTATGTTTAGAAAGAGTAATAAGACGAATAAGAGAATTCTCTATTCTCAAACCACACAGTTGTGAATTACAAATATGTTTTTTTTTTTTTTTAATTTATTTATTTTCATAAAGGTACATAAAATGTTGTTTTTCAATACTCCAAAAACCATTAAGGTTTGTCCGGAGTATACAAGTATTATACAATATTAAAATAGTTATTTAAACAATACTAATTCTAGAACCTATCATAATAATTATTCAATTACACAGACAAAAAAAAATATTTATAGACTCAACATAAAAAAATAAAATAAGATAAATATATATAGTCAATAAACAACAAAAAATCCTTATTCCTATTCTTTCAACATTTTATCCAGGTAGATATCTTTTAGCTTATATTTAATATTTTTTACAGTAATTTTATTAACTATTGACTGGTCTAAGTTATTAATTAAGCGTGGTACGATGTAGTCGGTGGTTCTTTCTCCAAAAGCATTGTTTGCCCGTGAGATAACTAGTTTATTTTTTGTTCTTTGACGAGTCTGAAAGTTGTGAGTTATTTGTTTTTGAAGGATGTCATCAAAGAAGTGTTCTTTTAGGATATAGTAATTTATTTTATGAGTTATGGGAAGTACTTTACAATATTTATATAGATCTATGTCATTTTTACTATATTTCTCTTTTATATTAGGTGGCACAATGTTTTTGAGGATTCTGGTTTGTAGGTTTTGAATTTTAAGGAGGTAAGTTTTATAGGTTCGACCATAGCTGGTTATTCCGTAACTAATAATGGAGTCAGCGAGCGCATTATACAACATTAATCGAATCTTAAAAGGTATTTTATTTTTAATAATATATATGTTGGCGAGAAATGCTTTAAGCTTATCGCATATTCGACTGATTTGGGGTAACCATGAAAATTTATTATCCACAATGAGACCTAGGTAAGTATGTTTATCAACTTTTTCAATTTCTGGGCAGTAACTACATGTGATATTATTGGAATGTAGGCATTGGTGATCATGGCTCACTAGTTTTTTTTCAGCTGTGGGTGTCTTGTTGTTGTGTGGCGAACAGGGGCCTGATTACGCAACTCCGTGGGCATCAATTCTCCGTGGATATCTACTTCTTCTTCTTACGTGTCCGGCTGTCATAAAACCGGACAAGTGAACTGAAATATGAACTATTGTTGTAGTCACAGATTAGAATAGTACTAATGTGGTTGTAGTTCAATATGCGTCTCGTAATGGTAACTTAATTCTATGCTATTAACCAATTACGATACATAATAAGTACATATTAACAGCATTTTAGCACTATATACTATGTACTTTTAAATACAGATACCAGAATATAAATAGCTATTTACAATAAATAATATACAATAAATAAGTTGTAAAGGACATATTATGAGATTCCATGATTGGAAATTTTTACAATAATTTACAAACAATAGGTATTTATCATTATTAACTTACTGTTTTGTGTAGTTTCCCTAAAAAGTGTGAGTAAATTGTAACTTATAAATGATTGCCAGTAATTGCCAGTAAATAAGAACCCAAAACTCGCAATGCGGAACTTTCAAAGCGGAACCCGAAATGCGGACACTGCAAACGCGAAAATCTTCTCATATTAATCTTCGTCTTCTTAAAACACGATTTAAAAAGTTAAAATATCAAAAAAACCGGACACTTATGTCTAAAAATTGATGTCCATTTTACCACTCAAAGAAGGAACGAAATGCTTGTAAACAGTGCATTTTGACATATGAACACAGCTTTGAACTGTCAAATGAAAGCGGCAGTTATCGAGCTGCCGGCTTGGATCTCGCTTGGATGTTTCATGACTACTTTCTTCTTCTTCTCGGTTGAATTCCAACCACAGACTATTTTTTTTTTACTGATTAAAGTAGTCTATTAAGTTTTTTTAAATTATTTATTCATCTAAAATTACACTTAAATATAATACACTATTATCTCGCCAAACACATGTTTAACGGCAAGTGTTTTGACAGCGGATTGTGTGTGGGGTATTCGAGTAATACTTTTAAATAAATTACTCTAATCTATGGCTTTGGTGAATTTATTTTCCCTAGCTGGGTAAAATTAGCCCCACTTAAAACGATTTTTTATTTTATTAGCCATAGCAAGTTGACTGGCAAGACAAGCACATGGTGAATGCAGCCGTAAGGTGATGGTTCGTTTATTGATAGAAAACTAATGACTAGGCAGTATGGTCTATGACCTTAGCCTGTGCATCATGAAGACCTTTTAAAAAAATTTGGATAATTAATAATTATCTAGGAATTTAATAGTTTAAACTACTAAAACTATTTGGATTTACAAAAATATTAATCCAAATAGTTTAAGCTGATTATAATACAGTATTTATAGCATTTCATAATTTTTATTTTTTATTTGTAAACAATATTGTTACCATGACAACTATTAGACGTTATAGACGTTAAAGACTGGCCAAGATCGAGCCGAGGCGTTCCAAATCGATAAAAAAATTAAAAAAAAAACGGTATACAGCCAAATGTGATTTGATTTGAAATCCAGAAAAGCCAACAACACGTATAAGAAAACTTACAAAAACTTCGACAGTTACAACAAAAGTAGGAATACGTGTATTACGTATTCCTACTTTTGTTGTAACTGTCAACAAAACAAACATGAACCTTTGAATTATACTCTCCGCCATGGTAATGTTATCGAATGTGAATGAAATAAGCGCTATTACGCTTTTCATGTAATGAGCGGTTTTTATTTTGACAGTTCTACTAGTTTAAGAAAAATGCTGATAGATGGCATTAAACCTAAGTAATATGTCAAATCCTGTGTAAAATGTCAATTTCCGCTTTGTTTTTTGTTTGTTTATCTTACAACTTTCTTTCTTTCACTTGCAATAGTTTATTATTAATTGTGCCATGAGAACTAAACTAAACATGGCTAGTCCATGCGTAGTACAATTTTGTAAAAATATAGGTAACCACCGCTTTCCCCAAGATGAAACTCTGAGATCAAGATGGATTAAGATTACGCCAGCCTGCAGATTTCATCTCTCCGTCATCACATTTGGCAAGAGGCCCAAGATGGAAAATACATATTTATCTTAGCTTGCAATAAGAAATAATATTAAAGTTTATTGACATTAGACTTAAATTAGTAACATTTTTTTAATTTCTTAACCTAAATATATGTACATATCTTTATGTTTGTTACCTATCTCTTTTTTAATTTACATAAACGACCTACCATACCTCATAAATGAAAAACATGGGATAGTATTATTTGCTGATGATACGTCTCTTATTTTTAATATGAAACGGCAAAATATATGCCATGACGAAGTAAATAATGCTCTCTCAATGATAGTACATTGGTTTAGTGTCAATAATCTTTTACTTAATAATAAAAAAACAAAATGTGTAAAATTCACATTGCCTAATGTGAGGCAAACTGAAACCAATGTGCTATTAAATGATGAACGTATGGAACTAGTGGATACTGCAGTATTCTTAGGTATAACGTTAGACTCTAAACTTCAGTGGGGCCCCCATATTGCTAGACTGGCCGACAAACTCAGTTCAGCAGCATATGCAGTTAGTAAAATTAGACAATATTCAGATGAAAGTACAGCACGCCTAGTGTATTTTAGTTACTTTCATAGTATAATGTCCTATGGCATTCTGCTATGGGGCAGTGCTGCAGATATAAATAGTATCTTTGTGCTGCAGAAGCGAGCTGTTCGGGCAATCTACAAGCTGGCCCCCAACACTTCTCTTAGAGAAAAGTTTAAGGAAACTGGAATACTAACTGTAGCTTCTCAGTATATCCTCTCTAATGTATTATATGTTAAGAAAAATGTAAACCTGTTTATAAGAAAATGTGATAATCATAATAGAAATACTCGGAATAAGAATAAACTTGTTGTTCCAGTGACTAGACTAAGCAAAGTAAAGAATTCGTTTAAAGGCCAATGTATACGCCTATACAATAGGATCCCAGAAAACGTTCAAAATTTTTCAACTAATAAGTTTAAGAAAGTAGTCAAAGAACGTTTGTGTGCAAAAGCTTACTATAAAGTTAATGATTATATGAATGATAGCACACCTTGGGAATAAAGTAGCCCCCTACAAGGCTACTTATATATAGTACATTCTATGTTATTTAGCTTTAGTATTGACATATTTATATGTAAATTTATACTTTTTTTAAAAAGAGAAATTTTCCATCTTTTTGGTAAAAGATGGCCCCATGCGAGTTTCTTACGCCGGTTCTTCTTGCTGGGCTAGTTCCCGAACCGGTGGTAGGCATCATATAGAAACGACGTTCAGAAAACATTTTTTTGTAAAATTTACTCTGAATAAAAATATTTGATTTGATTTGATATCTTGGGTATCATAACTTAATGGAAACATAATACAGTAGGTACCTATCTTAGGACTTTATACCTAAAAACCAAACTTTTGTTTGCAGCTCATCGCCTAAAAATACTTAAAAGAAAAGCTGTTCCTTCTATATTCCCATGGAATGAAGCTTGTCAGCAAGCTAACCAGCTCCAGCAGCAGTCAGAGCCAATGTTTAATCCAACTGCAGTTCAGGCTACATATTCTCAATATACATATATATACCAACCACTTAAGAGTCGAAAATACTCGGCAGCAGGCTGAAATTTGGCATGTATCTTTCATAGAATGTAAGTATAGGGGAGTACTAAACAAGAACTTCCCGAAATCCCTACGGAAACGGGAGAAAAGTGTAATTAATTATTTGTTTGAAAAATCAAAGATATTGAAGCCAGCTAGCTATAATGTATGTAGGTTTCCTCGGAAGTGTAGGAGATCACTAAGAAAGGAATTTGAAAGGATTATTTTTGTGTATGAAACAGCATACCTACAGCGACTTAACCACTTTATGAATAATTTCTCTACCAGAAAATGGATAATAGCTTTATTCAGGCAACCCTATTAACCACCCAACAAAGATCAAAGATTTTTTTGACATATTACATTATGCAAGCGCCATCTTACGGTAGTCTCTGTACCTAAAAGTGACACTTCGAAAACCCCTCATTGTTATTATCATTCGTCGACATCCTTTTACGTTACTTTACCTTGCTGTCAAATGTTTCCGGTTGGCCTACATTATGAGGAATAACTGTAGTAGGTACTCTAGATGCGAGTTCCGCATACCAGTTTTCGCGTTGCGGGTTCCACGTTTAGAGTTCTACGTTGTAGGCTTCACGTTGCGGGTTCGGGTTTTGTTTTTCTTTAAACTGAATTTCATCACAAACTGTCGTATGCTCAACGAAATGGGCACATGTCAGCTAGTCTTACGTTTTCGTAAAATGCTATGAAGCAATTCAATCATGAAATATAAAAGATCCAAACAACGAAAAGGATCAATTACCTACATATTATAGTTGTAGGGGTGTGCCCTATATGTGGTCGTTAAATAAAAGTTACACTTCAGACTTCATAATATATTATCACGTATACATATTATCTACATAGGTACACATAGGTAATTACATAGGTGCCGACAGGGCAACATACCCTTACGGATACTAAATTATGAACTGAACAATAAAAATATTAGTCTTAAAGACTAAGCGGGGCATCTCATTACGGGCTACATCACACATGCATTATGCGTATGTGCATATCTGCTTACGCGGCACGTAACATGTTACATAGTGAATACTTACTTATTTTCTGAGTTATCAAAATAGGTTTTGGACTTTCCATAGGTCCATTTTTTGCAAGGAAATAACATTATATAACATTATATAACATTAAATAACATTAAATAACAATAATATGCCAAATTAATGTCAATTATGCATTTCGTTCGTTCTTTGAGTGGCAAAGTGGGAATCAATTTTTTGACATAGCTGTCCGGTTTTTTTAATGATTATATGTTATTAAAACGTATTTTAAAAAGATTTAGCATCACAATGACGGTTGATAATGACGTATGACGAAGAAGAAGAAGTAGATATCCACGGAGAATTGATGCCCACGGAGTTGCGTAATCAGGCCCCAGATATGTATTAATTTTGTTTTGTCAGAATTTAGCACAAGCCCGTTGTCATGGCACCACATATTAATATTATTGAAATCTTCTTGCAATTTAGACATTGCAGAAGCGGGGTCAGTGTCGGATATCAAAATACACGTGTCATCGGCGAATTGATAGGCTACGCTGTATTTTAGAACATTAAGCATGTCATTAACATACACAATAAAGTGGAGAGGTCCCATTACTGATCCTTGAGCTGTGCCCTGTTCAACTCTCACCTCATCACTAAGGTCACTGTTGATCTTAACACGATATGATCTATCTTTCAAGTAGTCCCTACACCAGTTAAGCAGTGGACCACGAATCCCAGTGTTCTCTAATTTTTTAATTAATTTGTCGTGATTTAGAGTATCAAATGCGCGGGAAAAGTCAATAAAAAGAGCAAAAACATGATTTTTACAGTTTAGAGCAGAGTTAATGTGATTCGTAAATTGGGATAGTAAAGAAGTTGTATTTTTACCAGGTTGGAAGCCATATTGGTATTTTGTTATAATACTGTTTTTTTTATAGTACGAATGGATTTGGTCGCTAAAGAATTTCTCTATAATTTTATTTATAGATGAAAGGAGAGTTATTGGACGATAATTGGATAATTCGTCATGTTTTCCTTTTTTATAGACAGGACGTACACATCCTTGTTTGAGCTCATTTGGATATTTACCCGTTTTCAAACTTACATTAATGAGATTGGCAATGGCTATTGATATTTTACCACCTATTCTTTTAATGTCTAATACCTTAATTTTGTCATTACCAGGGGCTTTATGTATATTTAAGTTTTTTATAATTTTCTGGATTACATCAGGTGTTGCTTTTTTAACATTTAAACTTTTATCAGCTATACTAGAGTAATTATTTTTATTTATCAAAAGAGTGTTACAGCGAGTTATTATATTATTTACACAGCTTTGGAATTCATTTGCAAATTTATTTGCCAAGTCTTGAGACGATAATTTACGGTTACTAAAAGCATTGTTTATGATTTGATCGATAGATTGTGATAGTCTGCCACATATTGTATTAACTAACTGCCATAATTTTCTAGGATTAGCGTAATTACTTTTTATATAATTATTATAATATTTATTTCTGTGATATTCTAATATTTTATGAATTTTA
Organism: Celastrina argiolus; assembly: GCA_905187575.2. Classification (NCBI taxonomy): domain Eukaryota; kingdom Metazoa; phylum Arthropoda; class Insecta; order Lepidoptera; family Lycaenidae; genus Celastrina; species Celastrina argiolus. Next base: position 16,028,510 of record LR994595.1, on the reverse strand, counting down.
TTACGTTTCTTATTATATTGCAGTCTAATATGTTGATTCGTAGGGTCATTTCTCCATTGACTAAATAATTTATCTCTTTCCTTACAAAGTTTAAGAATATGGTTTGTTCATCCAGGGAAGTTTAGATTTTATTTTTGTATTCTTAGTATTCTTAGTATTAGTCTCACACGTTTTATCCAGCGCATTATGAAATTCAGTTTTAATAAATTTATAAATACCGTCGGGGCAGTTGATGTTATCGGTGAGAGACCAATTTGTTTTATTTAATTCTTTTAGTAGGATGTGTGGGAGTACGAGTGGAAGCCCCAAAGGGAGATCTCCGACCGAGCGAGATGGTATGCTCGGTCAGGCAGAAGCCCACTGTACTAGTTTTCAGATGTCGTATATATAGCGCCGGACTTAGAAAACTTCGATAGCGCGATGCAGGATTGTGGCGCTAGTAGTACCGCCACATCACTCCCCCCCGAAGACCGGAGGTCGAAACTTGAGTCGTCTTGTGCTTGAGTCGCCAGTGCCAGTGAGTCCCAGTGAGTCGGAACTGTGCTGCTGCTGCACGGGCTCCAGTGAGTCGGAGTGCTGCCGTGCGGGCCGATGCTACGTGCTGAACCAGGAGAGATGTGCTCTGCTTGCTGACCGGTCGTGTAGTGAGAGTGCCCGTTGAAGCCGATGAGGGTTCGACCAGGCCGCGCTGCGTTGCGGCTAGTGGACGAAGTACCCGAAGTGGCTGAAGCTGGCTGGCGAGGTGCGGAGGGGCGGGGAGTGATGATGATGAAGGAGGCGTGTTCTGTCGAGGGTCACCAATGTGGACGAGGTACCCAGTATATACCATATTTAGATGAAATAGTTATTATAGCTTGTGGTCTAATTAATTTGCAGGATGAAATAATAAAAAGTTTTTAGATGTAACAGAATTTTATTTTGCACTTTTTAATCATTTGGGAAATAAAAAGCACTTTCAAAATTCTTCCCCTTTACATAACATTTCCTTAATTAATAAAATAGGGACATCCTTTGTTACTTCAAATTGGGGATCCGAAACACAAATGACAAAACACTCCTTTTCTTTTACCGCATGCAAATAATTAGCAATGTAATTGAGTTTTAAAATTTTCTTGTATTACATTATGTAGGTATTTAATGATATTCTTTTCGGATATTGGGCATTTTATCTCAACTACAAAATCATTCGTAACGCCATCGGGGGATGCACCCTTGTATTCATTACATACTCTTATCTACTACTGTCTTTTCAGTTGAAAAGTAGTTACTCTAATAACTCTTTTTTCCAACTTTCTTCCGGCTAATCTCTGGAACGGCTGGACCGATTTTGACGAGACTTTCACTGGTAGATAGCTAAAGTTATAAGGATTAACTAAGGCTACTTTTCATCATCATCATCAAACTAATGATCCCCGAATCGGCTGGACCGACTGCGACGTAATCTATACATCTATACCTATATATATTATATATATATATATATATATATGCTGTGCGACGTTGCCAAGTCGTACGCGCCGCTACTTTGTTTAATTCTCACTCAAATCACAAATGTTTACTTTAAAAGAATACGCACGTCCGCCGCACCACCCGTGCTGGTGATCTTCTTACGTCCTTGCGACCGGTGCCTGTTATAAGTATTTTTATGTTAACTTGAAGGATGTCGTCTTGTGGAAGAAATATTTAGAAATGACTTGATCAAGCTATACTGTACTGTAGCTGCTTGATGAAATAGTAGAGTTAAGTTGATCACCACTCTCGCCTTGGCTTCTCCCTCATTGTCGCTTACTTACTCCCTTTCATTCATTTCCTCCTTCACATCGACATCCGCGCTCATTCCTGTCCGTTTCGGTCCTCTTACTAATAAACGCGCTGTAAGTTCAACCTAGGTTCAACTTTATTTTTGTCTCCGTCGGATCTGTGTATTCTGGCAGATACAGAAATACGAGTAAAGTTGAACTTACCTATTATACATCGCATTTATTAGTAAGGGGGTTGAAGTTACAGTTACATAAACTTTTATTACCGGGCAGACATAAAAAGATTCTGTTAATTTTACTATAGTCTGACCACTACCTCTGTACCGCGCGTTAGGTCGGCTACCACGGTACAGCGGTAGTAGTTAGACTATATTATCAGAAATCCTGTTATTTTTGTGGCGTCCGTATATTGCTTTCGGACGTCCGTATATTGCTTTTGGGCGTCCGTATATTGCTTTTAGACGTCCGTATATCATAACTTTTATTTCATTTTCTTGTAAGTAGGTAGGTATAAGTCACGTAAAAAGAACGCTGGTTTGGAGGTATGGAGGCTCATACAACCAGCGTTATTTTTACGTGACGCAACCTCTATTAAATTTAACTTCCTTGATTACTATCAGAAATCCTTTTTTATTTTATGGCGTCGTTATCTTGCTTCACGGCGTCCGTATATTGTCTTACGGCGTCCGTTTATCACTGTTTAACGTCCGTATATTGCTTTCTGACGTCCGTATATTGGTTTCTGACGTCCGTATATTATATTCATTTATTTTTAGGTTTAACTTCATTCATTTCCTCACCTAGATGCCTAATGACTTACTCCCTTAATATCGGTTACGGACTTATAATGAAAATTTATATGGAAACATATATCGATTTTGATTTTTTCTGAAGTAGCCCAAGCATATGTTACCAAATAGTAAGATTTTGCACCATATCCTGGACCTAAAGTAGTGAACAGAACTTCTGAGTCCTTAGAGATACACGTTTGAAGATTGCAGCGTTGTTTAATGAAATGCAAGGATACGCCACTACGTCAATTACAGTGTTGTACCAGTGTTTACCAAAGTGGTGACCTGATGATGGGATCCGTGAGGAATCGAGGGAACTCCTCAAAATTTATATGGAAACATATATCGATTTTGATTTTTTATGAAGTAGCCCAAGCATATGTTACCAAATAGTAAGATTTTGCACCATATCCTGGACCTAAAGTAGTGAACAGAACTTCTGAGTCCTTAGAGATACACGTTTGAAGATTTCAGCGTTGTTTAAAGAAATGCAAGCATACGCCACTACGTCAATTACAGTCGAACTTGGTCTCATAGTTATCAAAGTGCATGCCTGATGATGATGGTGTCGTGAGGAATCGAGGGAACTCCTCGAAATTTATAGGAACACTCATAGTAATTTTGTATTTTTTTCGAGTAACATGCTTATGTTACTCGATATGCTAATATCCGTCTAAAAACAAACATAATTTTGAATCCACTATCAAGGTATACCGCATAGATCAGAAACAGGCATACAGGACTGCTTAGTCTTTGAAGTTATACATTTGGAAATTACGACATCGCTTGAAGTACTGCAAGCATACTTTAAGCGATGCCACTATATCAATTACAGTACTCAACTGCACCACCTCTGTCTTTACCAGATAGTAGGTATCCATATAGGTATACTATGATAACAATATGACGAAATAGGTAAATTTTAAAAAGGGAAAAAATTGTTTTAAGCCAAATAAAGAAATGTAAATCGACAAAAAATAATAAAAGAGTTATATAGAAATCATATTCAGTTTGGCTGGTACCGACTTTGATATTATTAAAATTTGTATATATATAATTTTTGCGCTGCTCTGGCGGTACCTAAATATCCCTACTCAGTCTACCCATAACTAAAAATCTTAAAATAAAATAATTTTAAACAAAAAAAAACCGACTTCAAAAGGTAAACTAAAAAGAAAAAAATAAATTTACTTTGCACAAAGTAATACTTATTTTCACTTAAGTAAATAAATTTATTCTATAATTTTGAAGTCAGTGCCAAGTACCTATATCAAATTACTAAATATATGTAGGCAATCACAGAAAAAAGAATCAGAAAAAAATATACAACTATCAATGTAACTATTACTATATATTACGTACCTACCAAGGTACTTAGTTAGGCTTACAAACTAATATTAAATGAAAACAAATTATGATAGAACGCTGGACTTGGCACCGACTTCAAAATTATAGAATAAATTTATTTACATAAGTGAAAATAAGTATTACTTTGTGCAAAGTAAATTTCTTTTTTTCTTTTTAGTTTACCTTTTGAAGTCGGTTTTTTTTTGTTTAAAATTATTTTATGTCGATAGTTTTACTTGTTGTGCATAATTTACTCTATTGAATAAAAATACAATTTTATACAACAAAATATTTATTTACATCCTTTAATAATAGAAAAAACATACAATTTTTATTATCAACATATATATATTTCCAAATTCATAAAGTATGTAATACTTTGTATCTAAATAATCTATGTTGGGTTTCAATTTATAATAACCCCTCATACGTCAAAATTTAAAATGACATCTTCGGGCGTAACTGTCAGACAGATTTCGGCCTAGGACTGGAAATAGAGCCCCGTCGCATTAAAATGACGAAAACTCCCTAATTTTGTATGAAATATATATATACAGTTTATGTTGTTAGAATCTGTATGATATACACTAACATAATTTATATAATTTAATATTATTTTACCCTACAATATTTTGTTAATCCTAAGGTGTAAGTAGGTGAAAGTCAATACACGCCAATATTTCGTATGTTATTTAAAAAATAAACCATTCATTCAAAATTATTTTATTTCATTTACAAAAGAATATACAGTTTTACAATATTTTATTAAAAACCAACACGTTTTCATACAATTTTTTAATAATACAAGCTTTACAATCACTGGCCTTCTTAGGGCGACCCGAGCGTAACACAAAAAAACAGTCTGTTTTGATACTTTAATTCCAAGAACACTGTGAGTCCAGTGGCAAAAAATACACACTCATTGTATAGTTTGGTTTATAAACTAATCTCAAACAAAGTTTCAGCTTTCAGAGATGTTTATTTTTCAATATACAAACAAAAAACTAAGCACTTGAAAATAACCGTTAAAAAACTGGTTTCAGATTTTGTATCACGAAGCTAACTCTGTTGTATGTTTTTGTAATATAAATTTAAATTCTACAATTTGAAGATATTTACAAGTTAAAAAATGCGAAAAAAGGCGTACTGCCATACAAAATCATTTTATAAATGAACATTAAAAACCAACAATTTCACTACAAAAAGTAGCAATCATATGGTAGGCAATGCACGCATAGTATGGATACGCCACATCAATACAATACTGTCACATTTTAATATTTTATATGCACAAAGATACCAAATGTTGTCGGGTAAGCGATAGCGCGATCTAGAGGCCTAACAGCGACATCTGTTATCAAATCGCGGAACTAAATTTACTCATAAACGATTATGAAGTTCAACTCAACAAAGGTAGTTGTCACGTTCAACTATCGTTAGTAAACCGACTTTACAGACAACCGATTTTTTTTTCTTTGGCAAGCTCTAGAGCCTAAACGGCTTGTCGGATTTGAGGTTGAGAGGTACCTTTAGATTCGTCTTAGGCGTGAGAGTGATACTAGGTAGGTATATCAAAATGGCGCAGTGGGGTAAAAAAATATTGTAAAATTTTAAAATTTGCCGGCACAAAAATTGCAAAATTTTGATATAAAGTCGAACGTAAACAAACGAGGGTGTGGCATATAGATATAATAAAGACACAAGATAGATGAATATAATATATAATATGAATATAAAAAATAATATGTATATATGGTTTTGTGAAATATATTACGTAAATAATAAATTATGTATAAAGACACAAGACAGATGAATATATTAATATATGAATATAAAAATTGATATGTATATAATATATATTTGTAAAATATATTACGTAAAATAAATTATGTATGTAAACGGAGGAAACAAGGATCTAAGCAAACTGCTTTATCGCAACCAACACAGTACGTGTGAACCCGTTTCTTACACACTTTGCACAACCGCCGCTTGCGATAGCTATTCTGTAAGGGATACTCGGTTATGCGGTGAGTAAGATGGACAGGTACGTTCTGTGTGGTCACAACAGAATGAGGAGCAGGTATAAGTGGAGCGGTACAGGAATGTTTAGAAAGAAGGGATTCAACTAAATTTATACGGAAGTTCCTATGGGTAAGAGTGGACGAATGACGGTGAATTATAAACGAATTTAAAACTGACACATTTAATAATCTTCTAAATAATTTTTTATACCACACCCTCGTTCGTTTTCGTTCGATGGGGTACATCGCGAGCATTTGATCTTTTTTATCCACCCCACCCATCATGATATTATAATCTAATATCAGGATGGGTTTGGTGGACTCTCGGACTTGTTTTACAGCATTGCCATGGTATGTAGAGATCATAGCTACTCGGTTAACATCTTTCCATACCATGACATCGACGTCTCCAGATGTAAGGCCAGTGATCTGACCCTTGCGCATGTTCCTCTTTGTTAGATCATGCAGAGCCCGCGGAACAAATTGGCGATTTGTTCGTAGGGTTCCAACACAATCGATTCCCGAAGCCTTGAGACGCCGAGCAAGACTTGGAGAATTATAAAAATTGTCCATCCACAAAGTGTATCCTTTATTCTCAAGACCATGTGTAAGTCTTAAGACAATTGAAGGCGTGGATGCGTTTAATGGCTCTTCCGGCTGTTGTTGTGGGGATTTCTTATGAGCGTGAATCTCAAAACGCCATAAATAGCCAGTTTGAGATTCACAAATCTCATAAGATTTAATCCCCATAACAGCAGCTTTATTGGGAACCAATTGGTTAATGTCTAACCAACCTTTCCACTGCAAAAGAGATTCGTCGAGAGAAATATTTTGTGCCAGCTTATATAATGACTGAAACTTATTATTAAGATGTGACAGTACTGGTTTGATTTTAAAAAGTCTGGCCTCGGAAACATCCAGTCCTGGCGAACACATGTCTTCGTTGTTGGCAAAATGTAAAAGTTTACTTATAAGCAGAAATCTGTTGATAGACATGTGTTTGCCAAAACCGGGGGTGCAGAATATGTTAGCGGTGGTACTCCAGTATTCTTCTATTCTGGTTTTAACGACAACCCCCATCGCAATAATTATACCGAAGTATACATAAATTTCATCAGCAGTGGTATCAACCCACTGATTGATGCGACTATTGGGATGGAGGTTATCGTTATCCATCATCTGTTGTGCCACCTGCTGAGCATATCTGTTCGTTTCCGAAGCAATGTACTCCACGAACTGACGATCCCATATGGCAACGAAAATGTCATATGGATCGACATGTGGAGTCGTTGGCCCAACATTGTTTTCGGAAAACGTTTCCCGCCTCAATTCAGGTTGAATATGAGGGTTCGGAAACGCCGTCCAATCAAACTCATAAAAGCTATATGGCCGGTGCGTCTCCGACGAGGGCGCAGCCATGACAGCATCATCAGACGAAGTGGCAGAGCTCATCGTAGGCACGACGAGCTCTGCCACTTCGTCCTCCTCCACCGGCGTGTCTAGCATTGTTCGGAGCACCCTAGGAATAAATGGGGCGAGTGTCTCGTCATCACTCTCGTCAGAGCTTGCGTCGCTTCCTGTAACAATAATAGTAATTAGTAGGATTGAATTTTTGGTCTCTACCAGATTATTTACTACAAGGTCAGGTAAAAGATAGAAAATTGAAATCAAGCTAAAACCGGCTGCTATACTTACCAAAATTGACCGCATACTCTATTTCTCGATCATTTAAGACCTGGCAAGAGTGACGACGCACTTGTAATCTTGATGGTGGTGTCGTTGGCATCGTTTCTCCACATTGAAGAAACCTAAAATAAAAATTTAATCTATGTTGGGTTTCAATTTATAATAAGTAATTGGAAAATAATAACATGATTTTATCATGAGTCAATTATATTAAATAGAATTACATAACTGGTGTTATGTTTTATAAACACTTGTTATAGTAATGGGTATTTGTGTATAATAATTATTGAGATTTTACTATTTTTGTAGGACTTAACCCTTCAACTGTGGCGGCCTGTACAAATAATTATTCAGGGTCAAATTTCAAACCTCGTCGTAATCGACGTGTGTTTGTGCCATGAGAAGTGACTGTAGGCCATCTTTGTTATTTTATGTACACTTCGTGCAAGTTACAGCAGGAAATAAATAGTTTACGATATACTGTGGATAAAATAAAAGTCGAAGTTGATAATCGAAAAGTGTCAAAAGTTAAAGGGTTATGTACTACGGTAAAAAATATTTAGATATGCCCTTACAACAAAACCGTGGCATCTTTTTCTAATGTTGCAAAGACAATGACACACGCACACATTGTCTAAAGATAATGCCCTGATGCCTTTAGATTGGAAATTTTGTAAAAAAAGTGACACACACATACTATATATTATGTACATGCAAATCACAGTGATAACAAACATAAAAATTGCAATTTCAAGTGACAATATTTTAACATGGTCTCAGAACGGTAAAGGCATATCTAATCTATATACAAAAATTATACAATCATTCTAACCTTCCACTCTGTTTTCATACAATACCAATCACAATATGTTTATAAATAATTGGTAAGAAAGGTATTATGGTGATGTATGATAAGCCTTAAAACAATCCTTTATACACAATGGCACGCGACAGGATTCGCAACAGTATGGTGTTTTTTGATTTTTTTTACCGTTTTTCAGGCAAACAAAGCAACGCTTCCAGAAATTCCGGTTGCGTGCTAAGCTGCTTTCGGTCGATTCTAATAAAATAGGCCAATGTGTAGAAAGGATTTTTCTATTAGGTTGATCGTGCGTAGATCTACTGCTAGACACAGTATGTTTACGGCTTTGCGGACAATGTGATAGATGATTTGAAAGGATGGTATCTACAAGCTGAAGGCGGAAAGCTAAATGATCAAAGTTTTTTTTAGTAGAAGACTGTACAAGAATGCGCGAGTTGAGAATGGATACATTGAGAAGGCGTTTAAAAAGTTTCATGTACCATTTTTTGCAACGTTTCCTTTCTAATAAATAAGGCTCCAACATCTGATCTTTCATGTTTACACCCCCCATGAATTTATTATAGTCCAGCACCACTTGTGGTTTAAAGGGTACTGGCCGAGATGATTGTCTAGAAGAGACTGTAGGCAAGGCTGTAGATGCACCATGACAAGTGGAAATCATGGTTACTCGTTTCTTGTCTTGCCATGATAAAACAGTGACATCGCCAGAATGCCTGGCGATGTACTCTCCCCTTTTAAGAGGAGCCTTATTTATTACAATGGGAACATCGCGACGGGAAGATCTCAAAGTACCAACGCAGTCGGTACCATTGACCTTCAGAAATCTAGCTAATAGGGGTGAACTGTACCAATTGTCCATAAACAACCTATAACCTTTGTTTAGTAGGGGACCAATGAGCTTTTTTACAACAGCTGTGCTTTTAAGCACTCCGGGCGACTGCTCCAGATCTGTTGCGGATTGTTTACCGGTGTAAACAATGAACGACCACAGGTAACCGGTGGTGCTCTCACAAAGCTCGAATGTTTTGATCCCAAACTTAGAAGCTTTGGTCCGAATATACTGTTTGAAATTCAATCTGCCTTTCCAAAGTGTAAGGCTTTCATCTATACAAATGTCTCTACTTAAAATATAATTTGCTTGAAAAGCTGAATTTAAATGTGTTAATATTGGTCTCAAAAGGTGTAATCGGTCAAAGCTTCTGGCGCCAGTGTTGGAGGGATTTTGGTTATCCATAACGGGGTCGGAATCTATAAAATGTAACGCTCTATTTAACATTTCATACCTTCTTCGTGTAAAGATGCGTCTAAAAACTTCCGTTTTCAAGAGAGGATCGACAGAAAAACAACTAGTAACAGTTGGCATTTTGACGATCCCCAACATCATCCAGAACGAAAAAAGGCATAAAATTTCGTGCAAATTTGTGGGGAACCATTCAGCCTGGAATGCAGCAGAAGAAATTTTCGAAGCATCAAGGTTTGTTCCGGCCACTATTAAACCTAAGACCTCGTCGCTCCAATAGGAACGAAAAGCGTCATAGGCTGAATCGAAAAACCGAACCGAACCAGTACGCTCTGGCTGAAAATTTTGTTCTTGACCTTGAAAGGTATCCATAGGATACCATTCAAAGTCAAGGTTCTGGCGTTCCAGTCTATTGAGAGCATCAGCTCCATCACTAGCGTCGACAAATTCATCCTCATCTTCGCTCTCACTAGCAACCCTTCCTCGTTCAGTACTATCAACTACGGCACCTTGCAATCTCCTCTGTCGTCTCCTCACTACATCCATCGCCAAACTTAACAGTTCAGGAGGAACATCGGAATCTTGCAGCCATATTTCTTGGAGTGGCTGCCCCAACTCCCACTGATGTCCTCCTAAACGGCCCCGGTTCGGATACCTACCCCCGCGCGTACTCTGTCCTCGCACACCCCTGACTCCCCTTCGGCCACCCCTTCTCCCACTCGTTCCTCTTCTATTGCATTCTATTCGATTCCGTTCATCTCTTTCACGCTCTCCAGTTGACACATACAATGGGTGGGTATCCGGGGCAAAAAATTCGTCGCCGTCATCCAGCGGCACACCAAACTCATCAAAGAGCCGCAAAACCACATCTCGCGGCTCCGTGATAGTGGCACTATGAAAGCAAAAAAATATATTTTTAGAATTGTTTTATACACAGGTATAAATTATTCGTAACAACATACAACAGCACACTTACGAAAGCGACAGTGGCGATCGTGACCTCTCGCGGGACACTGCTCGTCGTGGGGTCATTGGGTCGTCCTGACAAAAAAAAAATTAATACAACGAAGTAATCCTATATATCACTATCGTAAACCTAATAAAATAACCCATGCATACCATTCGCGACAGCCTCTCGCGGCGCTCTGGAGACGTGAGATTAGAGAAAAGTGGAGCCTCCAGTGATACCTCACTCTCTCCTCCATCACTATCTACACCCTAGAACAGCCAACATAAAAAGCATAAATACACTGCAACCCATAAGTTTTATAAATATTTATAAACACATACTACATATATAAAACCGTTACCACTTCGATGAGTGCTGGCGGTGAATGGCGCGAGGGACGTCTAGCCCTCGTGTTGCTGGTTTCATCCTAAAACATAAGAGAAACGTCCATTCAAAAAACTGCCACCCAAAGCAAAAAATAAACGGGTAAAAATAAACAAAAAATTGGTTACCAACCTCGTCTTCCCAGTCAGATTCAATCTCGGAACCATCTCCCTCTTCATCAGAATTCTCGACCTCATCTCCATATAAGAGGTCGAGAAATTCTGCTTGTGGATCTTGATCCGCGCGCCAAATTGACATGCTTTATAATAAAACAAATAAGAAAAATTGATAAACGTAAAAATGAATATCAAAATAATAACGTAGAAGTAAATGAAAATTCATTACGTGAAGCCACCATCACTATCGACATTATAAAAAATTTATCGATGATCTATCGACACTACGCTATCCCTATTGAAAACGTACGAAGAAATTGTTCACAGGCAAACTTCGTCCTTAGTTACAAATAGAGTCTAAAATGGCCGCGGCCGGCGGGATACCGTTTTGAATGCATTGACCTTCAAAATTTTTTTGGTTATTTTACTAAAATTAGGCATAATACGACGATAAATCGTTTTGTAGACTAGTTATATTTACTTCTTTAGGCTTATTACTTCATTTATTGACAAACATAGTAAGAAAATCATATCTGAATCAGTTCCATAGAAACCAATTTTTTCAAGTGAAAAATATAATTATTACGATGTATTTCTTTCAAATGATTATCTAAAAATACTTATAATGAGTAAAATAAACCATGTACTAATACAAAACAGTACTTACATTGGTGAAAACCAGTAAAATCTTCGAATGCGAACACAATGCACTATCACGCACACCTATTTTTCCAAATCACAGATTAAGAATTAGTTACTACGTAAGTTAGTTCCAAATGACTGAAAAACAGGGGTGGGACCAAACATTATTATTAGTATATAGAGAAAGATGGCCGACTTCCGCTGTTTGACGGTTCGAAAATGAAGGTTTGATGTGGCTCCTAGCGCATCTAGCGTTGGTGCAATACACGAGAAGTTTGAATATATATATTCAAACTGGGACCCTCTATTAAAATAATTACTCTAATCTATGGGTGGGACACTTCCATACAATGACAAATTTACGTTTTTCCCTGTGTTCCAGTACCAGATAGTAAACGAAAATAACGTTTTTTTCGTTCAGATTAGCGTTCCATTAGCACTTTATAGCAACATTATGATCGTTTTGAACTGTTTTGATTATCCTGTGTTCCAGGAGCTAATAGTAAACGAAAAAAACGTTTTTTTCATTCAGATTTGCGTTTCTTTAGCACTGTTTAGGGTCGTTTTGAACTGTTTTCATAGGCACTGTCAGCTGTCAATGTCAGCGTTATGAATGATCTAAACGTTTAGAGCGTCTCCTGGAACAGGCCCTTAGCGATCCACACGCAGCTGTCAGCTGTCAAAAACTGTTCAAAACGCTCAGAATCAGAATGATCACGCCATCTTGTTTTTGACGTTTACTTAGATTTCACAGATTTCACTGATCTCGACGTTATTTTTAAGTTATGGATCGAGCAAATTTATTCTAGATTCTTTTATAATGTAGTTATTATTGTTAATTTAAAATATAAATAGAATTTATAAGATAAAAAGGAAATGTTAAATTTTGACATCTGTCAATCGTTCCACTAGGAGTAAAGTTTGCCACAAACGATCAGATCGAAAATTTCATAATTTTCATGATTGTGCTAAAGAAACGACTGTGTGCGTTATGAATGATCTGAGCGTTCAGAGTAAAAAGAGCGCCTAAAGGAACACGCCCCTTATCTGTGCTTTTTTTACTCAAAATGCGACATATTCTATATTCAACTTCCAAAACAATTAGTTACTATAAAGTGTCACAGATGGTAGCACAGTCGATAATTATATACAATAATTTATTTCTGAAATTTATTTTTTATTTATTTTAAATATTTATTTCAGTATCTAATTATTTTACTCTTATTTTACTGAACTCGTTTTATAATTATTATATTTAAAATTTTGAATACCTTACAACTTTGAGTAATAATTACTATAGCAACACAGTGAATTGATTTCCTATCGATTGTCAAATTCCTTTACGTTATAGGTCATAGATGAACCCTGTGTTCCAGGCTCAGAACAAAGATCATATGGAACTGTACTAATAGTTCAATTTCACACGGCAATAATAGTAGACTACCTGTCTCTTTCTTACAACAAGAGTTTTAAGTAAGAAATAAGTATCTACACTCTTTTTATCAACGCCCCCTTTATTGGCTGTGATATACTTCTGCTGCCACCGACGCCATTTTACATGTCACTTTGTTTACATGTCAAACGTTGTTATTGTGAGATTTTTAGGGTTTTTGAGTGATTTTCGATTTAATTACTGCGCAAAACTGTAAAATAATTCTGAATTCATTATATTCGGTAACACGAAGTCCTCTGTAGTAAGTTGTGGCCTATGCAAAATCACCGGTAAGTAGCTAACATTTATTTAAATTGTTGTATATTGTTTAGTTTATTTGATATATAGTGTTTGAAAATCAATTTCTTTGAGTTAGCTCAGTTGTGGGGTATAAAATCCGCAATATTCTTAAAAAAAAGAAAGTGGGCAACCCTAATCCGCCATGTTTGTATTCAGTTTTGTTTATTTAGGTATGCAGGCAAAGTACATGCTTATGCCAGTTCCATATGATTCTTTATTCTGAGGTTCCAGGAGCTGATAGTAAACGAAAATAACGTTTTTTTCGTTCAGATTTGCGTTTCTTTAGCACTTTAAAGAATCATTATGATCGTTTTGAACTGTTCTTACTCGTGTTCCACAAGCAGGTGTCAGCTGTCAAAAACTGTTCAAAACGCTCAGAATGATCCCATCTTGTTTTTGACGTTTACTTAGATTTCACTAATCTCGATGTTATTTTTAAGTTATGGATCGAGCAAATTTATTATAGATTCTTTTATAATGTAGTTATTATTGTTAATTTAAAATATAAATAGAATTTATGAGATAAAAAAAGAAATGTTAAATTTTGACATCTGTCAGTCGTTTCACTAGCAGTAAAGTTTGTTGAAACGTTCAGATCGAAAATTTCATTATTGTGCTAAAGAAACGACTGTGTGCGTTATGAATGATCTGAGCGTTCAGTGTAAAAAGAGCGCTTAAAGGAACACGCCCGAAGAATACATAGATTTGCTACAATACGTCAATATAGTGTGTGAACGAGATCACAACATACAAAAACTTTAAGGAAGGATAAGGAAGGCGACAATATTGCCTGTCTTTGTCAGAGTTCCTGTTTTTGTTTGTTGGGCACAACTGCTGTGTGCCCAACAAATCAGTTGACATTTCGGTCACAGCTCGTATCTTCCAGGATTTTTAGTGAATAATAGTGATCTAAGTGGTGAAAATAAAAAGAAATTTAAGTGATACATAATACTAACCCTGCTTTACATGGATATATGTTAAATAATCGGCTGTAAAAGCCGTACGGGGAAAAAAACATGAAATATTTCCTTTCATGCGTAAGTACAATTTTTAGTAACAAATACACCTTGCTTTGATAAAATATCGACAGCTTGTGTTCCGTAGCACACTAATAAGCTATTAATAGGTTATTGTGAATAGAAATAATGAATAAAAATGTTATTTAAAATTACAATAGTAAATGTATTATCCAACCAATGTATGTGACAAGGTTAAATTGTCATCCTCGAAACAAATGTCAGGCAGTCCGCCATTTTAAACTACTTTTTGACTTAGTAATGTTAAAGATTTTATGGGGATACCAGCTAAGGTACTCATAATTTACCCTAAAAGTGGGGTCTTTTTTAACCGACTTTCAAAAATAGAGGAGGTTTCTCGATTCGACCGTATATATATTATATTTTTAATTTTATTATTAAATCTTAAGCTGTGCAATAGTGAAACTGTTGTTACAGATTTTCAAAGGACTCTTCAACCCGCCAATTATGGATTCGTGCCATAGGCCGACAACAGACCAACCAAATATACTCGAGTATGCTCTAGACATTTTGAACAAAGTTGTTTTAGAAAAACAGCAAATATGACATATTTAAACCCGTTATCTATTCCTACGCGTCATGTCATCGAGCAGGTTAGTTACTTTTATGGTATTTATTTACGTACTATAAAAGTGATTATTATAATGTTATAAACATACTATATTCAGAGTCTTGTGTAGAGCCTACTGAAATTTACTTACATAAGTTCACTAAAAGTACTATTTTTTTACTGTAAAATAACGATGGAAATGGAAATCTTGACTACATTTAACGAACGCCTCTACTACTCCTATTTTATATATTATTGCTTTGTTTTAGGAAAGCCGAAGAAATATTTATTGGAAGACGTATAGTGAATATAAGTCGTAAAAGTCACTCCAAAAATTTCCATTCATGAACTCTTGAACTGCGGTGAATAGTCGAATGAGATTATATCTATAAATTGTAGTTGGTATAAGAAATAAATTAAAAATTTAAATGTCCCCGGAAATGCTGGTAAGGGATCTAAATATACAGGCATGAAAAGGAAAATACCAAATGCTTAAACGAGGAGGAAGAAATTCGTGCATCTACTTCCAATAGCAAACGGTATGAATACAGTTACGGAAATAATCATTTTGAATAACGACCCATAAATGTTGTAATATACCAATAATTAAAAAAAAATGCAAATAATAAAATCATTTAAATAATGACTATATGCACAGATTACCTTTAAACACCTTATTTTTTATTTTATATACTTTTTTACATAATATATTATATACTTTATTAGTGATTTTACATTAATTTAAATATTTTTATATTTGTTAAAATACACGACCGGTTTCGATGAAGTCATCGTCGGTGTAGGTATATATTATAATAAAGTGAAAAAAAGTGCAAGTACATAGTTTGTGTTTTATTACTACATAAAAAGAATGTCCGCCAAGAAATTATAGTACATTCGATAACATAAATAGAGTACCGACATACATAAATTATTATTACGTCCGCGTTTGTGATGAAAATAATTATGATTTATGATGTAAAGATGTTTTTTTAAAACCTTGGGTTTTGTTGTATGATATGTTTTGGGCATATAAAGTAGCAGCCAATGCTACTATTTATGCGCAAATGGGAACCGTTGGTACATTTACAGGTCATAAACGTAACATATTATTTCCTGCTGTATCCGTTCCAAATTTCATAATTTAATGGAAACAAATATATAGATGAACAAACTTTCTCTCTTTAATAAATTTGTATTTTACTGTTCTGTACTAATCTTTGTTAGTCCCGAGTAGTAAGATTCCTGAATAAATTGGGTATATTTAAATGGGGTTGGCAACACAGATATTGTATATACTTTTCGTTTGTCCCTGTCGGCTGTGGCAATGTGTCAAATCTATAGGATTCTTTATTTATGTTATAGGTAATATCTTTGGTCAAATTGCCTAACAAACAGGGCCCTGATTACCTAACTCCGGTCGCTTTCCCGTCTCTCGAGATCAACTGTCATTGTGACGTTAAATCTTTCTTTTTAAAACACGATTTAAAAAATGAATATGTCATAATTTTGACGTTTTAACTTTTTAAATCGTGTTTTAAAAAGATGTAACGTCACAATGGCAGTTGATCTCGAGAGACGGGAAAGCGACCGGAGTTACGTAATCAGGGCCCAGGGGGCTGACAGTGTAGTTCCATTTGTTCCGTTTTGGCGCTGCGGTCGAAAGCAAAATGGCGTCGTTTTGTGACGTCACACACGTAAAGTTTATCAGTACTGCTAACCTTTTACACTCTGACGTTGGCAACTCCTATTGAGGGGGAGGCATATGCCAAAAAAAAGAAGAAAGAAGAAGAAATGTAATGTCAAATTCAATTATCTGTTTCATGCTCAGAACAAAGATCTTAAGGAACTGTACTAATAGTTCAATTTCACACGGCAATAATAGTAGACTACCTGTCTCTTTCTTACAACAAGAGTTTTAAGTAAAAAATAAGTATCTACACTCTTTTTATCAACGCCCCCTATAATGGCTGTGATATACTTCTGGGCCCTGATTACGTAACTCCGGTCGCTTTCCCGTCTCTCGAGATCAACTGTCATTGTGACGTTAAATCTTTTTAAAAGACGATTTAAAAAATGAATATGTCATAATTTTGACGTTATAACTTTTTAAATCGTGTTTTAAAAAGATGTAACGTCACAATGGCAGTCGATCTCGAGAGACGGGAAAGCGACCGGAGTTACGTAATCAGGGCCCTGCTGCCACCGACGCCATTTTACATGTCACTTTGTTTACATGTCAAACGTTGTTATTGTGAGATTTTTAGGGTTTTTGAGTGATTTTCGATTTAATTACTGCGCAAAACTGTAAAATAATTCTGAATTCATTATATTCGGTAACACGAAGTCCTCTGTAGTAAGTTGTGGCCTATGCAAAATCACCGGTAAGTAGCTAACATTTATTTAAATTGTTGTATATTGTTTAGTTTATTTGATATATAGTGTTTAAAAATCCATTTCTTTGAGTTAGCTCAGTTGTGGGGTATAAAATCCGCAATATTCTTAAAAAAAAGAAAGTGGGCAACCCTAATCCGCCATGTTTGTATTCAGTTTTGTTTATTTAGGTATGCAGGCAAAGTACATGCTTATGCCAGTTCCATATGATTCTTTATTCTGAGGTTTCATGCCATTAGAGAGAAAAAAAAAATATCTGTCAAGTGTTACTGTCAGTTGTCACGACTCGATCTGCCGTCTGACTTCTGTCATATTATGTGTCATATGCAGGGGGCTGACAGTGTAGTTCCATTTGTTACGTTTTGGCGCTGCGGTCGAAAGCAAAATGGCGTCGTTTTGTGACGTCACACACGTAAAGTTTATCTATTTGTATATGTGTCTAATGATCTATGTTGTCAAAACTCAAATATGGCCGCGTGTAGTTTGTTAGTGTTTTGTTTATCCTCGTTTCTTGCTTGATTTGATACAAAATATTCAATTACTCCGTATAGTATTGATACATTATATCAATTTTTTATAGTGTGTTCATTAATTTAGTGTAAATGGTGTTAGTTTTTCGTTTTAAGGGACTATTTAAGTCTTGTGTTGGCGGTTGCAACGCAACTATTAGTTTATGAAACGGCATTTTTCTTTCCCAAAGAACATTCATTTTAGAAACCTGTGGCTGTCCTTCCTGGTGCCAACTAACCTTATCGGTCTTTCTAAAGAGCAACTTCGAAAACTTGTTACTGAAAAACACTTTCATAAATATCAATTTGACGAAGAAAGCCAAGATATTTATACATTCTAATCCATTTCTCCTTACGGATGATGAAATACAGAGCACGGCATGCCTCTATCGTCCTGTGAATCAGGTGAGTTTTACTTTTAACACGTTATAGTTAGAGCTAGTGTAATATAAAGTATGAACAGTATATTACAATTATACTTAATCTTTGACTCATTAAGTTTGCCAATGTTTTTTGCTTTTGTATAACAATATTAATCTTAAATGTACTCATTTGTTTCAGACAGAAATACCCCTAGGCCTAAGTGATCACAATGATTACAAAGAGAACTCCAATGAGGATGTAAATGCTTCTGATGAAATGTTGGTCATTGGAAGAGCGGGTATGTATTATGTACTATGGCATATTGACACTCATTCTATATGATATTTTAACATATCAAAAGATACTGAAATTGTTTTATTTTTGTGAAATACCAAGGTTTAGTGGTTTGGAACTTGGCTCAGGAATTGGAGGTTGTGGTTTCGATAACTTCATTGAAACAACAAAAAATTTATGTAACACTTGTTTGACATTTATGAAAAGATGGTCTTTTCATAAATGTTAAACAAGTGTTATGGCAGTTTAAGCATATTTGATAGTAGAACATTATTGCAGTTTTATTTAGGGTAATCAACTTATATTGTTGAAGAACAAAACTAGTTAATCTATTTTTGCCAATTAACTAAAGTTTTTACTAGAAACCCTCCTTGTTTTGTTGTTGTTGTTGGCCGGACTAAGTGACCGGCCAATTTATGTACTGTTTTTTCATCTTAAATATAGTGTTATTTATTTACAGAAATTACTGATCATCTTTTGTGTCGTCAAAGAAATGAAAACAATTGAAATAAGAGCACACTTCAAGTAAGGCAAGTGACCTTAGAAACAGGAAAACCTGGACTTGTGTGTTACCATCTCTAGATGGTTGGATTACGACATAAGAGAGTTTTATTAGGATAATTATTAAACTACTATTAAAAAAATATTCTGTTAAATATTAATATTCTTGCTATATCAATCAGGGCTTATTAGAAATTTAGAAAAAAAAACAATAAATAAATGATAAATGTAACCTGTTTTTATTTTGTATTACTTAATAAAAATAAATTACCTGAACTACAAAAACCTACCTACAAAAAAAATCGATACCTTACTAAAGTATCGATAGCTGGTCTCGATTATTCAACCAATTATACAATGTGTGTTTGTAGTCTGTGATGTGCTATGGTCTGTGGTGTGCGGTCAAAATGACAGATGCGACAGTGCTGCCAAAACGTAACAACTGGAAACTCGGTAAAATATCACTGTCGTATCTGTTACGTAGTAACTAATTCTTAATCTGTGGTCATATGTCATAACAAATACATGTGTTTTGAGCTGTTTTAGTGCGATATAAATATAATTTTAACCAATAAATAAAAATTAGTTGTGGTGATAGTTTCATAGTAAATAAAATACAATGGGGAAAAGGAAGTATGCCGAGGACGAGCAGCCCGCAAAGAAAAAGGGCAAAAACGATGAAATTTCTCAAGACGAAGATATGGCCGATGTGCCTGAGGAACAACCTAAAAATGAAACACCCAGTAGATTAACAACTATGCCAAGACAGAATTTAATAGATATAAAACATTTTCGTAAAGAGTTGACCAACAAACAAGGGCAGACGATGGGTAAGTCTGAAGTATTTGCACACACATTTATAGGTTATGTTATGGTTTGTTTTGGTTATGATTGGGAGTGAAATAATTATATATATATATATAAATAATAATATACAGTTAGTAATTTAGTTTTATTTGAACATAAATTTTGGTTTACTGTATTTAATAAGTTCAAAAATCATGCAACTTTTATAAATTTCTTTTTCAGCTTTGACACAATTTTTACAAGTTTGCCTGAACCCGGACGCTAACTTTGATTATATGCTGGAGTATCTCAGGAGTGGAGGAAACTCACACGAAATATTACGTCAAATTTCTCAAGATAACAAGAAGAATTTGACACTTGCTACACCAACATTTCACCTGTTCCACCTCATAATTCTGAAAGTACAGTCTTCTTTACCCCACATGATAACTATTACTGAGGAGGCTTGTCGATACTTTTTGAATACATTTGTGCCTACCGTAGAAATAATGATAAGTGAAAACTCCGGACCTAGACACAGAAAGATTGTTCTAAACCTTCTCACTTCTATTGTGACCTTGAACTCAGATTTAGGTATTGAAGTGCTCAATCAAATAACTCTCACCCCTAAGAATTTGCAATATATTGTTGAGAAGGCAAATTATAAGGAGAAGGACAATGTGCGCACATCATTTGTACATTTTATTACATCTTTCCTTGTGGACGGTCATTTGCCGTTAATCAAGGCATTACTTGAAAAACCTGGCCTGTTGCCTTTAGTTATACCTAGTCTGATCCAGGACGAACCAAATTCGGTGTTGATGTTTTTGAACATTCTAAAAAAGAATGTAATAGACAACTTGCTTATTTCGAAAACACTCAAGTTGAAAACTTTCAGTCACCAGGTTTTAAACAATTTATTCAGAGTTTACCTGTGGAGAGGCCCACCAGACGTGAGCGATGAATTGAAAATGGAATCTCAAAATGAAATAATAGAATTACTCTCTGAGATAATCCTAACTTTATTTACGTGCCACAAGCATGGTCTTTACTTTCTGGATGACACATTGGGCACAAGTGATGCCAACAAGAATCAGAACTTATACAAATGTTTGCTTTCCCTGAAAAGACCATGGGACAATACACATCAGTGCAAAACAGTGTTAAACATTATATACAAATGCCCAGACTTACACAGAGCTATTATTAATGTGATTGAGCAATCTTTTGAGCCCCAAAATTCACCATCATGGAAAAATGTTACTCAGTTTATTATTCAGTTACTCGACAAAATGAAGCCAGAAGACATGTTTCTAAGATTTAAAAAGCTGTCACCGATCCAGACTGTTAATTTTATTAGATTTGTAACACTACCGGTGCCCCTGTTGAAAATTATTCAGACAAATATTGGTAAAGACTTAAATATATCATTATATTGTGTCAAAGTGTTAGTTAAAATGTTGCAAACAGTAAAAAGGTATATAGAGATTCTAGAAACAGAAGATACAGATGTAAATGTTGCTGAGTTGACACAGAAGTTGGAAAATTTCTTGCCAAAACATGTTCCTCCGCCGACATCTATAGTTGCATTGATTGATAGTGTAATAATTAGATCTGATAATGAAACATCACAGGATAACAATTTACTGAGGATTGATGACACAGAAGCTATGTTGTTACTGGTTGACCTTTTACTTCTGTATAACAACACCCACCCAGCTTTCTTCGAATCATTAGAAACTTCAATTGAAATGAAGAAAATTCTTGAATTCTCATCAACATTAAACTCTGGTCCAATCTCATTGTTGAAATTCAAAATAATTTCACTTTGGTTAATGTTAGATAGCACTATTCTTACACTGCAAAATCCAATGTTCAAAGATTTGTTTCTTATAATGCTAGAGGTTTATACAAGCGATGAGAACGATACATGGATTGAAGCCAAATTTACATTGCAAATGTTCTTCAAAAACACTGAAATATTTGAAAGTGACGAAGACGAAATACATTTGATGATGTATACACTGCGCCATTCTAAAGTACAGCAAATATCATTAGTGGCTGACATTGTAGAGCATGTCCTGAAAAATGGCAAAGAGTTGTCACAGTATGTAAGAGAGCAAGTTGTTAATTTTGAAATATCTAATGAAGAAAATCAGGCAGATTTAGATAAACTTCTGAATGATTTAATGAATAATAAAAATACTGAAGACAGTGCTTTCCTTGAAAACAAAATCCCATCGTCTTTTATTGTTGGATGTATGCAATTTATACAAAACAACAAAGATGCGAAGAAGCATTTAAAACAGTTTTTGTGTCTGTACATTACTAATTTACTTCACTGTAACCATTCACCAGAATTAACAGAAGTTCTGATTGGAGATTCAAAGTTAGATGTGAGGAGTTACGTAGCTAACTGGCTGGTTGAGCCTGTACCACTCTCAGAAACTATGTGCAATGACTCCACATTGGTAAATTTGTCCAAATCAATAATTGGGAATGAAGTTATAAATCTGAATGATATTTTTAATATCATAGAATCATCGGAAGACGGGAGTTTAGTTGTAGACGAGATGTCTTATAGAATTGATACTAGCAAAACTATGGATAGTTCGAAACTATTTATATGGGCGAAATATTTAATGTTTTGCATCGTAAGACTCACGACTATGGAGAAAATTGATTGTGATCATATACTAAAGATCGAGAAATGTTTCGATGTACTAATCGCAGTGGCGAAAAAGCACCACATGGTTTCGGTTTGCAGGAACATTATTCTAAATGTATTTAAGAACCCACATTTCGTAAAAATTTACCAGCCTGTGGATTTAAATAAAAAGCAAAATAATATAATTGCTACAAAATTTTTGTTAAAAATTACGGAGAAGTATCAGGATATAGTAACATACTTGAACAAGAAACATTACGTATTGAAACCGTACCAACAAAAGAATTATAACGAAGTTATAAAAATGTTTATAAAAATAAAGAAGAAGAAAAATATTAATAGCGAACACACAATATCAGTAATTGAAACATTCGGTTTATCAAGAGAATGTGACTATCAAGTGCTAGAACAAATATTTTCGTGTGAAATTGAATCTTACGTTAAAGAAGATAAGGAACAGAGCTTAGCGTTGGATCTACTTTGTGTGTTGCTAGATAAGTATTCAAGCATATCGACAGACTTCTCTCAGGAGATAAAGAAGATCATACCGCTCTATACTAAGTTATTGACTTACAAGGAGATCACGCCTAACCTAACAAAATTAGAAATTTCCTTGATAAACTTCTTTGAAAACAAACCGCATTTAGTAGTTAATGTAAAAGAAGATGATTTTCGTCAATTCTTTCAAGCGAACGCTGTAAGGAAGACTACGTCACAACTGGCTTCCATCTTGATGAAATTAAACAAGAGGTATATCAATATATTTAC
Organism: Celastrina argiolus; assembly: GCA_905187575.2. Lineage (NCBI taxonomy): Eukaryota > Metazoa > Arthropoda > Insecta > Lepidoptera > Lycaenidae > Celastrina > Celastrina argiolus. The sequence goes on along the minus strand of LR994595.1, from coordinate 16,005,149 downwards.
CGAACACATAAAGAGACCAGAAATATTAAGCCAGCGAGAACTTACACTGCCAATAGGTAACGCGGCCATTTGTCACAGCGAATTTGTAGCCGAACACAAAAATGTCTTGTCCGAAATATACAGGGAATATAAAACTAACATCATAAAGTTTCTAGAGAGACCACACAAGGCCGGTCAAGTTTATTTAAATTCCTGGCAGTTGATACGCAAAGTCGTGATCGAGTGTATGGAGGATACAGAATGTGGTAAAATATTTAATAAAATTCACAAATTCGAGGCACTAGAGCCTAGTCATCTGCAAGTGTTGCATGTCGCCTTTGTCAAGCTGAGTCTATCGAACACGCTGCGAAATGATCACGTAATTAATTATATTACGACAATGCTGCAAGTCTGTTCGAACGCTTTAAAAGATAATAAGGACGACGATTTAATATTTACCATAGCATCTAACATTGAAAATATTTTGAAAGTTGCCAAAACAGTTGTAGGTAATTTTAAAACTGAGGAGAAAGACGATTGCAAGAAAATAACAGACAGTGCTGCCTGGCATGGGTTTTGTAAAGGTGTGCTCAAGGATTCGTTGAGGGTCAAAACGGTGGACAGATCAAATGTCACGGGCCCTAAGACATTGTCCTTACTGTCCAAACTAATAAGGGCGCTATACTCGAACGACGAGGAGGACATAGTAACTTTATTCGATATGGTGACTTCGCATTCGGAATTTTTAAACGTAATGCTGAGCTACCACAGTCCGGACATAAAGTACAGACTACTGGAGCTTCTCTATGTACTCATGACGATTAACAAGTCAGTGCTAAAGTCGCAACAGATTCCAGTCTATTTGAGCGCGTACAGGGCAACCAGGAGTCCCAGCGATCGACTCATACTGACCATACTGTGGTTCTACGAACACTCCACGTTACCGGTGAACGAATATAAGCCGTATCTGTTCGGAGATTCGGCGGCCAACTTCTACGCGGTCCGGAAGAGCAAAATCTCCACGTTGTGGGGACACCCGAGCCCCAATCAAGTCATCAATTTGTACGACAAAGACACCATAGCGAGGACCATAAAGCATTTTCCCGTGACGCAAACGTTAAATTATGATCTTCGGGAGAAATCTGAGTCGATAACTAGTTTTCTAAACAGACTTCGTCACGATAAACCTAGAATAAAAGACACAGAGCTATGTGTAGACAATCAGATCCATAAGGAAGATCATCTACATATACTTCACGCTATCCAGAGTGTGGAAGTGCTCTCCACATCTCACATAGAGGAGGACGAGGGTATCTATGACCCGGCCTTCCTCTACCCTCACCTGAGTCAGCTGATGGCCCCGGGGTCGGTGACCTCGTGCTTCAGGCTGCTGCGCAGCGGGCTGCTGTCCCTGGTGGTGGCGGGGCTCGGCTCGCACTGTCCGCGCATGCGCGCCGCCGCCTACCACGTGCTGCATCGGTTCTCGCTGCTGCTGGAGACTGAGTAAGTTTAGTTTGATATTTTGTATATTGAAACAATATTGAGGACATATAACAATAACAATAATAATTAAAAAAACCAACACCGATTTCGGAGACGGTCGTCGGTTTCATTGAAATGAGGTCATTAGCTGACCTCATTTCACGAGTTATTTTATATTGCCCAAGTGTGTGCGCAATACACAGAAACACTATCTCTTCCTTCGCTCTCGTAGCCCAGTACGACGGATAACCGACTTGACTGGCGGGAGATCGGGACCGACTTTTACATGCCCATCCGACGCATGGATCATTTTTCGTGTAAGACAATCCTTGGTCCTTTTATCGCACAGATCAGCCTGCATTGTCCTAACGAAACTTGAAAACAACATTTTTTTTGTTGTTGTTCCAACGCTGGAATCGAACCCACTGCTGGTTAATGTAGCACCTTTACAATTCCTTTTTATATTATTCTAATGTCGTTACGACAAATTACCTTCGTTACTTAATTATCTCTTAGTTTAGTGAATTAGAACCTTAGGTTCTACATTAACCAGCATTTTGTTATCCCGAAAACTATAATCTGTATTTAGATTTTTAATTGAAACATTTAACTTATGTTTAACACTAAAATTTAATCATCTAATCTTAAACTATTCTCGATTTTCAGAAGACACAAGAACGACAAACTTCTTCTCACGGATTTCGTCAACACGCTGCGTGCAAGTTTATCGACCGCCATAGATTCCGAAAGCGGCCTTTGGAAGCAAATAAAAAATCCCCAACTACCAGCAATCGGTGCTTTATATTTGGCGAGAGCTCTGATGGTGTCCACATCCCCGTCTGAACCTCTGTACAGACCTGTCAATAATTTCCTGATAGCTAAACAATGTGTAGACTTAACAGTTGTACCTGACTTTTTAAATCTGTTCCATGACAGCGAGGTGGAAACTATCGAAAGAAAAAATTGGACACTAGACATCATAAGGGACGGCACAAAAGCGATGACTGATGTCGCAGTTATATTCAAAACGATGTGTCTAAAGATGATTATGGGATTCTATTCCTCCGCTCTATGCGATAAAAGGACCAAGGTACAGATATTGAAATCATTGAATTCCATAGTAGCTATACCAAGAGCGTTCGAGATATTAGTTGAAGGATACAGTCTTCTGTCGTGGGTGCACTGCGTCGCGAGAGAATTGAGTGCAGAAGACAAGAATATTGTGAAAGAAGTACTACTTTTACTGAAGAATATGATATACAGTGTTAATATCATCGGTTTCGTTAAACATTGTAGTAAGGTTGATGAAGAGAAAGTGGACTCTTTAGCAGAATTTAAAGTGAAAAGTGACGTAGAATATGAAATTTTAACAATAATTTGCAACGTTCTGCCCAGTGTTGGACCATGCGACGAAGAACTGGTAGACTATTTAAAACTACTGAATCTTGTGACGAAGAGATCTATAAAGTTTTTAAACAAGAAGCAAATGATCAATGTAATAGCTAAATGCAGTTGGAAAGATGGCGATGTTATGAAATTATTGAAACAATCTGTGGTTAGCAAAAATCATTTAATGTTGTTGAGTAAAAAGCTTCAGAGTCCATTATTAGATACTTGTTTGATGGACGAATTGAAAACGTTACTACATACTTTTGTCGCTTAATAATTGTGTACTGAGTATGTTGTGTATATTATTAAAGTAAGTAGGTTGCTCTACTATAATAAAGTGTATTTTATATTATTTTGTTTTTAGATTTTATTTTTATATTATAATAATGACTCCGCCATAAAGGAGGGTTTCAGTTAACTTGCATAGATAAATGTGTCTAACCTAACGCACTGAAATGCATAGATCATTAAAATATTAGTTATCTACTCAGTCCTATTTAAATGTTTATAAAAAGCCTGGCCAAAGTGGTAATCTCGAACAATTGACATATTATACGTATTCGTAACGTTAACGAAAAACAGTTTTATGAAAATTATGAAAGCGCATTAAAAATTGACATTCGGTAACGAAACGAATACATACTCAATTGTTCGTGCTTGGCCTACAAAAACAATTGAAAGATCCGCAAAATTAATGTTATCGAATGTCAATTATAATGGCGGCGCTGTTATAGTTTTCATACTTTTATCATTCGATAAGATTAGGTCTGCAAGAATATGGAAAACATCGCCGTATTGCGAGTAATTCACAAAAATATGAATACCCTTGATGTCAAGTCTTTGAGATTTAACCGATTATACTTATAAGAGCTTTTCGTAGCGTTGCTACAATAAAGTAGGCCTTTGCATCCGTTATTGGATGATTTATACAGGGTTATCCGAAGTAACCACTCTTTAAATACTGTAGGCGGTTTTAAATGTCGCATGGTTGCCCAGCACATACAGCATTTTCACAACACAGTCGGCCTTGTCCACTGGATTGGCTGGTCAATACGTCTGGGGCCTCGGCGGGTTTCCTCACGATGTTTTCCTTCTAGCTTCTATGTTAGAGCGTCAGTATAATATACTTACTTGAATCTGAAAAAGTCTCAATGGTACATGCCACAACCTGCTAATCAAACCTGCATCCTTACGAGTGCTAATCAACGGTCTACCCACTAGGCCTTAGAGGCTTCTGATGCTACAATAAAAAGAATGCGCTTTTTGTATATTCATAGTGTATAGACTCTATAGACTAGACATCCATAGATGATTATTCGTTTATTCAGATTACTGTAGAAGTTATTACCGTTTTTGTGGTATACCGTCCGCCATCTATTGTGGGTATAATGAAGTGGCAAATCAATGTTCGGCGCATTACACGCTCCGCTGCGACCGTTACGGCGCGCGACGGAATCTCTGGTCTCGAAACTTAGCCGTCTAAGCCCAAGTTCTAATAGATTTTTGACAAAAGAGTTATTTAAACTAAAGGGAACGAGAATGATATGTATCAGCAGCACGCGCCGAGGGCGTGACGCATTCACCTCGATGCTTCTTACTTTTTCACACATGTCTGTGAAGTGGAGTTTCTACAAAAAGTAGGACTTGCGTGTCCTACGCGGGACATTTAATTGCTATAAAAAATGGATACCAGTTAATAGAATCAGGCGTTACTTTGCGGAAATCCATAGCATAAAATTATGCGTGCACTCGCTCATTTGCTTGCCGGTTGTGTTTATTATTTTTCGCGGGATATTGCTAGATATAATACATTTAAATTTTATAAAAATGAGTACGTTTTGCCAAGTCGGGACGTCTGAAACACAACGCCATAGATATCTATGATTATCTACGATGTAGACTATAGAGCGTGGCTCTCGACTCGAAGGTTGTGGGTTCGATTCCCGCTAACACCCGCAACGAAGTTTGGTTAGGTTAGGTTAGACAAGAAGTAGCCTGTGTTTAGACAGATCCAGGCACTCCACCCAACATAACGGCTGATGGCAATCCACAAGTGGTATTGCGCACACACTTGACCACTATAAAATGACTCCTGCGTAGCTGGCCTGGTTTCAATGAACTTGGCTATTATTATTGACGCGAGTGTCAAAATGACTTCAGTATTTGTGAGCCAAGACTGTGGGGACTATCGTTTTAGTCTGTAAATTTTGACTCATTTTTTTATCAAGTTTTTATACGATTTTGACGCGCTCCGGTCGGCGCGATACCCCACAGTCGTGCAAGGTCACTGGCGTTATACAAAGTCTTAACTCGGCGTTTCTCATACAAGGTTAGTGTAAACTGTAAAGTATAACCTTGTTAATAATGAGTTCAGTAATTCACTGGTGTCCTTCACAGTCCGTTGTCTGGCGGGCGCAGCAGCTGGGATCGCTGCGTATTGCGGTTCCCACGATATTGTCCAATATTGATAGGACACTTGTGATCTAGGTATCTATTGATAAATACCAATGATCTATGAATAAGTACTCCGTTTAAATCCAATTACACGACGTAGCAAAAAGGATGGTTATGATTTTGACCTATACCACAAAGTAGATAGGTATATTATATCTAACAGAGACACGACCTAGTACTAGAAAATATTATCACCCTAATACTGGCAATTCGACTGGCTATTTTTGTTTAAATTCGATTTCCAGGCACATTCCGGAAACCGCCATCTAGCGCCACTATTGGATAATACTAATTACTAATTTCGTTTCGTATCTTCTTCTAGTTAGATACTATTCGTAAAGAAACCATGGTGGTCACTTGTCTTCTCTTCTGGTACACGTGTGTTTGTGTGCTGCTAGAGTCTTCTGGAGTTTTTTTATTTTTTATTTTTTTAATGGGTATTTTATAGAGCGAGACGAAAGGGCAGACGGGCCACCTGGTGGTAAGCGGTCACCGTCGCCTATGAACATGGGCAACACCACCTCTGGTTTCGCTGGATTAACGGATTATGTCACTCAAAAACCACGCGAACGAAGTCGCGGGTACAGCTAGTCTTCTTCTTTATATATAAAAATGAATTGCTGTTCGTTAGTCTCGTTAAAACTCGAGAACGGCTGAACCGATTCGGCTATTTTTAGTCTTGAAATATTCGTGGAAGTCCAGGGAAGGTTTAAACGGTTTGTATGCTCAATGAAGTGAGCACGGGTCAGCTAGTCTTCTTCTCTTATATACCTAGGTATATAAAAATGAATTGCTATTCATTACGTCTCGCTGAATCTCGAGAACGGCTGAACCGATTCGGCTATTTTTAGTCTTGAAATATTCGTGGAAATCCAGGGAAGGTTTAAACGGGTTTTATGTTTTTTGTATGTTGTATCAACGATGTGGGCACGGATCAGCTAGTGTTCTAATAAATATACATATACCTACAATAAATAGTTAAATAAAATATAGTTAGTTCCAGAACCTTAGTAGAGTACCAGAATAGTCTCCTAGTCTTTTGATATTTAGATACATAGGTACTTGATACTAGTCTGAGCCGCGAGACGTGGCACGGAAACTCTTAGACCTTGCCGGTTAATAAAATTCCGTGCCACGACATACGGCTTATACACTATTATTGGAGTTGATATTATACAAAATACCTTTTTCAAGTTATGGAATTTGCGTATACCATGCAATGTACCGTTAAACTCACAAAAAGTAATGAGACTGCATGTTTTCCGATAAGAAATGTTATGCAACCATCAATCTTACAATGGTCATCACCATTGAAAGCCACTATACAATTAAGGGAAAAAGTACTCTTTTTGCCGCCATTCGATCGAGGCTTTCACGAGTAAGTCAGCCCGTCCCGCTCCAGCGCGTGCAGAGGAAAGGAGATGGGCGCAGAGCAGGGTTAACGTATCAACCGAGCACAGTCGGCGGCGACGCACGAGTGCATACGAACGATTCGAATTTGGAATGTTACTTTTTTTTGGCACTTTTTGCACTGAAATGTGACGAATTGCCGCGAAAATAGACGCAGTGGATGTGGTTGTGTGAATATTGAGTGGTTTGTTGTGTGATCGGTTGCCATGGTTACGGAAGTAAACTAAGGTAAGCTTGCGCATTGCTCAGCTAAGCATATTTTATATAAAAAATATTTATTAGTTTTAGGGCGATTGAAAAATCGTTTCAATCGTCAGATAACTTTTACGCGAAATTGGAAAATCTACCCAGTATTTACAGAGCCTATTCAATGCTGCATACAAAAAGTCTAAATTTCTTCACTAAGCCTCTACATAACAATTAAATTACATGTAGCTATTAAATTCTTTAAAAACCATGCCATGTATAGCCGCTATTATATAGATATAGTAGGTATTTCTCTTTACTCATTTATCTCTTTAAGATTTTCAGGGGGCCTACTCAAGATGCCATCGCTAATTATCGCTTACAAAGTTCGATAACAAAATGGATGGGATTTGACATAAGCAGTCATTTAGCGTACCTTATGTCAAATCCCATACATTTTGTTATCGAACTTTGTAAGCGATAATTAGCGATGGCATCTTGAGTAGGCCCCCAGACCTTTTAAATTATACCTATATCGTTTAAGTTTATTTCACAAGGTGAAACGCTTAACTTTTACTCTAGCTTAGCTAAAACTCTTTTAGCTTTCATAACCTATTCAATGGTCCATAGCTTAGCAACAATTTTAGTTTCAGATAAATAAAAAAAAATATTTTATACCATAGACATAGACACAAAGCACTATGTAGGTATTAACTTTTTAAACTAACTAAATATAATGAGCATGTATATTTGTAAGCTGTAACATTTTCACACATAATCCGAATTTGATAAAATTTGGTAGGGTAGTTTAGGCTCTACATCTATATCATCTAGGTAATTAGTTATACTTTTCATCCCAAAAAGATAAACCTACACGGTTTCCCTGGGATGTCGTGGTCTGCACCATTCGGTATTCCATGCAGGTGGATGCATAAGTATTGCAATTGCCATGAAATGTCGCCGAGGTCGCGGGGTCAGGCCCGATGAAGACATTTACATGGTCGTGCTCGTCAGCTCGTGACAGCGAGCTGCGACCTGGCCTGACCTTCCATGGATCTGATGGAGACATTCTATATAGTCAGGGTTCCCCCATACATTGTTTTCACTTGATTAGTATCAAGCAAATTTTCGTGAGTATCTTCATTTTGATGAGTCGCCCAAGAATTTCTTGCACGGAACTCTTGTTTGTGGTAGCTAACAGAGATAGCAAGAATAAAATTTGTGGATTTGGTGATTCCAATTTTTTTTTATTAATCTCAAGATAATGATCTAAATTATCCCAAAAAATATTTGTCCTACAAAATCTATGCTTTGATCAAAGAGTTTCCACTTGCCAACTTGTATCGACAACGAGGTCATCTTAAATTATTAGTAACCAGCTGATTTTGTTTTTATAGTATTAAATATTAATGTAATTCAACAAGCATAATTGTCCTACAAATTGCGTGGTTGAGAAAGCGAAAGTTGAGATTTTTTCTTATCCTTGCTAACTCTGTTAGCTACCACCACAGACCACAATCGAGAGTTCCGTCCAAGAAATTATTGGACATTTCATCAAAAAAAAGCTACTCCAGACAAATTAGCTTGTACTATCAAGTGAAAACAATGTATGGAGGAACCGTGACTAATAGGATTTCGTTCTAAAAGTCTTATAGTGGGAAGAAAGTAGAAACGTCATTATTACATCTACTCTCTAGTGTTTTATGTCCGTGGCCTAGTGGGCAGACTGTTTATTAGCACTCGAAAGGGTGCAGGTTCGATTAGCAGTTGAGACATGTACCAATGAGACTTTCTCAGATATGACGTATATTGTACGGAATCTCCGGTGAAGGAAAACATCGTGAGGAAACCCGCTCATGGTTAGCCCCAGACGTATTGACCAGTCATTCCTCTGGACTAGGCCGACTATGTTGTGAGAATGCCGTATGTGCTGGGCAACCATGCGACATTTAAACCGCCTGTCCCAGGCACTATAGAATTTAAAGAGTGGTAACTTCGCTCGGAGAATACTGTATAAATCATCCAATAACAGATGCAAAAGCCTACTTTTTTGTCTTGTGTTAGTAGACAGCCGTTGTCAGATCAAAGTCGTTGAGATCGAATTAATTCGATTTTCGATTGTGTCGGGAGTAAGCCTGCGGGTTGTAGCTTTGATGATGGAGACATTCAGTACGATTTCACTCTGTAGAAGTATTATAGTGGAAAGAAACGAAATTATTGTGTATAATTTCAAATTTGTAAAGTAGGTAACTAGGTAAGTACAAAAGCAATTTTACTAACTATTCATACTTTGATCTCAGTCTAAAAGTCCTCTCTGTTGTCCATTCTAGGAAAGAAACATTGAGTAATAAAATCGATTAAAAATACAAAAACAACATAAAAATTGATTTCTGTTTTTTTTTATGAATAATAATCGATAATTATTAAAAAAACTATTCTCTTTATATTATTACTTATTATCCCTAATCCGTTTAATGCAAATTAAATATCACTTAATCAATGCGCAATTAAGATATTCTGACACCCTTTTAAAGCGAAATTTAGATTTTTTGGTTTACATTAGTTCACATTTAATTGGAACGTATATCGTTTTAAAGATAATTGATAGATATCCAAAACTAATGTATGTAATCGCATTGTCTTTCAAAAGCTTCAACAAGCGGCTCATGAGCGGCTTAATACTTAATTCTAACTTCTTAGTGCACAGTTACGCTTCCAATCCTAGATAATGAAGAGATTAGCCAGTCTAGACTGTGGCTGGAGTCTAGATATTGATATCAGTAATTTTGAGTTTTAGTATGCTATATTCTTAGATACTAATATAATAAACGTCAGTTTGCTTAATACTATGCCTCCTATAGAGAATACTGTGAAAGTACCAGCGTTGAAAGACTTACTTTTGACTTTCATGTTTCTATGAAAAATGCCCCAACAACATAAATTTGCCCATACAATAAGTAAAAAGTACCTCTTTCAGCGGTGGTACTTTCACAGTAACCTCTATATACGGGACCCATACACATCATAAAGTATTATCACTCATTATAATTACAGCGTGTATAACAAGTGCGATCGCTTCGCCTACGCCACAAATAAACTATTTCATTTCATATACCGCAGTATTTAGTAATAGTGCAGGCAAACGATCGATGATTTAGATAAATGTCCTTTATCTCTTCATTTACAAATAAAAAAAACAAATCCAAGATGTCTGCTGTCACCTCCTTCGTCATTGTCACTAATTAAAGCCGTTAGAGCCTTAATTGGCCCCCCAGAGAAAACTTATCTCGTACAGATACAATCTGATTTTACATCTGTTGGTTGTTACAAAACATTGTTTTATTTACACGAAATAGTTAAAATACTTTACAGTTTATATCATAACTGTGTATGGTTTTATTTAGCCAGTAAAATAGATAAATATGATTCTAACATATACTGCCTAAAATTTAAAAAATTCCAGCCTCTTGTTTTTGAACCCTGTCACTACTTTAAAAAAAAAATTTAAACCATTGTTATTATTTATTCAATGCCCTCGTCTTGTTCGGACAAGTAACACTTTACGTATCAGATAAATACAAAAATATTGAAGTGCTAATCAGTTGTGAAAAAAAATTGATTAGTACACATTCCTAAATAAGTACTAAACCAACATACCTAATATTAGTGGACGTAAATTCTATTGTCACAGTCCCTCTCTCTTTATGTGAACGTAGGTATTTTCTAGATACAAACTTGCAAAAATAGCCTCGCTAATCCGCGATGAAAATACCTGTCAAGTGTCAGGTTGTCATATCGGTTGCGGGCGGGTTGCAGTAACCGGTAACCACCGGGTGTAACCAGGCGTAACCAGCTGTAACCAGATATCGCCAGCTGACAGCCCTTGTAATGCCTCCCGATCTTTATAACATGGGCGGAGTATTTATGTCATAATGATAATAATATGAGAGAGATGTTAGCAGTTCAAATAGCCATGAACCATCTCAAGACTGTGCCAATTGTAGGCAGCCAGACCGTAGATAGGTAACCTATAAATATATAAATATTCAAATTTAAAAATACTGAGCATTACTTATTTGAAGTTATTTGATAGATACACGAAAAAATCAACAGTTGTAATTTAAAAATAACAAAGTAGGCCTATGTATCCGTTATTGGATGATTTATAAGTACAGTATTCTACGAGCCAATTTAAACCTAAATTAACCAATTTAAAAACTGTAGTGCCTAGAACAGGCGGTTTAAATGTCGTATGGTTACCCAGCACATACAACATTCTCACAACATAGTCGGCCTAGTCCAAAGGAATGACTGGCCAATACGTCTGGGGCCGACCATGTGTGAGTTTCCTCGATATTGTGCTAGTCAACAGTATCCCATCAAAAACATAACTTGTAAAAAGTGCCAAGTCTTAGTTCTTCTATCGCAAAAAGTTGTGAGATACATGTTATGCCAAGTAGGGGTTAGTCGGTCGGTCTAACGACTTCTTATAGTGATCATAATCAATATTATTCATAATCTTTCATGTTTTAAATAAATAAGTAAATTGACTTGGCAATCGCATGAAAACAACATAATATTTATCTCACGATTGATACATATTAAATCAGATCGTTTAGTGCGATTGCCAAGTCAATCTACTATTTATTTTACAAATCGAACTGTGCGCTTTTAAGAATATTTTACGTGCATATTTGACGTTATAAGGAGTATTATATAAGCCACGGGTTACTAAATACATAGTTACGGCGTAACCTACAGGTAAATAATAGATGTCCATATAATAGCTCCCCTCACCGATTTCGGTGTCGGTAGCCGATTTCATTGAAACCAGGCCAGCTACGCAAGAGTTATTTTATAGTGCCCAAGTATGTGCGCAATACACAAAGACACTATCACTTCCTTTTACTCTCATAACCCGGTGGGACGGTAAAAAAAACGCAGGATCGACTTTTCATTCCCATCCGACGCATGGATCATCTTTCTTGTCAGACAATCAGGTGATCAGCCTGCATTGTCGTAACCAAACTTGAAAACAACATTTTGTGTTGTTCCAACGCGGAAATCGAACCCACGACCTCCGGGTCGAGAGCGAAGCTCTGAACCACTAGACCAATGAGGCACTTTGTCCATTTATTAGGTATGTAGCTTAGAAAATGTTATCCAAAGGGAGAATAGGAAATACTAGAGTATTTCCCCTGATTAAGGGTAACATTTGAATACTGCTTGCGGTCTGCGGCTACGGGGTACACGCCGACCGCCGGAGCCAATTACGAGGCCCAAACCGCCGCCCTTGTCTTGTGTTGGTTTTGTTTCGAACAACGACATGCTATTCTAGATGATTCAGATATAATTAAAAATAAAACATTTATTTTAATAGCTACAAAAATACATATGACTACGTGATGCCTGCGACTTCTTGTGGAAACTCGAGGAAAGCTCGGGGGGGGGGGGGGGTGGCATAATAAAATCGTATTGTTTGTCTTTCCAAGTAGTCTAAAAGCAAAGCAAGCTTATTAAAATCGATCCAGTACTTTCGAAGCTTGTTCAACTCATATTTTCTATATATCCATATATTTATTTTATTAAGTAGAGGAGTAAGAGAGTTTTGATTGGTAAGTATAAATTCAAAAATTAGTTTATGATTAATTAAAAGATTTGGAGTCCTGTATTATGCTGAGAGTCTCTACTTGTTTATGAAACGGGTATGAGAATCATCTATATCGTCCCAGATAAATTTGACCCGTTCATAAACAAACCAAGACAATACAATCATAGACTAATCAGTGACGCCAATTGGCCAATATACATAATTATTGTTTGCTACTATGAATCCAGAGACTATAGATTAATATTTTTTTTATTAATTGAATTATTAATATTCCGGTGAAAGTGTTGATGAGTATGCACAATAAGGAAATATGTTAATATTTCGGTTTGTTTACGATTAGGTTAAATTTATCTCGGACGTACTATACAACAGTACTTTTTGCATCTAACTCTAGTATATCGCTGGCTCATTGTACTCCACGCCTCTAAGACCCATTCAATTTGGCCGGGTATAAAGTGCATCGAATATAATGGCATCAGACATCGGCTATCAATTTCGATAATAACACACCATTATAACTTACGCTCCGCCCGTTAGTTATAGAATTTCGTGGAAAACTGCTTCTGATATTAAATTATTAAGCTCAAGTTCTCGTCAATCTTATGAAAATTTGTCCTCAATTATTTTAGTATATTATAATCAAACGCAACTTAAATTACCTAAAACTTGTTCGTTACTAGTTAGTAACGAACTAGTTTTAGGACGAAAGAACATGTTATACAGTGTCCCACGGTTTATATACCAACCCGAATATAGTGTGAAGAAATGACGCGTAGAGCATTTTTTTTTGGCACCTCATATAAATTACTTACCATAACGCGATAAAAAAATGCTAAGGTCTAAAATTACCACAAGGAATCTTACTATGCTGGGGCTCGCGGACTCCTAGTCTATACACACGAACGCACTGGTCGTTGACCTAACCTGACCAGATTTGAAAGTTGAAACTCATCTGTTTTGTGACTTTTATGGAGATTTCGTGATTTGTCGCGTTATGGTAAGTAATTTATATGAGGTGTCAAAAAAAATGCTCTACGCGTCCCTCTCTTCACATTATATTCATATGAACCATGAGACATCCTGTAGGTAGGTATTTCCTAAAAATATTTAGTTTTCATGTTGTTTTTCTAATATATTACACACAAATGTTATTAACAAACACAAACGAGGTACCTGTAGCCTTATAATATTTGATGTCGTGAGCTTTCCAATTTCGATATCTCTGTCGATTTAAGGTTAATCCGATATTATCTGGTTGTCGAACTTGTTATATATTAGTGCTTTAAATACATTGTATCACGAAGCCTATAAACTGTAGCATTGGTAACGTTATCGAATGTCAATTGTATCGGCGCTGTGGTTTGATAACGTTACGAAAACTTAGTTGGTTCTGTGTCGGTCCCGTGCCTTGTCGACAAACTATTTTGACAAAAAAAAACAATCCAATAAAAGTAACCCGTTACACGCAAAATACGTTTATTTCTTATTAAAAAATCTAATCCCATAACATACGAATATTAAGTATGCATTATAAATAGTGTGTATAATACCTACTGCCTCGCAATTATCAGTTTATAAATATCAAGTTTATCAATAGATCTCACACATGGCTACCTGACTTCACCCTACAGAGTAATGGCAGACACAACAAAACGTCCACAAGCCGCTAATACCTCATCATAATCGTAATTAGCTCTCAAGACTTAACTTATCTCGTATCTTCTCATGTAGCTATTATAGACACCAGTCTGGAACTATTAATGAACCCTAACTAACACGGGGTTTATTATTTAACCTAGCTAGACTCGCAAGTAGGTCGTCGCAAAAAATATTAAAATTAACTAATTATAATGTTATGAAATGGAAGAGTTTGTTTGTTTAAACACGCTAATCTCAGGAACTACTGGTCCGATTTTAAAAATCTTTTTTGTTGGATAGTCCATATAAAGAGGAAGGCTTTAGGCTATATGACATTACGCTGCGACCAATAGTTGCGAAGCGTCAGTGAGAAATGTTGCAAAAACGGGGAAAATTATTCACATTTGGGGACTTTCGTTGCGTGCGCTGTATAAACGATTTAATTCACTCAAAAACCACGTGAAAGTCGCGGGCACAGCTAGTGCTTTTATAAGCTTGGGTATACATACAAATATGTAGTATGTATCTATGTATGTTTGTAACGGAATCTTTGAGTATAATTTTCACCAATTTTCAGAAGTCTGATTATTTTGATTAATTTGAAATTTTGCATACGTATCAACTATTGAGGACCAATAACAATGCAATTAAGCGTTTTTTAAACTATTATTTATTATTGTATATAATTTAAATTTCACATAACCAAGCTGGGATGTCAGGTGTAACACATATTTCGAGTTTCGACGACTAGGTAGATATTTAAACTAAATAGGTTTAGCAGGATTAATGTAAGTTATATTATTGTTAACAGTTACCCACTTTATTGGATTGCGGTTAAACCACCTTAACTTTTCAAATAGCAGTAACTATTCAAAAAACCGATTACCAAAGATTTGGTGGTACCAAATGGGATTGGTAAGATGAGAGGTTCAGGGAAGCCCTGTGTATAAGGTAACGTGTACTTTGACCCTGCGCCCTGCAGGGTCAGGACGCCTGGAGGGCTTCCGCCTCCGATGACGATCAATAGCCCTCAGCCCTGGAGGTATTTCAATATCACGATTCTTATAGAGAGAGTTCATTCGAAAATGTTTATAGTTGAACTTATCAAAAAGATGTAAATAAGTATATATGTCGCAGTCATCTAATTAAATCAGCTATTTCATTGAGTGACTAGCGTTTTTATCGAATGACGACATTTAATTGAAAGACTAAAGGACAACTCGTCAAGTTGTTTATTGTAACGTCCAATGTCTTGACTGAACATTGATTGAACGTCATTTAGTCATGTAGTCATTGACTGAACGTCATTTAGTCCGATTTTTTAACCGACTTCCAAAAAAGGAGGAGCTTTCTCAATTCGATGAATAAGTAGGTTTTTTTATGTTTGTTAGCGAATAATTTTCCGATTTTTTAACCGACTTCCAAAAAAGGAGGAGCTGGAAAAAATTTAGTATAAATCCCTCTTAATTGGGTGGAGCGGGGGAGAGGAGGGGAGGGGGAGAACCCCCCCTACCACTCCCACCTTTAGGAGACTACTAGTTTGGAAGATATTTATGGTTGAAGTTTTGAGGTTATGTCTGTGTCAGGGGAGAAAGGTGGAGACGGCGGTAAGGGGACAAAGGAAATCCCCGCTACCCTCCCTTCTACTCAGCAACCACTAGCTAAGAAAATATTTACAGTTGTAGTTTAGAGGTTAGATAAAACAGACAAGTTCTACGTGGAGTCGGAGTTGATAGATTTGTTTTTGGGACAATGTCGGTCTGTCACGTCTCCGGCGCTGCGGGAAATGCAGCCCCTTCGCCCATGCGTAACGAATGACAGCAAACAACACTCGCCTTAGGCAGCTCCGGCTTTCTGGTCGCCTTCGGCGACCAGCCTCCGCCGCCACGGCGAGTCCTGGTTTCTGCATTTCGTTACGGCGGGCGGGGGCTGCTGTCCCTCCGCGCCTCCGCGCTTAAATATACACTCTAGGGGTTGACAGACAAGTACTACGTGGAGTCGGGGTTGATAGATTCGCTTTTGGGAAAATTCAGTCACCTGACTGATTTTATGTCCGCTCTCATATCAGGGCTATGTTACAATCCGCTAACTAATTGGACGTTGAGTGACGATTGTACAATCAATGTTCGGCCTAGTCTTTCAATTAAATGTCGTCATTCGATAAAAACGCTAGTCACTCAATGAAATAGCTGATTTAATTAGATGACTGCGACATATATAACGGGTGTAAAAAGAGCAGTCACTATAACTTTGGGATATGATTATACTACCTTTTCTCATTCTAGAAATGTATTTTTTTTCTTTCTTTTACAAAAGTTAAAAAAAATTTTTTTATGTTTTATTGTTATTTTTATTTTTGCGACAAAAAAATAAGAATTGATGAAAAGTAAACATTTTTTTTAGTTTTTGACAAAAAAATATTAAAAAGATACATTTCCAAAATGTAGGAAAGTAATCGTATATCATAGTTATAGTGACTGCTCTTTTTACACCCTGTATATGTAAAAATTCTCTTATAAATAATAATGCAGTTCAGAAAGTCCCGGTAAAGTAACGCGTCGCCACAATCTATAAGGTCGCTTGTGTAAAATAATTTTCAGAGTTTAGACTAGATAATACAGTATATATAGAGATTAGACTGAAAACGCTTCTTGTTGTATTATTGAAGAAAATTAAAAGGGATATCATAATTGAAGACATGAATAGAATTTCTAATAGAGAAAATTGAGTTTAAGCTGTCACTTTAATATTTTAGCTTAACATGTATTAACGTATTAAGTACATTGAGTGACTTAAACTGTTTATGCAGCGCGCGCAACGAAAGTCCCCGAACTTTCCCCGTTTTTGCAACATTTCTCACTGACGCTTCGCTCCTATTGGTCGCAGCGTAATGTTATATAGCCTAAAGCCTTCCTCTATAAATGGACTATCCAACAAAAAAAGAATTTTTCAAATCGGACCAGTAGTTCCTGAGATTAGCGCGTTTAAACAAACAAACAAACTCTTCCGCTTTATAATATTAGTATAAATTAGTATAGATATGTCTGTTCCTTTCTGTCTGATAATATTCCACCAGTCATTCATTTGATTTGCGTACGGGAAACCGGGGGTAAGTTTATGTTTACTAATAAACATAAACTTAGTAAATAATTAAAACTAATAAACTAAAATCTCCGGTTAAACGATTAGTTAGGCTGTAATGATCAACGGCCAGTCTGCTGACATAACCGCAGTTAATAATAATTACAACTAATTAATTTAATCCCGCTTTCAGTAGCCTGATGAATTTATAATTTGATCATTAATATGAAGGCAATGTTAAAATATTACTGGGTTTACAGATTATTTCATTTTAATTTTAATAATAATGCCTCCCACATCAATTTCGCTGATGGTGGCCGGTTTTATTGAACCAGACCAGCTACGCCAGAGTTGTTTTTATAGTGCCCAAGTCTGGGCGCAATACACGGAAGCACTCTCTCTTCCTTCACTCTCGTTGCCCAGCGAGACGGATAACTGACATGACTGGCGGTAGATCAGGTGCAGGACCGACTTTTTACATGTCCATCCGACGCATGGATAATCTTGTCAGTCAATCAGGTGATCAGTCTGCATTGTCCTAACCAAACTTGGAAACAATATTTTTTGTTGTTCGAACGCGGGGATCGAACCCACGACCTCCGAGTCGAGAGCTAAGCTCTGAACCACTAGACCACGGAGGCATTAACCAACTCCAACTTACTGGTACTAGATAATGAATATCTGTTATTATAAATGTGAATATTTTTGTTACAATTTTACGCGAAAACTACTTAAGGCGAGGAGTAACCGCAACTGGCGCCACTCTTTTTAAAATAAATTTTACAATGACACAAAGATCTTATTAAAAAAAGTAATCGGTTCAAACTTTAAGTGAATAGTTAAACTAATTTATTGGCATTTAATTACAGCTCTAAATCCTATACTGTATTTACTCTCGTAAGTAATAACTAAAACGGCCGTTGTTGTTATTACTTACGAGATATAATATATATTATTAGTTTAACTATTATATATTACTATAATAAATTAGTTTAACTATTTACTTAAAGTTTGAACCGATTACATTTTTTAATAAGATCTTTGTGTCATTGTAAAATTTATTTTAAAAAAAGTGGCGCTAGTTGCGGTTACTCCTCGCCTTAACCGATCATCATGAAACTTTGTACACATATTATTGGAGGTATTAGAAGTAGCAAAAGCTAGTATTTAATAAATATAAAATATTATCACATAAAGATATTTAATATCTTTGCTGTAATATTATACTGAAATTTAATATCGAGCAATACAGAAAACCTTTTTGATCCTTTGGCGGGGTTTGAACCCGTGACCTTCAACTTGAGCACCACGCGCTAAACCACTTCGCCGTAGAGGTACGTCAAATATGTGCATTATGCTGTTGCATTTATACAAGGTGTAAAATAAATGAGTGATACTTTAGGGTGTGTATGGGTCCCGTATATAGAGTCTACTAGAAAGTAAAGCGCTAAAAGAGGTACTTTTCTTTACTTAATTTATGGGAAAATTTATGATATTGAGGAATCGTACGTGAAAGTAAAAATTTAGTCTTAGTACTTTCGTCGTGGTACTTTCACAGTATACTCTACGTAGGAGGAATATAGACACCCAAAAGTATTATCATTCGTTTATTTTACATCTTGTATACACATTTTTTTAAATACAAACGACTTGCCAGATCACCTAGGTAATCGGTGTAATATAGAAATTATGGCGGCGCGGGTTCGAGTCCCGGCAATTATTGCATTCATCGCCGCAGGCCACTGAGCCGGAGCGGTCCAGTACAGGTTTAATTTTCTCTATCTAGAGAACAACGTAATGTTTGTGCTCTTAAATCTTGTCTTGAGGAGTTGTTATTATTTAGTTATAGTTATCATAATATTTTTTCGAACGTACTGTAATAGTAATATTTATAATGCGACCCACACCAATTTCAGTGACGGTAGCCGGTTTCATTGAAATCAGTTAGAGTTATTTTATAGTGCTCAAGTGTGTGCGCAATACATAGAAGCACTCTCTTTTCCTTCATTCTCCTGTCCCGCCAGCCCGACTTATTACATGCCCATTGCCCATCCGACACATGGAACATCTTTCATCTTTTTTCATTTCTTGTCAGACAATCAGGTGATCAGCAAGCATTTTCTCAATCAAAATTGAAAACAACTTTTTTTTGTTGTTTCAACCTACACACGGCCTTCGGGTCGAGAGCGAAGCTCTGAACTACTAGACCACGGAGACGATAGATTAGCCAACAACCGTAGTTCAAATGTTGTCGTAATCCGGGTTTGGAGTCTGGCTTTCGGCGAGGACATGGATTCTATCCCCGCGTTGGAACAACAAAAACGTCTTTTAATCTGGTTACAGGCTGATAACATGTCTGATGATCCATGTGTCGGATGTCCCTCTCTTCCCACTCGTGTTGTCTTCCGTCCCACATGGTAAGAATAAAGGAAGAGTGCTCTTGTGCACCGCGCATTTGCACACACTTGGGCACAATAGAATTACTTTCGGCTCTAACGCAACCAGCCACCACCACCGATATAATATAGCCTATAGGGCTGTAGACCTTGCAAGTGCAAACAATTTAAAATGTTAACTTTTAGTTACACCTACTTATGTACCTGGTGTGGGAGAAATTAATTAAATTATTATACGTTTGCTGGGATTGAATGGGTTCCTTATTCAAGGTGCCATCGCTATAATCAATTACAAAGATCGAAGACAGAACGTATGGGATTTGACATAAGCTTCGCTAAGTGACATACGAATGCTCGTGTTAGCGAAGCTTATGTCAAAATCCGTACATTTTGTTTTCATGAGTGATTAGCGATGGTATCTTGAATAAGAGCCCTGTGGAATTATCGTTAGGTCCATCATACAGTCTTTTTTTTTCTCCACATCGAATGTGCCACTTAAAAAACTTTTCACCACTCTACATTCTACAAATGCATGCTCAAACTTGTTTTAAGTTAAAAAATCCTTTGGCAGTGTTTGTAGATGGAGTCTGGCTCGTCGGCATCATAACTTGGTCAAGTGCACTTGGAGAACGCTTGGTTCGTAGGAAAATGCATTTTTTATGTCTGAATGGTAACGTTGTTACTTAACTTTATGTCTCGTGGTTTGTAGTAGAAAAAGTAGAAATATTCGAAAGGTCTAAAATAATAGCTCCCATAACGATTTTCGGAGTCGGTGGCTCGTTACGTTGAAATAAGGCCAGATACGCTGAGGATATTTTTATAGTGCCCAAGTATATGCGCAATGAACAAGGACTTTTTTCCCTTTAATCTCATTCACAGTCCTTGTTCATTGCCCAGTTCATTACCCAGTGGGACCGAAAGCTTGTGTTAATAGTGTTAGGCTTAAGTAAGAAACGACCAAGTCCGAAAAAATAAATAAAAAAAAACCCCCCCGACTTAGCGTGTAACATGCCTGTCACACCTAACAAAATACCTTTAAGACCTGAACCGATTTCCACCAAATATAGCTAAGAACTAGGTAAGAACACTCTCGACTGATAAAGTTACTCGTACCTTTCAAACAAAATACACATTTACAGAGACACGTCAAAATTATAACACCCCGTCGTTTTTGCGTCGGAGGTTAAGAATGGCAAAATATCACTTTATATTTATTTTTATCTGTTTGTAGTTTTAAAGCGCCAACAGAAATAGAGTGACAGAGACGAACAGACAGTCAGTAAGGTCTTAATATTAGGGTCCCGCTTTAAACCTGTATGTTAAACCCTAAGAAGTAACTTAATCGAACCCGCGACTTCCAGCTTGAGCACCGAGGCGCTCAACCACTGCACTACAGAGGTCGTGTAAACACGAGATTATCGTTGAATGCTATCTCCAGAGTACCTACTCTCTCTATACAGGATGTAAAAAGAACAGTCGCTATAACTTTGAGATACATATATTCATCGATTATATTACCTTTCCTCATTTTGGAAATGTATTTTTTCTGTCAAAAACTAAGAAAAAATTTTTGACTAAAAAGTCCACCAGGTAAAAACCACTTATTTTTTTGTCGCAAGAAATCAAGAAAAACAAGCAAAAAAAAAATGTTGCTTAATGTTTGTAAAAATAAAATACAACATTTCTAGAATGAGAAAACTACACTACACAGAGATACAACGCTGTGCTCTCAGCCACAATCTACATAATTATCAGATGAAGCCGCGGGAACTGTATTGTGAGCTGCGGACGGACATGTTGTTTTTTATTAGTTATAAATAAACCAGGCAGTCTTAACCCTGAGCGGATGCATCTATTCTTTCCGTGGAAGTTCACGGCACGAATTTGCCGATCTAACTATGGTCTCGCAGAAAATCAGTGCATTGAAGCAAATTGTAAAGCTGAAAATGTGGAAATATATGAAAATAGAAGTTGCTCGCCGTTTTTCCCGCATTAATATATCGGAAGCTGTATATCATACTGCGATAATTCAGTACCTACTTACGTCCCAGTGGTGAAGGCTAGGCCTCTTTCAGATGGATAATAAGGGTCTTAAAAAGTTAAGGGGTATGTGTCGAAAATCACGACGGACCACGGCCTTACAAAAAATTGGCGCGTATCCGTAACTCTATTTACTTCAAATTCTAAACAAAATCAAGTTACGTCAAATTATTACAGAAGTGATCAATTAAATATTATGTCTTTATTATATTAAAATTTGAAATACGAACGCTGAACATAACTCGTTCGAAGCGCCGCGACGATGAGATAAAGCGTTTGTAAAGAATTTAAATAATGTGCCAATTATTATAAGAACTAATAACGATTTCAGATAAGGGAAATATATGTCTTGATGATAACTTGTTAATACCTAATATTATGGTAATGTTCTTGGGTAATCCAGTTTCCAAATTCAAAATTAATGCAAATCGCAGATGTTACTGGTCAAAAATAAAAAAGATAAAAAAATATCTGTGATTTTTAAGAAAACATTTTGAAGACGATTACGAGTTGACTCACGCGATAATATCGAATTTGATGTATTGGAAACACGTCTAAATACTAGTAATTTTTACCTATTTTAGTTAATAGCTGCAACATTATCTGTGAAAATTACTACTAGTAGGCTAGTATAGTAAGTAGGGTAGTAACGACGATTCACGAAATACAGCCTAGTGATTGGTGGCAGACGAACGGATATCGTAGTTTGTATCATGGTACGGCGTAAAAAAATAAAAAAAATTGGGCAACTTTATTAATAAATCTAGTTGCTTTTTTTTACTTTTAAGCTCTGCCTTGTCGTGTGCTTGCATTATGTTATGTCTGTTATACAATAATTTATGTACAGACAAATATACCGACATCAATTATCATATATACGTGACAATATTTCAATAATTGTAAACGACTCCACACATTATTAACATGTAAACGAGCGGCCATTGTTTTTGTGACTGTGTAAATTCTTTTTTTATAACTGGCCGCTTATAAAAAATGCTCATTCGAATTTCAAATGGAAAGACGAAGTTGTAAGTTTTAAATGTGAATGAAATTAAAAGTTGTGATTACCGATTCGCTTCGCTCGGTCATTCGTTCTTAATCAAATATTAAGACTTCTAAAATAAACGTTTATTGGTAATGGCTATAAATATATTGGTTTGTATGGCTACGTTTATGAGAGGAAAATTTTATGTTCGTAAAGGTAAAACAAATATTTGATGAGCTGATTTGAGAGTTGATCAATAAATGAGCTTGTAATTTAAAATCGATAAAGTTTAAGCCCAGAGATGTGTTGGAATACGAATACTTAAAGGCACAGTCCCGATTTCACCAATGTTTGTTAGAGTTAATTCCTATCAATGAATGAGAAGACATGGTATCTTAACATGGCGTTAACTTTAACATTGCTTGGTGAAACACGCCCTTAGGTGCAGAAAATTAACCTTTCCTAAAACGTCATGTTTACCTCGGCAAGCCTAGCGATAGCGGTCCCAAACTTAAAGGCTCTTTAAATTAGATAGGAGGTTGTCAAGTGAGACCCTGTCCTTGTTTTTTAGATGCTGTACCTACATAGGTTAAGTTTAATCTAAATGCAGACATAGACCACAACAGAACATACTAATACTGCCAATTGAAACGTGCAATAAAATGAAAAATATGCCACATTTGTTTCGTCGAGTTTGTTAGTTTTGTTTAGGTTTAAATTTCATTCGATCTAAATCTTAAAAAAAAAAGGAACAAAGTGTATGTATTTTTTATCCTCTCATCCTGCGGTAGTCCGTAGTGTTGGCTGTATAAATTATCGGTATCGATTAAAACAGGTGCGAGGACAGGTTGGCATGAAACCGTATCTGCCATCGACAGGCGGCAGTAGACGAGCGAATTTGTAACCGGTCATTATAATTGCCGATATGATGAAAGCCAAGATATTAATCTTAAAATCAATTGCCGAGGCGAGGTAGGTTTAGTTTGTTGTATTTTTATTGTCTTTATTCTGTTTATGATTCACGAATTTCTTTCACGAAGGCTAAGGATTATCGACTTTAATTTATTATAATAAGTTTTTTTCCTTTTAAAAGATAACAGAGTCTATTGAGACTATATATACCATAAGACATGACCAGTAGGTACTTATCGTGAAACAATGATATCGAAAACAAGATGGCCGCCGATATTCCGCGAAACTCGGGCTTTCGAATGTCGAACGCCGGCGGCCGCGCGCAAGTTTTTGCCCGCGGCGAAATTCTACTTTCTACCACCATAAAAGAAAAAATGGAGGAAATGCAGTGTTATTTGTTGTTGATAAGTCAATTTACCAAATACTTCTGTATTATTAGCTGACCCGTACCACTTCGTTGAGCACACAAACCGTTTAAACCTTCCCTGGACTTCCACGAACACTTCAAGAGCAAAAATAGCCGAATCGGTTCAGCCGTTTTCGAGTTTTACCGAGACTAACGTTTATTTTATATATAAATAAGAAGAAAGTAGAATAAAAACAAAAAGCTAAACTCGAGTAAAGTCTATCTTTTTTAAAAATGTAGGTCGGTAATGAATAAATAAAATCTTTATTCTTCAAATTACGCGTTTTACTAACTTTGTGCAGCATATGTTTGTTGTTTTTGTTTGGATTTTCAGTTACGTAAGGGTTACAGTATAAATTAATTTGCCAAAAGTTCTGATAATATTCGGTTTTACTATAGAAATTGACGAATGTATGAAAAACTACAGGGCCATTAGAAACAAATCATATATTTTTAAAAGCCTCAAAATCTTGATCAGTTATGTACAATTGTACATTCATCTCTGGAACGCCATAGCCGATTCTATACAAAAATCGAAGTCAATTAATATAAAAAAAAGAATTCTACTTTATTATTTATGTTATTATTTTAGTTTATGAATCTAGCAGGCGATGTATTATTTACATAAACACGGGGTTCCAAATGGCGGTTTGATAACTTTGTAAATGCCACAGTATGTCTGTTCTACTCGTGTATATGTAATCTGTATGTACCCGGAAGGTGGCGCATGGCGGCTGAAGCACAATGCCACTTTCTACACTCACACGCTCCGTCTCTATTAGCTGGAATAGAGATGTAGTTTATTATCTTAGTAGCGACTTGAATAGACTCTCTGAAAGGACATTAATGTCAACGACATAAGGATCGTTGTCCTAGGTAAAATAACATACGGATTGTGTAGGATTCTTATGCCATTCTGCGACTTAATAAAATTGATTGGAAAAATTTGTAGTTTCGTTTTATTTTATGTTAGTTTTCCGTTTTTCAGCTTATTTGTGTAGGTACTAGGTAAATTTTAGCGTAATACAATAAGGGCGTGTTTCACCAAGCAATGTTAAAGTTAACGCCGTGTTAAATATCATGTTATCCCTGTCATATTTCCTGTCAATGAATGAGATGGCATGGTATTTTAACATTAACATTGCTTGGTGAAACACGGCCTTAGCAAGTCGAGTTGTATGTTAATTAGTTAAGTGTGACATAGAGTGATAAAAATATAATATACTGGCGTAATTCTTAAGTTATGTTTTATACGATATATTTTGTAGAACCCCGAGTTTGAAATATTGCAAATAATATTTAAATTGGCCGTATGGTGTTTCTTCCCGTGGAGTTTCATTCAACTAGTTCATAGCCAGTAGGCACATTGATTTGCCGCTACCATCAGAACAATAGATAAAGGACCAAATGGAGACGTGAATGGATGAAGGTAATATGAGCAAAATTCTGATTTCGAGAAAATTGAGTTCAAACTGTCACTTAAACATTTTAGATTGCGTCTTAAAGTATTAATGTAAATATCCATCTCTAGAATCAATGTACTTAATACGTTACTACTTAACCTAAAATGTTTAAGTGACAGTTTAAACTCAATTTTCTGGGTTTGCGATATCACCTTCATCCATTCATGTCTTGAAATCAATATTATATTTTAACTAGCCAACAAGCTGCTAGTGTAATAGAAGACCCTACTAACTCCAGTTAGTCACGTTACTTTAACACCCGACCCTCACGACCCGTGTTACGCTTTCGCACAAATCGCAAATTGCTATTCGGTGTTGACTGGAACCGTGAAGAATAAAGATGCTCAATGATTTCTCCTGATGTGTTGGTATTGAGTGATCGCTCAGTGACACCAATTCGCTCGTCATTTAGCGAACATTATGTTAAATCACATACATATTTTTGAACTTCGTAAATAATAGCGATTGCATCTTGAATCAGGGTCTTTCTCACACTATTGACGTATCACACCTCACAAACGTGTTGCAAGCACAACGGTATCGTAATTGCCGGAGAATCGATCTGTGACGTGTACACACACGGTAACGCCAGTCGCGGGTTCAGCTCCCGTGATGGGTCTTAAGTAGGGATGTGACACTGGCTAAAAAAATCGATTAATTAATCGATTTGATCTTATACCAATTAAAATCGATTTATGAAAAATAGTTTTTTTCTGACCGACAACTTGTCGGACAGATAATCGATCAGCTTAGTCCTGACCGACAATTGGTAGGACCGATAATTAGTCAGCTTAGTCCTGACTGACTATCTGTAGGACCGATAATTGTTATTGTAGGGGTTGTTATGAAAACGATAAGCCTATATTTTGTACCGTCCACCATATTGGATTCAAAATGGCGGCTTTTATAATTAAGTGCTAGGATTTCAGGAAGTACCTTATGATTTTGATGATTTATAAGTGAGTCAGTGACGATATCGGGGGATTTTCGACATTGATAAAATCAAAAGTTTAATGAAAAATAGCTACGACATTCAAACTTTGTATGTTTCATGTTTTACTGGTGTCTTCTATATATATCTTAAAATTTTAAACTATTTAGCATCATTCAAAGCAATGTTATGAGAGTTAAAAAAAACGACGAAATGTTTCGAGAAAAGTTAGGTGCCCTTACGCTTCGCTTAGCTCGTCTTGGCGGGGGACGACCGTGCCCCCAGATAGAGCCCATAAAAAAATGAAAATAAATTGTGCTTAGAAGATAAATGATTATGTTAAAGATAGCACACCTCGGGAATAAGATGGTTACTTTTGAGGCTACTTCTAAATACATAGTAGTGTCTTACCTATTTGGAAATCAAATATTTTACTAACGCTGCTTTGTATCCCGGCTCAAATGCACAGTTGTCGTAGTATTATAAAGATTAGTTCTACGATAAGCCGTCAAACTGACAGATGTCAGATAGCTTATTTGCAAGTTTTGTCTCTGTGAAGAAGAAGACTCCGTACCAATGTGATTTAAATGTAAACAAAGATGAAATAACGTACGTAACGTAACGCTTTAAACATCACTCATAAAAAAAATGACACGTTGATTTATACGAATTACATTTTCTTGTTTACAATAAATCACATTCAATCGGAACATACTCGTAGTAAGCAGCAACCAAACTTACAAACAAGCTATCTAACCTTTTCTGAAAGGCCCTTAAACTAATTGAAATTATGTCTATACGGAGCTAAAAGACATTTATGCTGTTAAGATACAAGTCTAACAAGTAATGTCTAAAAAACACCTCGCTTCCCACAAGTATCAGACGTTCCTAGAACATGTAGCTCCTAACTCGTATCCTGGCACTACACTTCAGAATTCATTACGTACTAATCCTTTATCGATTAGCTATCGATTACCTGATTTAGAAGTTGTATGTTTTATCTTTTAGATTAAATGGGTGTCACACTACACCTATTTAATCTAAAAGATAAAACATAGGGTTATGATATGTTTACGGTCTTTGGAATAATTTTAAATTAAATTTGTGGCTGTTGCAATCAAAAAATTGCAAATGCAATCCATACCCAACCAGTGGATTGAGCGTAGAGGAATATAGACAGTAGAAAGGGGGGACTGTAGACATAACTTATGGGGCCATAACATCGTCCTCCTTGGTAGTTAGTTCTGTCAACAGTCCCCCAGAACACAAATGTAACAATATAATATTATCATGATGTATATTTATAATAAAAATTAATACAAATAGATTTGTATGGAAATAAATATCAATGAAACTTTTTTGCAATAAAAAAGTTATAGGACAGTATGAAACTTAATGGTGGGCGGGGAAAAAATCGCTAAAGTCTAAATATACGAGTGACACTTATTTACATTCTCAAGTGAAATATATAAGGGGCTGTTTTGAATATACATTCAAAACTAACGTAAAATGAATATATAACGTAAAATAAATGAATAAATGTAACGTGTACTAACACGATTTTGGGCAGAACAAAATTTGGGGCAAAGTCTAGAGCGTGGTGAAACTAATTTCCCCAAATAATAACCTTACCCTTTCATTTTAACCTTACTATATCTAGGTATACACGCTATAATATTAATGAGTGATAATACTTTAGGGTGTGTATGGGTCCCGTATATATAGTTTACTGAGAAAGTACCAGCGCTGAAAGAGGTACTTTTATTTTAATTATGGAGTGGGCATATTTATGATGTTGGGTAATTTCTTACTTGAAAGTCAAAAGTAAGTAAGTAATATCACTCATTTATTTTGCAACTTGCATAGCAAGGTTAATATAAAGAGTAAGAAATAGTTCCTCTAAATATATGTATATTGTATATTTGTGCAAAAGATAATGTCTAGAAACTGATCCAGCAGGAACTTTGTCTTTTGTACCTATTCATGTCAAATTAGTAATTAATACTAAACAGGAGTACATTATAATATTCAAGGTATTGCCTAACTCTATCACAGCTGTCCGGACAAGTGATGGATGGTGTAACCGACTGGACAAATGAGGGTTCGACGGTATAATGAGGCTGACATGACACCCGTTATTAGGTATTGAGTTATTACCGTCCGATAGAGATTGCTATTGCAGTAACTAGTGCCTATGGCGTAACCTCGATATGTCTCTTTTAAGTATTTAAATGTTAATAATTTTCTATAGATTTTGACAGTCAAAGAAGCCCATATTAACAATCAGTAGCTCAAGTAGAAACATTTGGTCTGTGTTTTGACAGATCCAGGATAACGGCTGATGGCAATCCGCAAGTGGTTTTAGTGGGTAAGCCGGCCGTAGCGGGAGTCCCACATACCCCTCGGGGTATGTGGGGGGATGCGTAATGCATTTCCCTTGCGACATCAAAAAAAAAGTAGAAACCTTTGAAGGCTCCATAAAGGAAAGTAAACGAAATTCAATTGTATTGTCAGACTTTGCTGTCGAGCTTTTTATACAATTGATATTCGATTACTTTACTTTACGGAGCTTTTTAAATGTTCCTGCTTGGGCTACAGTTTAACTCTAAGTAAAAATGTAGTTTGTTTTGTTAGTTCTCGTATAACTTTTAGTCTAAGCTTATATGTATTATGTGTTATCAATTGTGGTGAGAAAATAAATAAAATTTTATTATTATTATTATTATTTATTAACTATATATCTATCCACTCATTTTTTTAATTCTGGTATTGTCGAGTTTTGCAACCTGCATGGTGGTGGGACTTTGCACGATCGTGTTACATCATTGCTTGTGTGGTGGTGGTGTTTTCATGTTTTTTGCTTGCGAGTGTACGCATAAGTAGTGTGGGAGGAGGGAGGTGCATCAAACGCATGCCTATGCGTACACTCACTCATCTGCTTGCAGGTTGTGGTTATCATTTTTCGCGGAATATTGCTAGATATAATATATTTAAATTGTACATTATCTAATGTCAGAATTTGGAATTAAAATCTGTAGATTGCTCGTAGCCGAACATATAATTTTTGGAAGTCGGTTAAAAAGTAACTTAAACGCTGTAAACTGTCACCTGCAATTAATATTATATTCAATTGTTTAATTTAGAGTAAAAGAAAAAAAAGTTACAGATACTGGGAATAACTCTCACAGTCACATTAAGAAAATATGTGTTTCGTCTGATAAACTTATAATAATATACATGGTGTAAAAAACATATATCGAATTATGAAATCTCCTCCTTTTTTGGTAGTCGGTTAAAAAAGAACTATAACTTTATATTCTAATAGATAATGGAATCAGGCATTCCTTTGCGGAAATCCATAATATAATTTACATATTTAATTTATTTTATACTAAAAAAAAATTGTGAAAAAAGTCATAAAAAATACGGTTCTTGAATGAGAAAAGGTAGTATAATCATATCCCAAAGTTATAGTGAGACTGTTCTTTTTACATCCAGTATAAATAAGATAAAAAACCATTTATTTTCAAATGAAACTTTACAAGCTTTTTTCGGAAAGTCAAAAAAAAAACAAGCTACCACCGGTTCACCCCCAAACCGCCGAGAAGAAAGAACCATAATAGTGATGAAATCATCTAAACAAGTACTTGTATAATAATCAGACCACATCATGTATTTATTTATGGAATATATGATCTAGTAGAAGTAGACGTGCCGCGTCAATCTTGATCTAATACTGTCACATTTGAATCTGAGGAAAGTCGTAACTGCATCCTGTATAGATACTGTCTGTTGTACGACACCAGATGAGTGCATAATAAATATATTTTATGCTCGATGTTTCCGCGACGAGCTAATGGGAACCGTTCATTTTGCCGCAAAAAAAGTAGCCATGTCCATAGATTAATTAATATCTGTGCCAATTATCATCAAAATCTATGTATTCTGAAAACAAGTACAGTGGGCTTCGGCCTGACCGAGCATACCATCTCGCTCGGTCGGAGATCTCCCTTTGGGGCTTCCACTAGTATTCCCACAACATGTTTTTTTATTAATTAAAATAAAATTTTTATTTTTTTGCCTTTTTTTAGAATTTTAATTTTAATTTCTTCAAATTTCTATATTAAAAATGTCAAAAAGTATACAGTTTTAGGCAACGATATGTCACACAAATACTAAGATGGGTAAATGTATGTGCCTTTCTTTATTTCTAGAAAGATATATGAAACATGTATGATGTGTAGTTGACCAAATCATATGAAAAAATGAAGACAGAGTTCAGCGTACACAGTGACGACCGCGTTTACCCGACTTCAGCGAAGCCAAAAGGAAGAGTAATGATTTTGGCAGTCTATTTCAGTCTATTTTACAGTTCTTTTTTGCGAAGCCGATGTGAGGAAATATGTATTATAAAAAAAGAAGTCTAAAACTGCTGAAACAGCAAAATAGTTCAATTTTAGACTCCAAAGTTATAGATTTCGTTTATACTATAAACAAGTTTAATACCTGTTCCTAAAAAAGATGATGTATATCTTATATCTTTATTATACTAACGGTACACTAATAAACAAGAAAAAAAAAGGTATATATATTGAAAAAAAAAAATTGTCACAAAGGTGCTGCGATTTTAAAGCAGCAGGTTTTATTATTATTAAAAAAATACCTGTTCCTTCTTCACGATTCGAACCCACGACCTCCCGCTCGAGCAATCAATTGAGCACGCTTTAGGTATAAAACACATAGCTATTCGTCGGATTGAACGCCGAGGCCCGAGGGTGCACAGATTGAGTTAGGGCACGTTAGGGCTTAACATATCGATCCAACTTCCCCCAAATAGGGCTAGACTAATCCCTATTCCCTAAAGTTTTATAGTCTACAAAAATAATTGGAACCCCCAAATAATTTGTCAGCCCCTTCGCCCATTACAGATTAATATCACCATTAAAAGTCACATTTGAATAACTGATACATAATATTTGTTTATGAATCACAACAATCGTACCCCAAGTTGTACCCCGGTACTCAAGGGCACACGAGACCGAGTGCGATGATTAGTCGAACCCTCCAATTAAGAATTGGTAAAACCCCGTTTTAATTTTGAGCGTTTGATTTTTCGGAAAATTAAATACTCAATTCACCAAATGATCTGGGGACGGGCACGACGTACAATCCTTTTCTTGAAAAAGTTCACTCCATTTTCGAACTCCTATAACTTCGTTGTAGGTTAATAAGATTTATTGTAAAACCAGTCTTTTGATAGTGTAGTAACGAGTCGCCATCGAGAGCTCCGAGTTTAACTTTTAACTAACTTCCAAAGGGTTATAGATTTTTTTAAAACAATTTTCCAAAGTTCCGTAAAGTAAAGTATAGTCAAGCTTGTAATAATAGGTTGGCGAAAAAGTATTTTCGCATTATAGTATGTATGAATTTGTCATAAAACTCTTGGGCCAATACCAATTTTATCTGGCTGATTATGGTATCATTAAAAAGTTTTAATTTTACAGAAGACAATTCCAAATTCAAATTAGGTAAATGTGAGATTTTCATTTGTTTTTCTTATTGTTAAAATGAGTGATTCTAATGAAGAAAATCGATACATTTTAAAAATTTATTACAAAAAGGCAAAAATGCATCACAAGCTGCGAAAAAAATTGTGATGTTTATAGACCTAATGCAGTATCTGTGAGAGTAGCGCAAATTTGGTTTAAGCGTTTTCGGACATTTTGATATTCAAAGATGCACGTCGCTCACTCTGTTTATTATTCGTTAACGTTACTTTAACGTTACGTTCGTAACGCATGTATGTAACTAAGTGGCAATTACTCGACAGGATTTTTTGCGTTTAACAAGTTATTGTTTTAGTTTGAAGTAATGAAGCCGGAACTGCCCCTCATCAGATCCCGGTTTCCCCACTCGAGCACGCGCGGCGCCCCACGCGTGGGACAATGGGACTCTACTCTTTTGTCCCCACTCTCAATTCCTCGAGTTAGTCTTCATTAATCATTAGTTTTGCAATCAGCTAATAGGAAGTACGTGTGTAGTGTGTAGTTTACTGTGCAAGTGTTAGTTCAATTATGTGTTAGTTCAATTGAATTATTGTTGCTCTGAAAGTGGATATATGAAGTTATTTGTTTATATTTTGGCCCCGTGTGAGTTTCTAGCGCCGCCGCGCCGATTCAGTTGAACCGGTGTTAGTCTGGTATTGTTGACTTTACGTTCCATATGGAAATAAAATATTATTTATGTTATTGTAGATTTTAAGGCTACAAGATAGTTATGTAGGTACTAATCATTATGACTAGTTTTTAGATAAAGTCGGCTTAAATGTGGACAAACCTACTAATACCGCTAGGTATATTATAATCCCCCAATTCTACTATAAATAAAATATAATTTAATGACATTGTCTAATGCCAATACAGCAAAAAATACTAAAACGCAATAAAACAAATGCAATACAACAAGTTGTTTGTAGGGAACTCTAGCAGCGCGGGACCGTCTCGCATTTGGTCGGTTTTACCTTTTCTTTAGCATATTACAGTAAACGGCAAATATTTTAACCTGACATGTGACAGCCCTAGTAAATTTATCCTATTAATTGGCAGCCCTAGTAAATTTTATCCTCTCAAGTGGTAGTCCTAATATACTTTATCCTATCAAGAGGCAGCTCTAGTGAATTTTATCCTATTTAGTGGCAGCCCTAGTAAATTTATCCTTTCAAGTGGCGGCCCTAGTAAGTTTTATCCTATTAAGTGGCAGTCGTAGTTAGATTTATCCTCTCAAGTGGCAGCCGTAGTAAATTTTGTCCTCTGAACTGGCAGGACTAGTAAATTTTAGCCTATTAAGTGGCAGTTCTAGTTATTTTTTCCTTTCAAGTGGGAGTCCTAGTTACTTACAACCTGGCAAATTGCCACTCTAATTACTTACAACCTGGCTTTAGTTACATACAAACTATCAAGTGTCAATCCTAGTAACTTATAGTCTGGCAAGTGGCAGCCCTAGTAAATTTTATCCTATTTAGTGGCAGTCCTAGTTACTTTTATCCTTTCAAGTGGCAATACTAGTTACTTACAACCTGGCAAGTTGCAGCCCTAATTACTTACAACCTGTCTAGTGGCTTTAGTTACATACAAGTTATCAAGTGGCAATCCTAGTAACATATATATAGGTATATACAGGGTGTAAAAGAGCAGTCACTATAACTTTAGGATAGGATTATAGGACCTTGACTGATTCTAGAAATGATTTTTTTTCATTATTTATTTTTTGAAAACTTTTTGTTGTTACCCCACAAAGTTATAGTGACTGCTCTTTTTACACCCTGTATAGCCTGGCAAGTGGCAGCCCTAGTAACTTATAGTCCGGCAAGCCTGGCAGCCCTAGTAAGTTTACAGCTCGTAGTAAATATATCTCCGCCACCTCCAAGTGCTAATTATTGACATATAAAGTTAATTTAACCGATCAATTAAATAGTTATATACTGCTAATGTTACTGACCAGATATTCAATCTAATAAACTTTTATTTTATAGCTCAAGCGGACTTCACCGTCTGGTTAAGTTAATTAATTGATTAGGTATAATGTTGTATATCTCTCGTATTAATTAAATACAAGACGTGATGTTTAGATAAGTTGGTAAAAATGGGACATTGATACTATGTTAATTTTTTAACATTATACGTATGTACGCGTTTTAACCCTCGACGCAAAAATGACGGGATGTTATAAGTTTGACGTGTGTCTGTAATTCTGTATGTGTCTCTCTGTGGCATTGGTCCTCCAACCCTTGTGTGTTACGCACACACTTGGGCACTGTTAAACTAAATTATGCGTAGCTCAAATCAAATCAAATCAAATCAAATCAAATCAAATATTTTTATTCAGAGTAAATTTTACAAAAAAATGTTTTCTGAACGTCGTTTCTATATGATGCCTACCACCGGTTCGGGAACTAGCCCAGCAAGAAGAACCGGCGTAAGAAACTCGCATGGGGCCATCTTTTACCAAAAAGATGGAAAATTTCTCTTTTTAAAAAAAAGTATAAATTTTCATATAAATATGTCAATACTAAAGCTAAATAACATAGAATGTACTATATATAAGTAGCCTTGTAGGGGGCTACTTTATTCCCAAGGTGTGCTATCATTCATATAATCATTAACTTTATAGTAAGCTTTTGCACACAAACGTTCTTTGACTACTTTCTTAAACTTATTAGTTGAAAAATTTTGAACGTTTTCTGGGATCCTATTGTATAGGCGTATACATTGGCCTTTAAACGAATTCTTTACTTTGCTTAGTCTAGTCACTGGAACAACAAGTTTATTCCTATTCCGAGTATTTCTATTATGATTATCACATTTTCTTATAAACAGGTTTACATTTTTCTTAACATATAATACATTAGAGAGGATATACTGAGAAGCTACAGTTAGTATTCCAGTTTCCTTAAACTTTTCTCTAAGAGAAGTGTTGGGGGCCAGCTTGTAGATTGCCCGAACAGCTCGCTTCTGCAGCACAAAGATACTATTTCTATCTGCAGCACTGCCCCATAGCAGAATGCCATAGGACATTATACTATGAAAGTAACTAAAATACACTAGGCGTGCTGTACTTTCATCTGAATATTGTCTAATTTTACTAACTGCATATGCTGCTGAACTGAGTTTGTCGGCCAGTCTAGCAATATGGGGGCCCCACTGAAGTTTAGAGTCTAACGTTATACCTAAGAATACTGCAGTATCCACTAGTTCCATACGTTCATCATTTAATAGCACATTGGTTTCAGTTTGCCTCACATTAGGCAATGTGAATTTTACACATTTTGTTTTTTTATTATTAAGTAAAAGATTATTGACACTAAACCAATGTACTATCATTGAGAGAGCATTATTTACTTCGTCATGGCATATATTTTGCCGTTTCATATTAAAAATAAGAGACGTATCATCAGCAAATAATACTATCCCATGTTTTTCATTTATGAGGTATGGTAGGTCGTTTATGTAAATTAAAAATAGAAAAGGTCCTAAAATAGACCCTTGTGGGACCCCCATCTCTATTCTAGAGCCTAAGGATCTTTTTCCATTCACCTCAACCCTCTGAGTTCTATTTGATAGGTATGATTTCAAGAGGGCAAGTGCTGGACCTTTTACCCCATAGTGGTCTAGTTTCCTGATTAATGTTGTATGCTGCACACAGTCAAATGCCTTGGAGAGATCGCAAAATATTCCAAGAGCATCCCGCGATTCCTCCCAAGCATTAAAAATATAATTTAACAAATCGACGCCTGCATCTGTTGTAGAGCGTCCCTTGGTAAAACCAAATTGTTTCTCATGTAAAATATTATTAATATTAAAGTGTGCTAGCATTTGATTAAGAATAATTTTTTCATATATTTTACTTAACGTTGGTAGAATAGATATAGGCCGGAAATTGGATGGATCCGACTTACTACCAGACTTAAAAAGAGGTATTATTTTACTATGTTTCATTAAATCAGGAAAAGAGCCACTTTTTATACAGTCATTAAAAATTGTTGATAGGAAAGGTGCGATAATATCGACTATCGATTTAATAACTTTCGTTGATAGTCCCCATAAATCTGCGGTATTCTTAATATTAAATAAATTGAAAGTTTTTATTATGTCTTGGGGTGCTATTTCTTTAAATCGAAAGTCAACTTCACACTTTTTTACATTTTTTGTAAGAAGCAATTCAGCATCAACAGAAGAGGCAATTAAATTTTTTGTTGTTGAAACTGGAATGTCAGCAAAGAATTTCTCAAAAACTGTAGCAACTTCATTATCGGATTTAATTACTTTATTATCTACATTTAATTTAAAATCTGAGTTGCGAGTGGTGACTCTTCCAGTTTCAGTCGCAATTATTTGCCATGTTGTTTTTACTTTATTATTTGAATTTTT
The DNA here is from genome assembly GCA_905187575.2 of Celastrina argiolus. Taxonomy (NCBI): domain Eukaryota; kingdom Metazoa; phylum Arthropoda; class Insecta; order Lepidoptera; family Lycaenidae; genus Celastrina; species Celastrina argiolus. The sequence goes on along the minus strand of LR994595.1, from coordinate 15,968,860 downwards.
AATTTTATTTTTAATGTGAAGAGATTTAGCTGCAGAGCAAACTTGCTTAAATGTTTTAGAATATAATCTCACATAATTTTTAAAGTCTTCACTTTGATTAAATGTCCTTTCATTATATAATTCATACAACTTGAATCTACTTTTCAAAATACCTGTTGATGCCCATTCGCTAAACTTACTTTTGTTGTTTATTCTTACTGTCTTAGAGGTAAAAATGGTGTCAAAATGATATTTAATTAATTTAAATAATTTATCAAATGCCCTATCTGGGCTATTATGATATTCTAACTTTCCAATGTTAGCCATTATTTTACCTCTAAACTTCTCAATACGTTTAACATTTATTGGTATACATGTACCTCTGTCTTTATTTATTTGTTTACAGTTATTGTTCATATTAAAAATTGCTTGCTGTCCACAGTGATCAGAGCTTAGCATGTTGATTATTTCTGACCTGGTTCAATGAAACTGGCCACCAACTCGAAAATAGATGTGAGAGCTTATTAAATATAATAATATATAATACAGTAACTATATTACTATTATTGTATTACTGTAACGCCTAGTTTTTTTTACTTATTGTAAACCGTGTTTTTGTCCCTAATAATAAGAATAGATGAAATTGTGTCGTGGTATATCAAGGATTATACGTATGCAAAATTTCAAATTAATCAGACTTCCGTAAATTGAAAATTATGCTCAAAGATTCCGTTCCATACATACATACAACCCAAGCTAATAAAAGCGTGTTAAAAACAAAAAAGGTATTTCATAAGTCATCCACACGCGTCAAGGTATTGGGTTACCTGGTGCTATAAGGTAATGGCGCGTGATCACCGATCAGTGGGCAACCTTCCGACTGTGATACTGTCATCATCAACAGCACATGCGATTATTGTTATACGGCCAAGTAAACCCTCGGCAATTGGTTTTTTGAAGATTTTTTTTCTAATTATAGCCTCTTTTAGTAAACAAATAATGTAAAACTAAAATAATTACTATTAAATTGTGACGCCACGTTGTTAACCCTACATAGACCACCCTTCCAAATATCATTCTGCGGGATAGACATATATATAATTTAATTTCATTGCATAAAACTTGAATACTTTAAAACTTATCTTTCTTATGTTAGATTTTGCTCATCTTTTTGATTTTTTGCGTAATGAGTCCTGCGCCTGTTCTCTCGCCAGTCGTGTCAGGTAACCGTCCTACTGGGTTATGAGAGTAAAAGGAAGAGAGAGTGTCTTTGTAAATTGCGCACACACTTGGGCACTGTAAAACGTCTCCAGCGTGGCTGGACTGGTTTTAAATGAAATCGGCTACCGAGGGGAGGTATTATAATTATAATTAAAGACACATCACTAAGGAAAGCATATTATTATGTCAAATCCCATATACCTATATAGGTATTTTGTTTTCGAACTCCGTAAGTGAAAATAGCGCGAAGGGCACCTCAACCCTTTCCATTTTTTAAATAAATGTTCTGTTGTGGCAAGATCAATCAAAAGTCCACAATAAAAGCAAAATGAGACACTGGCTATTTTGAAGAACAACTAACAACATAACAACATCACAACATTCACAAGTCGTAAATCAAATGCTATCATCAATCATATCAACAAGAAGTAAAAAACCAACTCAATAATATAAAAACCTTGAAAAGGTTCTCTCAGAAGCTTACTAACTTTGAAGAACCACATTTTTTTTTATTCTTTACTTTAATTTTAACCCAACGACGTAAATTGTACAGGTGGGCTATTGTTACGAATCTATTTACACCTCGATCATTATAATCGGATCTGTAGCTTAGGAGCTACGGTGAGACTAACACACATACGTACATATTATGCCAAAATCATTACCCCTTTTGACTTCGCCGTAGTAGAGTAAAAATGAACTCAAAATGTTAATACATATACTCTATCTAGAGTTTAGACTCTAGATTCAATTTAATATAAAAACGTTAACTCAAAGAAAATAATATAATGTATTAATTGAAGAGCTTGTATTTTTTATTGGACGGTGTACATTTAAATTAATGGCATAATAAGCTGTTTCGTTAACAGAACGATAAAATTGTGTCCGAACAGAGTGTTTAAGAAAAAGCTCCTCAAAAGCTTATTAAGCTCGAATAAGCTCCAAAGCTCGGAATAGCCTCGATAATTACGCCGTAAACTGCGTCGAAGTTACGACGCATTGTCACACATACACGATGTCTCGCATTTTTTCAACTGCCCAAAAAGAGCTTTCGCCTTATCTCCCCTCTCTTTCAGGCGCACGGGCGAGAACGAGACAGAGGCAGCTGCAAGATGCCAGTCTGCCAGTGAGTGCGGGGACGCGCGGGTGTCGAATTAGTGCAAAAAGTAATTCAAGTGCGGTGCAAGTGTATGTGTTAGTGCAAAGTGTAACTGGATTTTTGGTGCTATGGCGATTGGACACTCAGGTTTGTGTAATTATTTTCGTAATCAATATTTAAATTGCGAACTAAGTTGTCTCTGTATACTGTGGGTTAGAGCTGATGGAAAACAATGAGAAGTTTGTATGTGAACAGAATTCGAAAAGCCTAAAAGTAAAATGTGGCGTGTCAATAATTATATTAGCGCAAAACTTTGATGTAGTATTTTATGGTAACATTGAATATAAGCCTTAACTATGTGCGCAAAATGTAAAATGACAGAAACCTTAAATTTTGATTAAAATGTGTTATTCCAGAGCCTAACCTGCCTAAGTAATTTTCATCGTTACTTAGTTTTTGTGTGAAAAACTAAGAAACATTATACTTTATTATAACTTAGTTTTGTTTTGTTATTTAATGAAAATTGTATGTATGTTTGGTTTGTACTATTTTTTTTGCGTTTTCCTCAAATATTACGTCCACATAGCGTTCGTTATTATCGAATATCGATAATTAATCGATATGTACATAGCTATGATATTAAAACAGACACATACAACCTCTTGTATCTCAAGTTATATGCTGACTTCCAAAATTCGTGTTTATATCCCAGAAGGTCTTTAACTACTAAATTAACAACAATTAAGCAATTTATTAGCCTAAAAAATTTAAAAGATGTTTTAATTTTTTTAATTTATTTTTCTAATCTACGTCTTCTGCCTACGGACTTCTGCCAGTTTTTTTTCATCACATTTGTAGGTAATTGTACAAAGTAATACTTTTTTTTACCTATATTTTATGCTAAGAAAAAATGGTTTTATTATTTTTCCGAAAAAACTATTACAAATTGTCAATTTTTTTATTAAAATTTAAGAAAAAAGCCAGCAAGCAAAACCAAACTTGAACCGTAACTTTTGCTGCTTTAAAAAGCTCATGTATAGGCGAGGAATAACCGCAACTAGCGCCACACTTTTTAAAATATTATATTTTACAATGACACAAAGATCTTATTAAAAAAAGTAATCGCTTCAAACTTTAAGTAAATCCAGAGCCTAAACTACATACTAAATTAATCTAAATCGGTTTATTAGTTTTTGTTTATGCAACAATCTATAAACAAAAAAAAAAGGTGACATTTTGTAGGTGCGGTATTTTCGGACAGACTTTTCCTCATTGTTATTTCAGACCTAAATTTTGTATTAATAATAATAATAATGTCTCCCACAACGATTTCGGTGACGGTGGCTTTTTAACTTTTTGTTCCCTCAGCGGGATTCGAACCCGCGACATCTCGCTCGAGCACCAACGTGCTCAACCACTGCACTACGGAGGTCATAAAATATATAATACACCCGGAGTTAGCTTTATTATAAAATTATAAGCTGAGTTTTTGCAATTGGGTCTTGGGTATTTCTCATTTCATTAATTCCCGCGTCAACACTCCTCGCCGCGACCCTCAATCATTATCATTACCGACATCATTATCCGTAAGCGCATCATTATATCATCGTTAATGATTCGTATCATTAATCAGACGATCGGAACTGAACCAGCTCCCGATACTGTATTAGATCTCAACGCGCGCGCTGTGCGACAGAAAACATTATAATTCATTTGTGTACTTTATAACCAGGTGGTACTTTATACGGTGCTGCTATGTGTGTGATAATATGTTGACGACCTCCGTAGCGCAGTGGTTCAGCGCGTTGGTGCTCGATCTCGAATGCGGGTTCGAATCCCGCCGAGGGAACAAAAAGTTTATCAAATGTTCCTGGGTCATGGATGTGTATAATATAATAAAAATCTTAAATATGTGTATAGTATAAAAGTATGAAATATATTTCCGTTGTCTGGTACCTGTGACACAAGTTCTTCGGATACTTAGCACGGGGCCAGATTGACGTGGTGTGAAGCGTCCATAGATATTATTATTATTAGAAATTTTACCCAGACTGGTGCAAGTAGGCCTTAGTAATGTAGGTTTATGGCACTATTTCTTGTTTCAAATAAATCAATCCCACAGAAACTGTGCATTTTCTCGCAATAGAAAGCAGTGGCGTAGAGTTTCTATAACTCCTTCCTATTGGTGTCACTTGGCATTTACGCCGAAATTACGTTGCGTAATAGCGTACAGCGTAACTTCGGTACAAGTTACTGAAGTTACGCTGTATCTGTAGCACATTATACGCTTCAATCAACACTAGATAACGTGTCCCATACAAAAACAAAGCTAAAATATGTCTGTGTATAGGCCAATAGAGCTACATTTGTTTCATAACGAAATTAGACAGAAGTTTGAAAACATTACAAAGTGGATTTGGTGATTTGTAATCGCTGATTATGAACTTCGTAATGTGATAGCCATGGCATCTTGAATCAGATCCCTGGGTACACAGGAGTTGCAGTGGTCGAAATGAGTGGTAGACCGTCGGCCCATTAGTCTATACAATACAAATATACTTTATTGTGCACATAACAAATAACAAGACAAAAATAGACATGCATACAAATGCCTTATTACTAGATAGCAATTTCTTTCAGACTTATGGTGTTAGAGAAAACAATGCTAGAGAATGGGAGTTGCGCAAAAGTATCTAATACTAATATTATAAAGCGGAAGAGTTTGTTTGTTTGTTTGTTTAAACGCGCTAATCTCAGGAACTACTGGTCCGATTTGAGAAATTATTTTTTTGTTGAATAGTCCATTTATAGAGGAAGGCTTTAGGCTATGATATTTTGAACTTTTTCATGAAAATAAAAAGATTACGAATGAACTAGAAGTTGCGACGGTTTTCGAAAAGTTTTTTGCTGACATTCCGGTTTCAACTACAAAACATTTAAATTCCTCACTTATAGCAGCTGAAAAACTACTCAGAGATAATGTAAAGGAATGTGATGTCAATTTTAAATTTAAAGAAATAGATTCCAGAGACATTTTAACCGCGTTTAAGATGTTGAACATTAAAAACACTGCTGATCTCTGGGGCATGTCTACAAGAATTATGAAGTCAATAATTGACATCGTAGCTCCTTATCTAGCCATGATTTTCAATGATTGTATAAAAAGTGGTGTTTTTCCTGATTTAATGAAGCACAGCAAAGTTATACCCCTGTTTAAAGCGGGAAATAAATCTGATCCATCTAATTACAGACCTATATCGATTCTACCGACTTTTAGTAAAATATTTGAAAAAATTATCTTAAAACAGTTGTTATTACACTTTAATTTAAACAATTTATTACACAGTAATCAATACGGTTTTACTAAGGGTCGATCAACGACGGATGCTGGTATGGGTCTTCTTTGTAGTGTTTTTGATGCTTGGGAGGGATCGCAGGATGCATTAGGTGTATTTTGCGACCTCTCCAAGGCCTTTGATTGTGTGGAGCATGCTACATTGATCAGGAAATTACAACACTATGGCATAAGAGACTCGTCACTCAGCCTTTTGAATTCTTACCTTAAAAATAGGATTCAAAAGGTGGAGGTTAATGGAAAAAGGTCCACAGGGACCAAAATAGAATTAGGGGTCCCCCAGGGATCCATATTAGGCCCCTTTCTTTTTCTCATCTATATAAATGACTTACCTTACTTAGTTAAGGAAAAACATGAGATAGTACTTTTTGCCGATGACACTTCACTAATTTTTAATGTGAAGCGACAACAATCAAATTACGACGAGGTAAATAGTGCTCTCTCAAAAATAGTACATTGGTTTAATGTTAATAACTTACTTTTAAATTCTAATAAAACAAAATGTTTGAAGTTTAGCTTGCCCAATGTCAGGCAAGTACAAACCAATATACTATTAAATGATGAGAAAATTAACTTAGTGGACACCACTGTGTTTCTAGGTATAACATTAGATTGCAAATTACAGTGGGGTCCACACATTGCCAAACTAGCAGATAAGCTCAGTTCTGCAGCATATGCAGTCAGAAAAATTTGAGAAATTTCTGATGAAGACACGGCGCGACTAGTATATTTTAGTTATTTTCACAGTCGAATGTCTTACGGCATCCTTTTATGGGGAAATGCAGCCGACATCAATACAATATTTGTGCTGCAGAAGCGAGCTATACGTTCCATTTACAAGATGTCGTCCTTTGAATCTCTGAGAGAAAAGTTTAAGGAAATAGGAATATTGACCGTCGCCTCTCAATACATTTTGGATAATATAATGTATGTCAGAAAGAACTTAAATAATTTTAAAACGAAAAGCGACAACCACTGTAGAAATACAAGAAATAAACACAAGTTAGATATACCTATGATCAGGCTTAGCAAAGTAAGCAAATCTTTTAAAGGTCAATGTATACGCCTATACAATAAGATCCCAGAAAACGTTCAAAATTTTTCCATCAATAAATTCAAAAAAGTAGTTAAAGAACGTTTGTGTGCTAAAGCTTATTATAAGATTAATGACTTTGTTAATGATAGCACACCCTGGGAATAAGGTGGCCACTTTCGAGGCTATTTCTATATTATATAGTATATATAATTTTGTAAATTGTAATTTATGTTAAGTTATAACATTGTTATATATATATATTTTTTAAAAAGAACAATTTTCCCATCTTTTTGCTAAAAGGTGGCCCCGAGCGAGTTTCTTACGCCGGTTCTTCTCGCCGGGTTAGAACCCGAACCGATGGTAGGTCATCATGTAGGACAATTCTAAAAGTGTTAGTAACTAACCTATTTGGAAATAAAAGATTTTTCATTTTCATTTTCATTAATGAAACATTACGCTGCGACCAATAAGAGCGAAGCGCCAGTGAGAAATGTTGCAAAAACGGGGAAAATTATTTCATTTGAGGACTTTTGTTGCGTGCGCTGCATAAACGGTTTAAGTTACTCAAAAACCACGCGAACGGAGTTGCGGGAACAGCTATATTTCATAAAATAAAAGTAAATTAAATAAAATAATACACAAATACATATCATAGGTATACATACAATAGATAAACCTACATGATATTTTAATTTGTAATACTGTGTGTAACCATAAATTCAAGTCTACCTTAAGGACCTTTGTGTATTTAGGTATAAAGAGGAAACACCACGGGTTAGAGAAATTCAAAACAGGTATTTGTGAAGTTTATTGATATCTCACAACTGCCCGATCAAACCGATAGAGACAACTGCAGTTTAAACTGAAAATACATATTAAAGGTACGAAAAACCGACGTTTAAGAGACCCCTGGTTTCTCCTCCAAAACTTAGCCGATTTAGGTATTTTTTTTTCATTTTGAACCAAAGAAAGGTTGGAGCTATGTTTCGTGTTTTGATTTTATATAAATCTGTACACTCCAATTTATTTCCTGGATGTTTAAACACAGCCTAAAATCGGGCCATATTTTTTAGGTTTTGGAACGTTTGTATCTGCCTTAATCATTAATTTATGAAAAAAAAAACATAATGAAGTACTAATACTATGCGATAGTAGATTTTTTTTTCTCTAGTAGCATTATGGGTCGCGAAATAGGGGTCGCGTAGACCCATATTTCTGTATGGATAAACGTTCGTTGTGTTTCCTTTCAAAGTTGTAAATATCTCATCATAACGTACGAAATTCCACATCGAGCCTAATTCTTATTCATAGTTTGATAAAATTAGATTATAGTACGAGTAGCGGTTAATATGATTGGCGCCTTTACTGCCTCGTATTAATTACGGCTTTAATTAATAGCGAGCAGTAAAATTAAATAAAATTAAACATCCTAGAGGCCCGAATTAGCATACCGACTTGGAATCATTTATCTGCTGCTATCAGAAGTCAATCAAATGACAAACATTATGGTTGCTAAATTCGTCGTATAATGATGGTAATTACTGACTTAATAAATAATTAATAGACGTTGTTAAATAATGCGGGAACAGTATATTTTGCCGTCAGATAATATCCTTAGGCGTTAGGTGTCTGAAAAAAATTGGACCTTCCCATCATTCCCGCGAGGGACTATATATCCGGAAATGGACAGTAACGTTAAAATTTAACCCTTCGTTAAATGTCAAGTTGTCCCTCTCGTAATTCCTATTAATGAATGAGAAGGCATGGTAATTTAACAAGCCGTTGACATGCGTTGGTTAAATCGGGACTGAGGGCGTGTTTCACCAAGCAATGTTAAAGTTCATCCATCGTTAAATATCAAGTTGTCCCTCTCGTTATTCCTGTCAATGAATGAGAAGGCATGATATTTAAACATGCCGTTAACACTGACATGCGTTGGTGAAATCAGGACTTAAACTCATACGAAAAGTCTGTCTGAAATAATATGGAAGAAAACTTCCCGATTTTCGAGCCTACAAAGTATTTATCCGAATTTTGCAAATAACAGTTACTTATAAGCCGTTATATTTACTTGTTCCTTCGAATATTTTTTTTCATCTGAACACTGTGGCGTTTATTTTATGATCGGCAATAAAATAAACTAGTTGAAATAAAATTAATTGGCAATAATAAAATTGTCTTGTAAATACATAAAACTGTCTTGTTCTGTTTGTTTATTGGTTTATACTCCCAATGGTTCAGTGCCCGGATACATCGAGGATCATTGGTTCGACTCCAAGCAATAAAGCTGTAATATTGCACAACCTTGTTAATAAAGATTTAACAACCGCTATTTTTTTTAATAACTTAAGGCTGCGTGTATTTATACTGAAAATTGCAATACTTTTAATTTTTTTTAATAGTGACCTTTTGCAAAATCACAAAAAATATTTAATAATCTTCATTATATTTACCAGAAGATTATCGTTTTATAAATCAAAATTCTTGTTTTAATCAAATCCACAAACTTTATTCTTGCTCTGTTAGCTACCACAAACAAGAGTTCCGTCCAAGAAATTCTTGGGCGACTTATCAAAATGAAGGTACTCACGAAAAATTTGCTTGATACTAATCAAGTCAAAACCATGTATGGTTGAACCCTGACTATATAGCTTAAAACAATATGCAAAGTAGGTACTTTCTTAATGTTATTATAACCTTTTTTCTCTTATTAGTGACGCGAGTATGAAAATTACCTCAGTATTTATAAGTAAGGCAAGGACAGGGGACTATTTTTTAAATTTTCGCTATATAGTCTAAATTTTTGCCCCTTTCTCATACAAATAGCCATACTTCTGTAACCATGGATGTTATTTTGTATCTATTGACAGATCGTTCATTTAAATCGGATCACTGGTTTAGACGCGACAGTGAAACATACATGCATAGTCTGACGAAATCAGTATGTCTATCCCTTTCTTATGACTTACCCGTTGTACTGCTGAAACGTAAGCTGAACCGTATTCTCAAGTCATAAAAGAAGCATGTAAAAATACTCTTTATTACTTTATTATCGGTTAAAATGTAGATAAATCGAAGTATTTAAAAGATAAACCAATCTGCCTCATTAATTGGGTAACAATTTGCCGGAATACTTTATATCCCAAGATAAGGCTATCTGAAGCTTACGATCGAATAAAAACATTGAATAGCTTAATGCCTGCCAAATAAGCGATAGTCTTAAGGTTTCGGGGCCCTCATTTAGGATGCCATCGTTATCTATCGCCTGCGAAGTTTGAAATCAAAATGTATGGAATTAGACATAAGCTTTGCTAAATGACGGGCGAATTCGAATGTCATTTAGCGAAGCTTGTGTCAAATTAGATAAATAGCAATGTCATCTTGAATTAGGGGCCAGTATAGGGAACCCTTACAGTTTCGTTCTGACCGTTCGTCTATAAGTGTAAAATAGCCAAAAGTGGCCGTTTTAGCAATTACTTATGACATTAAATACAGTATAGGATTTAGAGCTGTAATTAAATGCCAATAAATTAGTTTAACTATTTACTTAGAGTTTTAACCGATTACTTTTTTTAATAAGATCTTTGTGTCGTAAAATTTATTTTACCAACAGTCGCCTTGCCTTATCGTTAAAAATCGTTATAAAATACATAATTGTTATCAAAACCCATACTTTAATCTTGTAACAGCTGATCGTCCACTTCCTCTGAAGAAAAATGTTCGCAGTCGGAGTCTCGGCGGTCCGCACAGCATCCTGTCAAACTGTTTTTACGGCTTCGTTCGTAATATACAATGCCGGTGCAACATATTGCAGATCCTCGCAAAGATAATATTTATTTATACTTCAGACGCCATCGAGAGAGTTCGGATAAGTTATATACGATTATGTACACTCAATAAAAACTTAGGAATAATAACGAAAGATGGTAGTGAACTCTACAAACTAATGTATAGTACGGCCGAGATAAATTTAACCTAAACGTAAACAAAGCCGTCTATGACACAACCATAGATAAGTCAGTGATGCCAATATTAATGCAATGATTATTGTCGGCTACATGAATCCATAGACTATAGACAATGTTCTACAGTCAGCAGTAAATGTTTTTTATTTGATGTTTAAATATATTAATTATTGTTTAATTGTTATAAAATGTATTGGATAATGAAGTATGATCCTTTAATATACCTCTGAAAGTGTTGATAAATGTGGACAATAAGTGAATAAATGAAAATTTCGATGTTTTCGGTTTGTTTACCTTTAGGTTAAATTTATTAAGGTAATACTTTTGTCTAAACTCCACCAGACAGTGTTAAGATCCTTAATTACTTTATTTTTCTTTAAGTTCAAATAGCACAGAAATTTGGTTCTTACAGGCTAAGTAGTTTAAAATCCATATTTTCTTGTTTTTCCTCTTAAAGTACTACTTAAGTTTTGCCACTTTCAAGCACTACTTCAACGGCATACTATTATGTTTTAATGTTATCTTCAATCATACGTCATATAACTCACTGATAAAACAGGTAGTTCGGATTTCACTAAACGATTTCATACCGACACCGCGTCAATGCGTGTGTATACCGACATACTGGGGCCTTACTCTCCAAACCGATCCGATTTTGATTCAGATTCGATAGTGCCGCATACTTCCCAATAAATTGACGTTTGTTTTTTTTTATTCTCAGTCGTACCATATATATACCATATCAATATATGGTCGGGAGTACGAAAAGTTGCGATCTAACGATTTTTCTTATCCTGGTAAGTTTCAAAGTAATCCACCAGATAAAATACCAAGAGCCGCGGAGATCGAACTGATTTCATTCTCGATTGTGTTGAAAGTAAGCCTGCTGCGCGTATTCCATTGCGATTACGACAAACCTCGAAATTTATGTTGCCAACTTACGCAGAATCCGTCTGTGAATTTGCCTAATTGCATAGAATCGGTAAGTAATTCTGCCAAATTGCACAAAATCGGTCTGGCTACTAGCCAATACTTAATTTTACAGTACCAAGCGATTTTATTATCGAAAACTGTTGGACACCAATGTTGCTTAATATCTGTAAATCACAATACTATAAATTTTGGTTTTATAGTTCATCGATGGTAGTTTATGTCAGATTTTAAGTATTAAATACCATTGATATATTAATTTATGGCCTTCGCAGTATTTTAAACTTTGTTGTTATGGTATAAGGAATATTTTGAGTTAGCAGAGTTTGGTTTGAACTAGTTAGTTTCTTATGAATTAAATATTTAGTAACTTGCGGTCTACCCGCCAAATATGGAAATTATTCGAATGTGTACATTGTTTAAAATACACAAGGACTGAGGCATATACAGCTCATATATTTCAGTCTCTTTTTTATACAAATACAAATATATACTTTATTGTGCACATAACATTACACATTAAAAATACATCATCATCAGCTTGAAGACGTCTACTACTGAACATAGGCCCTCCCCCAAGCACTTCCACAACGACCGGTCGTGCGCTGTCTGCATCCAACGGCTGCCCGCGGCTCGGGCCAGATCGTCGGTCCTTATAAATACCACAATACATTAAATTAGACATGCACACAAGGGCCTTATTACTTGAAAGCAATTACTTCCAGGCAACCCTTTGGATTTTTGACATTAGAAATAAACACGCGTAGAATGATAGGTTATGTGAAAAAGTTTTTTATGTAAAGTTTCCAGTTCTATGTGTTGTTTACATAATATAAAAAATGCTGATTTCTTTTTCAATGCTGGTGTAAGCAAATTATTATCTACTTTACCAAATAAATATATAGGATCACTAGCTGACCCCACTTCGTTGAGCATACAAACCGTTTAAACCTTCCCTGAACTTCCATGAACATTTCCACCAAAATTAGTCGAATCGGTTCAGCCGTTCTCGAGTTTTAGCGAGACTAAGGAACAGCGATACATTTTTATATATAAGATTTGAGATTTTTAGTACTTTAAGGCCCCGTGTCACCAACACCTGTTAGTGCTTATCACTTGTCTAAAAGTATGTCTTCTCTTTCCTTAATACGGACAACGAAAGAGGCAACATGTTACGTAATCAACGATTAGCTCTAACCGGCGATGGTGGAATGGGCCTCATGTTTCAGTTCGATATAAAATTATGAATAAGTAAAAGCCATAAAAATAAGTACACATAAAATATGAAACACGTTGTAGAAAGCAATAAAGTATTGAGCGGTTTCAGTTCATAAATATTAATGCTCGTTCGATAATACGTCGATAATACAAATGAATATTTATATTCACGTAAGTGGTTATATACCTGCCGTAGATATAGTGGCTGATGTACCCGAAGTACCTCATTGGAATAGTAATAATATCAAAAACTAAATAAAAAAAAAACCCCTGACTTAGTTTCGATTTCACCAACACTAACATGTTAAAGTTAATCCTTCGTTAAATATCATGTTGTTCCTCTCGTGATTCCTAACAATGAATGAGAAGGCATGGTATTTTAACAAGCCGTTAACATTAACATGCGTTTGTGTAATCGCGACTTAGGACGTGTTTCACCAAGCAATGTTAAAGTTAACGCCATGTTAAATATCATGTTATCCCTCGCGTATTTTCTGTCAATGAATGAGATGGCATAGTATTTTAACATGGCGTTAACTTTAACATTGCTTGGTAAAACACGGCCATAGCGTGTAACATTCCTATCACACCTAACATACACCTGATGACCTTGAATACCTGAACCGGTTTCCACCAAACATAGCTAAGAACACTCTCGACTGAAATACCTTCCAACCAAAAAAACCGGATTAAAATCTAATCATCCGTTCGGGAGCCACGATGCCACAGGCACACATACACATTTACACAGACACGCGTAATTTTTTTTTAATTTAAATTTTTAATTGCGTCGGGGGTTAAAAAATAGGCACACCGGTTCTGGGGACGATCGTATGTGTATGTGTGTGTGTTTGTCCGCCCAAAACGACCGATAGCCTTATGTCGTAACTCATATTTAACCCCACCCACTAACTACGCTCTCAAGTTTTGGCTTTGATTAACAAAAACTGATTAAAGTTATAACTCTTGAGAATGATTAAGTACCAGGTGCGGGATTGCCCTTCAAGAAAAACAATATTTCATAATAATACGATATTACGATTAACCGAATGTAATTACCTAATCCTTTCTTAATTTCAAAGTTAACACTAAATTAAACAAATAAAACAATATTTATACTCAATAAAAATAAATTGCGATCGTCTCGAAAATTAAGTGCCACTTAAATAAATTAGTCGCAAGTTGTGTTTGTTAACAAAAAGACTGCGACAAGATTATTCACACCTTTTTGTGCCCGACGAAGATCCAAATTACAGTCATAATAAAACCAAATGGAACAAGGCGAGGACAAATTCTGATATTAAGTAAAAGATCTGAGAAATTCTGTCATTGTAACTTTATTGGCATTAAAGGAATTTTAAATGATTTGCAAACAGCGTCAACGTACATGGCCGGCATAATCCGAAACGGATTACGCGAGATCTGGTGAATTTCGTCACGGATTTCGTTATGTCTGGCAGAATCTGCGACATATTCCGCATGGCTTAATGGATTCTATGTGGTCTTGTGTTGAGGCGGTGTCATTGTTGGAATATTGTGCCTCTCCATTCTACACAATCCCAAAATCCAGTAGGATGAAGGGTATCTACCCTGCTGGAGCATCTGCTGGAACATGTAGGATCTACCAGTGTCAAAGGCTGGTGCTCATTTAGAGGAAAACCTTTACCTGTATATTTGGTGATATTTAAGGTCTTCCAAATGTCAGGGTAACCAAAAAGTACGGTTTTCCGCACTTTTTATCACACAACCGTACCATTTTCCTACCTTATGAATTGTACTGGTAATTCATTTTTTATACAAACTATAAAAGGGTTACTATGAGAAGACTATAGCATTTTAAATATTATGGCAAAACCGTTACGTTACGTAAATACTTTTAAGATAAAACGACCCTTTCAGAAAGCCAGTCGTACTTTATTGGGAAATAAGGGATACCGATATGGCGTTATAGAAACCCTACGCCCCTAGATTCTACCATCAGTATTCTACATATACCACTACAAGACTACATATGCCACGTCCAGAACGCCGCCGGTTGGAAGTTGCTCTTGGTCAGCTTATCGTAGGTCGGTTGCCAGTCGTACGTGCTGTCGCTCATGAGCCAGGGGTTAGGGATGAGCCGCTTCGTCTCCTCGACGCCGTACAGCGTCATCTCGATGACGGCACGGAAGGAGAACTGGAACCGGAACTCGATCATCGCCACGCTCTTGAAGTACGCGAAGCAGTTGCGGCTGCGAATGGTTTAAGGTGTTGGATTTATCATTAATTACTAATATTAATAATAATAGCTCCCCTCACTGATGACTGATGTCGATAGCACATTCTATTGAAACCATGCCAGCTACGCAGGAGTTATTTTATAGTGCCCAAGTGTGTGCGCAATACACAAAGACACTCTCTTTTCCTTTTACTCTCATTACCCCGTGGGACGGTAAACTGACACGACTTTTTCCATGCCCATCCGACGCATGGATTTTATCTTTCTTGTCAGACAATCAGGTGTTCGGCCTGCATTGTCCTAACCAAACTTGAAAACAACATTTGTTTTTCCAACGCGGGATTTCAACCCACGACCTCCGGGTCGAGAGCGAAGCTCTGAACCACTAGATCACGGAGACTGATTACTAATATTACTAATGGTAAACTCCTCTATTTCATTGAAACACCGATCAAGGTTCTGCTGATGTCCACTTCTGTCGCGTATTTACCTGTAGTCTCGCTAATTAGTATCAAGAGGCATTCCATTATCTGACCTGATTATCCAACTAAAATTTGACAAGCAAATTGGACATATATGTTCGAGAGTAATTTAAATTCGTATCAAGTAACGTGTCGCATCTTCAGCACACTGGCTGTAAGTTTACATGACTGCTCACAGTGAAGTAGTTGACTACAATTATTTGACTATTTGATGCCATGAGTTCTTCGTTGCGAATAGTGAGAAAAACTCATTCTTAGCCACAGTGCTGCAGCGCACATGTGATTCTGCTATCACCAAGTTGACTTTCAAGTTTGGCACTCACGAGCGGTCGTCCTTGAACCCGAAGCCCTCACGGTCTCCAGTGTAGTCGCGCACGCAGTGGTGCTCCACCCACACTGCCGCATTGGTGCGCGCGTTCACCTCCAGATTCACCACGGCGCAGCGGACGCTCATTATCTGCATCACTGATACCTGAAATTTACACATTATGGGTCATATTTTATGGAACTTTTAGGGGATGTTCGGAAGATATAACGTCATTGTTATCACTAACGGCTCCGTCGGGTGCCAGAGTAAGAATATCATCAACTATCTTGCCCATGGATATAGTAAAAAGCGACACAGGGAATATTCGGAAATGGGCAGCGTTTCCACAGAAATTGCTCTTATTTTAACATTTCCCTGGCCAACGAGCGTGCCAGGCGTGGCGAGTATAGGCAACTACCCCCATAATATAAAAATTTGGGGAAGGCTTTGGTCCAGCTGTTGCCTCTCAGTAGAAATGTATTCGACGTTCGATATGAACAGCAAGATTCGTAAAAATTGCTAGGCGGCCATGTGAAGTCTTATGGAACTTTAAGATTTGTGGGGTTTTTGATGGCATCATCATCACTCACAAAGAAGAACCCCTGCACGAAGTTCTTGTTGGCGAGCACCTCGCTGTTGTCCTTGTACAGCACGTTACCGCGGTGCTCGCGCTCGCACTGCCCCTGGCTGTTTGGCACTCTTGTCTTTGTCACTGCAAACGACATCAACATCACTTCTATCGTTATATATTGATAGAAAGAGAAGTGAGATACATATTGAAGAATGGCATGGCTGAAAAAACCAGTGGGAAATATGGTCTGAATGCTCCAAGTGAGCGACGATTTCGGTGACTCAGTACCAAAAAGGCTGACATTGAGTTCAGGTTGTATCTATACTCTGTACTCCTACCATCATACATCTCCAGCTTCAGCGGGGAGACTCTTCGGAACATCAAGAGGCGTTCTCCATCTTCGTAGTCTGCGTGGCGACGGATCACCACCTCTTCTATCCACGGTACGTAGCGGTGCAGCGGCAAGAAGCGGGCAGGCGCGCCGCAGCCCGGACCACGCGTGCTGAACCCTAGCTGACGAAGAACTCACTTTTTAAGATTTATCTGATTAACATACTAAAATATCAAAACGGCTTTAAGACGTAACACAACAGCCGTTTTTCCCAAATCGAAATATTTCTGTAGACCCCTATGGGTATACGCGCCTGCTTAATGCCGCTACAGTAGAGTAGTACATAACATTTTTTTTCCTGAATATACTAATAGAACGTCCCTATCTTTTCCTTTTTTCATACATAAATTATTATAATAGATATGGACGTTCAAAAACCTAAAAAATATGGCTGTGTCCAAACATCCAGAAAACAAATTTTAGCATATTTTATAAAATCAAAACATAGAAACATGGATCAAGCCTTTAATTACTTTATAAGGAAAAAAGTACTTAAGTCAATTAAATTTTGGAGGAGGAAACAGGGGTTTTCTAAACACCGATTTCTTGTGCTTTTGAAATGTAATTTCACTTCAAGGTACAGTTGTCTCTATCGCGCTAGTGCTAGCTAGCTAGGGCACTGCGAGACAGCAATAGATTTTTTGGATTTCTGTATCCCGTTTAACGACAAGTTAAATTCCAATGTCGACCCATTGAAATTCAATTCAAGAATAGGATAACGACATCTTGACCTACGCCAACGCCATCGTTTGAAGTAACTAGCGTGTATATGCCGTGATGCTTGCCTAGGTGCTCACCAGGGTCCACTGTCCCCAGTTCTGTTTCGCTACCAGCGCCACCCCGGCCTCCCACACGCACGGCGCGGCTGCCGTCGCGGTCGCGCAGACCGGCGACACCGGCGACATGGCTTTGTGGTCCAGCTGGAAGAAAGCCTCATAGAGAGTCCAGACCAGTAGAATCCAAAAGTCAAAATATACTCAGCTCATACTTAGCCAAGTCTAAAAAACACAAAATTGCCAAAGCCTTGGTTGAATACAAGAGGTTCTATATATGTACCTATACAGGGTGTCCCAAAAATCAACGATAAACCGAAAACGGGTGATAGGCCAAGTCATGACAGTTATGAGAAAAATGTGAAAAAAAATCTTTGTCATGTATTTTTCACATTATAAGGACTTTTAAAAATATCGGAAAAACTGACACCCTGTGATGGTCTTTCATGTCCTAAGACTACAAATATTACTTTTTTGTGATTTTTTTTTCGGTATTGTAGTCATGACTAACCCTTCTGTAAATCACAATTCATAATTTAAACATACCTGCCTCAGTTTTCAATAAAATGGTGTGTTTTGCCCAAGATTAAATTCAAAATAATTACTACACCCAACTTTAATCGTCTGTACTGTAAAAAAAAATTACTACAGTATTTTGGCAAGTAACTTTAAAAGATGGCGCATTTAATCTGGATTCCAAAATGGTATGATACTTGCTGGATTACTTCTTTGTTGAGGAAAAAAAAATTTTTTTAACGGAACCGGATGTTAGGCCAACTCTGTTTAAATTTTTAAAATGTTGGTATTAAGTTGTTATGTGACGACGATGAGTGACGTCATCTTGTCTAGAGTGAGCGAGACAGACAGTGACGCTCAGTGCGAGTGAGATAGATAGTGACGCCAACCCGACAACACAGTGATGAACGTGCAAAACTGCAGTACGTTACGATCTTTCGTTCATTGCGCATCTTTCTGTATCCGTATTGACTTCGTACTTACAACTGTGCTTCTGTTTATTGGACTTGATTTGCTTTGTGATTTGGTTTTATCTGCCCCGTTTCTGACGACCCTGGACTTGTTTTACTGTCGTATCTTCGGTTGTAGTGTGTGATTCCATTGTAGTGTGTTATCATGCCATCTCGATACACCGCACAAGAATACACCAATATGCATCTCATCTATGGAGAATGCTTATGCAACGCTAATGCTGCAGCTAGAATGTATCGTGAGAGATACCCAAACGCTGAGCGTCATCCTGATTATCGGGTATTTATTAACGTGCATCGGTCACTCTTAGAGGGTCGATTCCCTAATCAAAATACCAGCGAGGGAAGGCCTTTCATACGAGGACGAAGTGCTTGAGGCGGTCGAACAAGACCCGAGTATCTCAGTACGTGGGATTGAAGAGAACATCGGAGTGCCCAAAAGTACTGCACATCGTATTTTGCAAAAGAACCAGTTTCATCCTTACCATGTACAACGAGTACAAAGCCTGTTACTCCGAGACTACCCAGAGAGATTGCAATTTTGTCAAACGATGTTGCAGAGATACAGAGATGATCCGCGATTCTTTGAAAAAATTCTGTGGTCTGACGAATCCACGTTTAAAAAAGATGGTTACATGAACCTCCATAATTTGCACGAATGGCACGTGGATAATCCACATTTGATGCGGGAAGACAGATCGCAGTACCGGTTTAAGGTGAACATGTGGACGGGAATTTTGAATGGTACTGTTATTGGTCCATTTGAGCTACCGGAGAACTTAACTGCCGAGGTTTATTTGGACTTCTTACAGAACCAATTACCAGATTTGTTGGAAGAAGTGCCACTAAACATTTACGGCAGCATGTGGTACCAACAAGATGGCTGCCCAGCACATTACGCTCGCACAGTACGAGAGTTTCTCGACCGAGAATACCCCGATAGGTGGATTGGGCGGGGTGGTACAATTTCGTGGCCTGCCCGTTCACCTGATTTAAATCCCATTGATTTCTTTTATTGGGGAACAATAAAAGAAAAAGTGTACTCTAAACCAATTCGAGATTTAGCCGAGCTGCGCCAAAAAATTACAGAAGCTGCTGAACACATTAATTCAAGAAGATACGCCCGTCTTATTACGCGATCATTTTTAAGAAGATGTAGGGCTTGCATTAGAGCTGAAGGCAAACAGTTCGAACATTTGCTGTAAATCTTTGTAAATTAAAGTAATAACTGAAGAAATCCATTGACTGACTTTTATTTCGAACTTGCACCTAAAACTAACTAATTACATACTTGATAACAAGGTGGCGTCTGTTCTGTATCTCAACCACTCACATTTTCAAAAGAGCGTTGTATTCATACCTGAAAATTGAAGTCTTAAAAATGCCTACACTGCAATACAATTTTTTTTTAATAAAAAAGCACCCGCACTTAGCGTCACTGTCTGTCTCGCTCACTCTAGACAAGATGACGTCACTCATCGTCGTCACATAACAACTTAATACCAACATTTTAAAAATTTAAACAGAGTTGGCCTAACATCCGGTTCCGTTAAAAAAATTTTTTTTTCCTCAACAAAGAAGTAATCCAGCAAGTATCATACCATTTTGGAATCCAGATTAAATGCGCCATCTTTTAAAGTTACTTGCCAAAATACTGTAGTAATTTTTTTTTACAGTACAGACGATTAAAGTTGGGTGTAGTAATTATTTTGAATTTAATCTTGGGCAAAACACACCATTTTATTGAAAACTGAGGCAGGTATGTTTAAATTATGAATTGTGATTTACAGAAGGGTTAGTCATGACTACAATACCGAAAAAAAAATCACAAAAAAGTAATATTTGTAGTCTTAGGACATGAAAGACCATCACAGGGTGTCAGTTTTTCCGATATTTTTAAAAGTCCTTATAATGTGAAAAATACATGACAAAGATTTTTTTTCACATTTTTCTCATAACTGTCATGACTTGGCCTATCACCCGTTTTCGGTTTATCGTTGATTTTTGGGACACCCTGTATAATATGTTACAACCAGCTCATGCTAACAGAGCTTTACATGCCATTCCGCCAAGCAGTGACATAATTACATTAAATTAGAGCAGGAAGGATTGATTCTCTTACGAATAGGTAAAGTTACTCAGTAAGTAAGTTTTTTAATATTATTTAAATTTTATCACTTAATGAATTTGCAAAATATGTAACAAGGCCATCTTTTAATGTATGGACCACTAATTATACAAACATAGTTAATTACGTAAAAGAGAAAGTATTGTTAATAGATGTTACAAAATAATTGCATTAAATTAAACAAAACATTATTATTATTAATTATGTATTGCGGACACACAAGTATTGTGATCTGTGCAATTACCATTTTGTTTCATTGTTAACCTCATTTATATTTCATAATCCTTACAAAGTTGGCCTTTGCATCAGATGTTTGATGATTTTGACCACTCTTTCAATACTGTAGTGTTTAAATGTCGCATGGTTGCCCAGCACATACGGCATCACAACACAGTCGGCCTAGTCCAGAGGAATGACTGGTCAATAAGTCTGGGGCCAACCATGTGCGGGTTTTCTCACGATGTTTCCTTTACTGTTAGAGCGTATGTATCAACTTGAGATCTGAAGAAGACTACACATAGTAGTAGTACTTACACGTAGACAGATAGAATCAAAGTTAAAGAAATAAATAAATGTTTATTTAGTCTAATTAAATGTTTATCGGGCATGGTCATTTGCATTAAATAATAATATAAATACAAAATCGTTGCCGAACTTTAGGAACTCAGGCGTGTTTTGAAGGTCGTCAAGTCGAGACGTTTACACCTGCCGAAAGCTTGTCTCGAACTCGTCCGTTTTGTGAGGCTTTGCAGAGGTCGTTAAAAGCGGCACAGATATTTTATTTCTCAATTAATTCATCGATCTGCGATAAAAATATTTATAATGCTTGGCTTTTTTAAAGAATTCTTTTCGAAAACACCCCAATCTAAACACTGAACATGGCAATGTGATTTTACGAAATGTTAAATCAACCTTTTCTCAAAGCAAAAAGGGTTTAACAAAATATATAAATATCCTACAACTATTTAGTTAAATACTCACCTCCGATATGTACATCAAAGATTTAGTTGCACCGGTTGTGGGACCTTTTTTCGGGGAAATCACTACGTAACTGTATAACTTAAAAAACCGACTTTAACGAGTATAAATTTCTCAAGGATACCATCATCAGATCCTTACCTGATGACTGTGGTACCACCTGGGAAGTATACCTTATCAAACAAAAAAAATTGCAAATCGGTCCAGACGTCTTTGAGTAATCGGTGAACATACATTTAAAAAAATCGAGGAATAAAGAACTTCATTATTCGAATACTTTTTAAAAATCTGTTTCAAATTCAGTTTCTTTTCAATATCACATTGTTCTTACCTTTGATTTATAGTAAAACTCTGCACAGTCTTGATCCTCAACTAAATTCATTTTCAACAGCTCTTTGTGTAGTTCACCGTCGTCTAACAACAATTTTCCCGTGATTAATATTCTTTAAGAATTAACTAAAAATTAGACACTGTATTTTCGAGTGACATCGCGTGGTATCATGCAATCTGTTATTTTATTTAGTCCACATAATATGTACATTGTACATATTTACATACTTGTTGTAACTTAAGTACTTAAATACATGTTGCGTAGGTTGATATAAAATAAATCACAAATAAATTTTGAAAGAAAATAAAAAATATATTCTTTCAAAATGAAAGTTAACAGGCTTTTTTCGGAAAACCCACAAAAAATACTGGTTCAACCCCAGCCCGCCGAGAGGAAACGGCGGGCGTAAAGACTGTATAAGTTTAGTAAACTGACACCTTACCATCGGTAGTTTTTACAGCGTACATGTCGGAGAATGAACCGGCACCCCTCACCGGCAGGCAGACAGGCAGCACTGGACCTATGGCGTAATATTAATTTTGGAATTTGCCTAGGCAAGACGCCAGTCGCCATGGCGAGTCCATCATACACAAACACGGATGAATAACTTGTAAACTACCAAATCAATATACAAGGTTTTGCAGAACATAACAAGTAGATTTTGTGCGAAACACTACAATAAGCTTAGCACTAACAATTGAAAACCATGAATCATGATTTTCATACAATATTTACTTTATAACCTTACACTTTACTTGGTGACATATACAGTATGTCCCACGGCTTATATACCAACCCGAATATAGTGTGAAGAGAGGGACGCGTAGAGCATTTTTTGTTTTGGCACCTCATATGAATTACTTACCACAACGCGAAGATCTCCAAAAAACACAAAACAGATGAGATTCCCTGGTCAGTCAGTGTTATCTTTAATAGTGGTTGGAGCTTATAAGCTCTTCACATCCCAAACAACCACTATGCTATAGCGTAGTGTAGTAATAGGTATATTAAGTCTGAGTTCAGTAGTCATTTCAAGTCAAGTGGTGTTCGCGTTATTTTAACACGAAAAAGGTTTTTGGGGATGTTTGTTACGTGTGCGGCGTGTGTCACGACTCACGGCTCACGGCTCACGAGTCCACTTTCACTAGAATGGACAACATCGTAAAACATGTAGGGTGTAGTAGCTACTAGGTACATAACGGCTAGACGTACTGTTTAATATTAATGCTGTATCGCAAGTGGCCTAGTGGTGTGATAATATTTTAGGGTGTGTATGTGCCTCCTATTGCTGAAAGGCTTACATTTGACTTTCATGTTTCTATGAGAAATGCCCCAACATCATTTTGCCCATACAATAAGTAAAAAAAATTTAACTGTTTCAGCATTGGTACTTTTACAGTAAATGCGGGACTCATAGAGTTTACATTATATCAAATTGTATCGAAACGAAGTTTAGGCAACGGTTTTTGTTTTCATCAATTATTTTATCTAAGGGAAGGACTTAGTAAACTTTTATATACGCAAAAATGTACAGTTCATGCAGGATCATTCTTTAATGGCGACGAAGTCACCGGTGATATATGTATAGTTAATATAATTTGGTAACTATTTTATTCATGAAGGCTTGAAAGTCGAAAGTAGAACCTTTTAATTAAAATAATAAATCAAATACCTTTATAGACTTAATTGGAGTAAACAGAAACTAAGAGACTGGGTTAAGTAACGTTTATACAATGATCTACTGATCTATAGATCATAACTGTCATAATAATTACGTTACGGGAAAACATGCTATGTCGTATATTCCCATATATTTCAATAGGCTTTTTATAACAGCATATGAACCTATAATTTACTACATAATTGGTAGGTAATAGCTATACATACAGTGATCTTTTTGCTTTCTCAATATTTTTAAAACAGACAAGTTGGCTGTGCTGTGGACACGAACACACGCGAATATGATCGTACATAATATTCGACGTAGGTAATATTTGATTTTTGGTAGAAGAGTTTGTTTGTTTAAACGCGCAAATCTCAGAAACTACTGTTCGGATTTGAAAAAATCTTTTTTTGTTGGATAGTCCATTTATTGAGGAAGGCTTTAGGCTATATAACATTACGCTGCGACCAAAATGAGCAAAACGTCAGTGAGAGATATTGCAAAAACGTAGAAAATT
The DNA here is from genome assembly GCA_905187575.2 of Celastrina argiolus. Classification (NCBI taxonomy): domain Eukaryota; kingdom Metazoa; phylum Arthropoda; class Insecta; order Lepidoptera; family Lycaenidae; genus Celastrina; species Celastrina argiolus. Next base: position 15,944,712 of record LR994595.1, on the reverse strand, counting down.
ATTCACATTCGAGGACTTTCGTTGCGAGCGCAGCATAAAGTTACTCAAAAAATATGTATGAAAGAATTATTCCTTTTTAATAATCATAATAACAAAAACCTACGTAAGCAATCAAAAGATAATCGCAAAAGTGTTTCCGAAAACCACGCGAACTTAAATGTAAATACTTATAGAAACAGCGCTCGCCCTCCCGCCTGCTGAGCGTGGCGAGTATTATAACTACCCCCCCATGAAATACTATGGGGAGGCTTGTGTCTAGTGGACGTCCTAGCTGAAATTATGATGTTTGACAAGTGACATTTGAATCGGTAGCACAATATTAGGTATGTTGTACCTCTCAGATAAAAATAAACATAATATCTTTGTAGACTGATTGAAGATGCTTTATAAATATATATTAACGCCACATTAAGGCCACTCGTAGCGGATTCTATAGATTTTAGAAAGTGAATGGGACCTAGCCAAACAAAGCAAAGGTTATGTGTTACCAAATAATTGTGTACAATGCAATGTCCGCTTGTATGACCTTGTATGTAAGCTCATCAACTGGCACGTATTCTTTTATGTAATCATCACGACTTATCAAATGATCATCACTATCAGCGTTTACTGCTTTTTCACTGTTTAGTTAAATGACGTATATCGTGGTTTCATTTAACGTTATCTATACTGATATTATAAAGCAGAAGAGTTTGTTTGTTTGTTTAAACGCGCTAATCTCAGGAACTACTGGTTCGATTTGTAAAATTCTTTTTTTGTTGGATAGTCCATTTATAGAGAGGAAGGCTTTAGGCTATATAACATTACACTACGACCAATAGGAGCGAAGCGTCAGTGAGAAATGTTGCAAAAAAGGGGAAAAATTATTCACATTTGAGGACTTCCGTTGCGTGCGCTGCATAAACGTTTAAGTCACTCAAAAACCACGCGAACGAAGTCGCGGGCACAGCTAGTGTTGATATTTTAGATCTGAAAAAAAATATTTTTTACATGCCGCACAGTACACAACCTGAGAATCAAACCTGCACCTTTTCGATGTAATACTCTACCAACTAGGCCACGAACGCTCTAGAGCAACAACCAGCATACTGTAAACTCCCGCGCCGGTGACGCCGCGCGCGCTGGCCAGCGTCAGCAGCGCCAGGGTCGCGTACGTCCCCAGCTCCCCGTACTCCGGGTGGAGGGAGTAGGAGCGGACGTCCAGCACGTACTTCTTCTCCTTCCATAGGATCAGCTTTGTGTTGTTCCTGGGAAATGGTGATGCCTTGAAATGTGTCATTATTGGGGCTAAAAGACCCTAATCCAGATATTAGCTTGTGGAGCAACAGGCTGCTCTAAGGCCCGTATTAATAAAGACGTCTCAAACTAATCCTCACTTGAGAACCTATTTGAGAGATAAAACGTTTCGTTTCACTTTTAAAAGTAAACAACTTTATTAATGTTACATAGTACTTTAATTTCTTTTCTTTTTATACCGTAATATTCATATTATAGATTACAGAAAAAGATTAAATTAAATAAAATATGTAACCTAAGTAAAAGTCTTCCTTTTTAAAAGTGAAACGAAACGTTTTTATCTGTCAAATAGGTTCTCAAGTGAGGTTGGGTTTGAGTATTCTGATGGGCCTTAGTGTGTACTGGCAGCTAAATAACGTGATGATCAATAGCCATTAACCATATTCGTCTCGCCAGCATATCAGCTTTCAAGATCTTGGTCGTCATTAACTGGAACACCGCCGAAAATCCGATATTACTCACTCCATCATCTCCGGGTGTATCCGCGCGACGTCATCAGCGGCGGCCACGGCGTACCCTGGGTGGATGAGCACGGCGCCGGTTATGGCGAACCGCGGCGCGCCGGCTAGGACTGGAACATAACGGCTTGGCTAGGTTTAAGGTAGACCTTCGAAGACAGATCCAGGGCACTCCAACGTAACGGCTGATAGCAATCCGCAAGTGGTATTAGTGGGTAAACCGGCGAGCCGGGAGTCCCACATACCCCTAGGGGACCCTCCCTGGGAGATGCGTAACGCATTTCCCTTGCGAAATAAAAAAATACCTTCCAAGCGAGCGTGTATCGCGTGGTAGAGTTGTAGCGCGACACTATAGCATAACTTACATTGGCACAGTGGCAGCGTCACAATTTTTTTCGTATTTATCCCCATAGCATATTCATATCTATTTTCTAACTATCAAGGTACAAAATATGAATATCCATATGGTGCGAAGCAGTGTGTGGCGTCGGGACGCGTCGACGAGCGTCGGATCCCGATACTGGGTCCCGATTCAAGATGCCATCGTTATTTATCGCTTACGAAGTTTGAAAACAAAAAGTACGGGATTGGACATAAGCTTTGCTAAGTGACACAGGAATTCGCCTGTCAGAGAACATTATGTCAAATCCCATAAATGTTGTTTTCGAACGTTTTCATTTGATGTTTAAAGATATTATTTATTTAGAAAATATATTAGATAATGAAGTATGATTCTTTAATATTCCCGTGAACGTGTTGATAAGTGTGCACAATATGTGAAAATGTGAAAATTTCGGTGTTTCGTTTGTTTACGTTAAAGTTAAAAAGGGTAGTAGGTACTATAACTATGTAGAATATGATGACTTACAAAAACTGTGCTGTACAACGCCCAGCCACGGGAACCGGCTGTCCGGCACCCGGCCCTCCGTCACTGCCTGATCCGGGTCCGACGAGCAGCGGAGAGCGCCCCAGTTTATCAGACATGTGGTTTCTGCAATCAATTTTTGATATAGAGTAATACTAATTTTTTGATGTCGAAGTCTGGCTGACGGTCGAAAGTTCCGGAGGCTGTCGCATCACGCCGGTAACACGAGATAAAGTTCGTAATAGATGATGTCACGGGAACCGTACTTTTTCTCGCGATAAAAAACCTAAGCCCATAGCCTACTCCATCTGTGTCAAATGTCATAAAAATTATTTATTTATTTATTTATTTATTTATTTATTAAGGTACATCAACAGCACACACATTAAGTACTTACATAAAATTAAGAGATACAAAATTTTGATCTGATGTGTGTACCAAATTATAGACGTACACATCATTACAAGTAGAATGACAAACTATAATTATATACTACATATACATACTATACATTTAAATTAATAGATACTTTAACGAGAACAAAAGCGTGTAGATACAATCCAACAGTTACTAGTACTAAATATTTTATACTAACTGATTAAAATTAAATTAGTATGTAAGAACCCTAACATCTACTTTGTGGTAAAAACTAAGAAACAACATAAAGCTCGCAAACAATACAGAAAATGTTGGCGTTATACAGGAGTGGTACGAAGGACATGCATTAGACCGTTTTTAAACTTATGTATGTTGTTAATAAATATATCTATATTATTACTATTTCTTTTTAAGAGTTCGTTATATTGACGAGACATTCTGGTTAAGGGATTAAAGTAGGAAGTATTATTCTTGAAAGTTTTAAGTATAAAGAGATTACACTTGTTGGCTCTGCGTGCACTATATTTAATATTAAAATCAAGGCAGGACAGAAGTTCAGGACAATCAATAATAGAATGTACTATTTTATAAAGGTAAATACAATCAAAGTATATACGACGTGTTTCTAATGTTTGAATATTGAACGTTCGAAGTCGATCCGCATAGCCCAAGTCTGAGCGACCCGGTCTATGCCGATAAAAAACAATCCGAAGACACTTCTTCTGAATCCGTTCTATACAGGCTATGTGATTTTTATAATTTGGTGACCATATGACACTAGCATACTCCAAAACACTGCGGACTAATGCAAAGAAAATATAAAGTAGGGTTTGTGGCCTTTTAAAGTCTAAAGTAGATCTACAAACAAATCCGAAAAGTCGATGTGCTTTTGATGTTATATACTCATAATGAGCTCTGAATGATAGCTTTTCATCAAACAAGACACCCAGGTCTTTTATCAAAATGGATCGGGCAAGCACTTGATTATTAATGTTATAATTGTATGTGATCTTCGTACGTTTATTTGTAAAAGAGATAATGGAGCACTTCTTTATGTTTAAATACATATGATTGAGTTGACACCAATCAGCTACAGCGTCGAGATCTCTTTGCAGTTTATAACAATCATCAACGGATCCAATCTGATTAAAAACTTTTAAGTCATCTGCGTACAATAAGCAGTGACAGGATAAGCGTGTAATTAGATCATTTATGTAGGTGATGAAAAATAAGGGTCCTAAATGGGAACCCTGGGGAACCCCTGAGGTAACCGTTAATGGCAGTGATAGAAATCCCCTAAGAGCTACCAACTGGCTTCGATTATTAAGGTAAGATCTAATCCAGCGTAATAAGTTACCACTGATCCCATACATTGATAGCTTTTGACAGAGCAAAGAATGGTTTACTCTGTCAAACGCTTTTGAAAAGTCAGTGTAGATGGCGTCTATTTGACCGCCGAATGCGAAGGTTTGACACAGGTAGTTTTTATAAACCAGAAGATTACTTACTGTAGATCTACCTTTAACGAAGCCGTGTTGCTTATCAGAAATGATTGGCCTAATGTGGTTATAAATATGGCCATACACCACGGACTCAAAAAGCTTTGCGAGGCAGGATAGGATGCTAATGGGTCTGTAATTTTCACAATTAGATTTATCACCATTTTTGTATATTGGGGTTATGTAAGCAGTTTTCCAACGTGTAGGAAAAGTACCAGTAATCAGTGACAAATTAAAGATTAGTGAAAGAGGAGTTGATAGTTCTCTACTACAGCATTTGACAAAACGAGGTGGTATGTGATCGGGGCCTGCTCCTTTATTTTTATCAATTAATTTTATTTTAGATTCTATATCCTCGGCGGATACACAAATATTTGATAAAGAAACGTTGTAAAATTTAGATAAACCAAGATCATTACTTGCAGTGGGATTAGCACAAGGGGTTGAGTCACTTCCATAAACAGACCCAAAGTAATTTGAGAAAAGTTCACATATGCCTTCACCTGATACCGATGAAACGTCACTGTATGACATAGTATTTGGAATAGTAACATGTCCCTTTCTGTTATTAATGTATCTCCAAAAATTTTTTATGTCACATTTTAAAGAATCTTCTGTAGCCATAATATATTTTTTGTAACAATCAGATGTGAGATTTTTACATCTCTTACGCAGCAATGAAAAGGAATCGTAATCCCGTGGATTTCTAAATTTTTTAAATAGTTTGTGAAATTTGTTCTTTTCTTTGATGCACTGAATTAAAGATTTGCTATACCAACTAGGGTACTTATGTGACTTATTTTTACTAAATGGCGTATGTTTATGAATTATTTCATAAAGTATTTTATAAAAGTTGTCGACACAGTCTTCAACGTTAAATAAAGGCAAAGCGTTGCGCCAGTCAGTGGCGTTCAGTTCATTTTTAATTTTCACTATATCACATTTTGAAAAAATTAAGTGTTTAGTTTTATTATGTCTTAACTCTTTTAGCATACTGGGGTAGGTTATATCTATTTTTATAGCTGGATGATGTTTATCCAGGCGACTCATTGCAAGTGTTTCATCGACCTCTACATTGTCAAAATTAGAGAAAATTAAATCTAGTAGCCGACCGTTGTCGTTCTTTACATGATTATGCTGTCTAGGATTACAAGATACTATAAGTTCATTGAGTAGATGGAGTTTGTTGCTTTCTGAAGCTGTCGAAGAAGGAAAACCAGTGTCTAATAAGTCTGTGACTGGTATGCGATAATCAGGGGTGTTAAAATCGCCAATCAATAAAAAGTAATCGTCAGGAGATTTATTTATTATTATATTTTGGCAGTGCGAATAAAACATATCTATATTACTGATTTTAAGATCTGGTGGTAAATAACAAACACAAATGTTAAGCCGATGTGTGTTAAGTTTGTCACTAAAAATACTGATCCAAATGTCCTCCATACCACTTTCCCATGATGTTTGTCTGATTACATTAAACTTCTTTTGGATAGCTAGCAAGACGCCTCCACCGTCATTCTTTTTAGAATCGGTCTCCTCACGATCCTTTCGAAAAACATGATAGCGATCGTCAATAAACTCACCGTCAAAAATGCTACTATTTAAATTGGTTTCAGTAAGACATAACACATCATAGTTTGAGTTAAGCAAGTTAATATAAAAGTTAGATAATTTACTTCTTATTCTATTAACATTTTGATAAAATACTTTAATCATAATGTGAGATGACAATGCTAACATAATTAAAGCCAATTACATTAAAGAGTAGAAATAAGTATCGTAATGATCACTATATTATTTTAAATTGTTTAGCGTATCCGTTTTTTTAACTAAAATTGCCGGGCTATTTTCATCTTTACGAATGTATATATGACCAAAGCGCACCCATACAAATTTATAGTTTTTCTCCTTGCAAAACACTCTGGCCTCTCTGTGCAGTTCCTTGGTTTCAGGCGACAAATGTTCTGACAAAAATAATCTTGAAGTGCCTTTTATTCCGATGTGGGACGTACATAGTTTATCTCCAGTTTTGTTGAAGCGTGTAACAGCCGAAAGTAAAGTGTCACGAAGTCGCTGCGATGATAAAGTTACAAGAATATTACGAGGCCTTTTGGAGTTAGGATGAAATTTAGCCACACGGCGACAGGCTCGTATATCGTCTTCGGAAATAATTACATCAAGGCATTCACAAAGTTTCTTAAAAAGATGCAACAAGTTTTCATTGCTGTTTTCTGGAACTTCATGAATTTCAATATTCAGATCACGTGACAGCTTCTCGACTTTAACAATACGAGTCTGTAGGTTATTCAAAAGAGATTGTGATTTACTCAGCTCCGTTTCTAATAATGTGATGCGTTTGTCCTTTTCTTTTATGACATTTTTAAGTTCATTTTGCTCGGCGCATAAAAAATCGGTCGTTTCCGTGAAATTTGCTTCGAAATTAACAAAAGCCTGCTTGACTTCAGCTGCTACTAGTTGCTCCAAGTCTTTCTTCAAAGAGGAGCGCAAGTCAGTCATAAATGTGGAGTTGGGTGCCAGTTTTATATCAAACAATCTGCTAATACTCTCCATGATAACGGGCTCACTCGTATTATAATATGTGCATCTACTAGCAGAAATAGAAGCAGACTCCGCCGGCGATTCATTTGATATTTGAGTAAAAGATACGTCCATGGTGTCGAGTGTTGAGTGTTGTTTTTGGCGGCGAATTGGGGTATCGTCGTCACACTTACGCCTAGTTATGTTAAGACAAGATGGACAGTTTAGAGCCGCTAACTGCTGGGCACTGAGCTGCTTATTTGACTTAGCGGATTTGTTTAGGCAAGAATAACAATATTCAGATGCACAGCTGTTACATTTTAGAGAGCTATTTTTCTGTAGTTTAGTTTTACAACCCAAGCATACTGTAATTGGGTTCATTTTTCAAATTATAATATACACTAACACCCGGTTTGTTTTAGAATATCACTGAATCCAAACTTTCTGTAATTATTATAAACAATGTACGGTATTCACTGTGCACACGGTGAGCACTCGGCGAGTAAAAAGTCTTAAGCGCCGTGAAATACACGGCGCTTACGCGTTATGCATAAATGAGTCCAAGCTGCTGCAATGGCGATCGCTTACGATGACACAAGTTTTAATTATGTAAATTACTTGTTAATAACAGTTTTATAGTATGAAACTTAATCACTCATGGGTTCAAAGTCACATAAAAGTTTTAAACATAAGAACATCACTCACTAATCACCGTAACCATCGAAATTTAATTAATTTGTTATAAGCAAAGTAACAGCGTGTCACTCTTACGATCGACAAATTTAAAAAAAAAAAGTTTGTATTATTCAACGCAAACAAACGTATAGACAAATCTTTCCTGTTTATAATATTAGTTTTATTCGTAGTATTTATTTGTTCTCTTGCAATTCGTGTAACCGTCGGGTAGGTACGAAGGAAGAAAGAGAGAATAAATTCTCCTGCGTAGCTATATATTTATATATTTATTTATAGTGTGAACCTATAAAGTAAAACAAAAAGAATGCCCGCGATCACATCCGCTTTTAAAAAAAAATTATCGAAATCGGTTTAGGAGCCACACATACATGCACACCCACACGCCGATATGGATTGGCAAGTATGCGCTTAGTAGATAGAAGACATAATATTTCTACACAACAAGAAACTTCCTTATTCAATTGAAGTCATATAAACTGGCAACATTTCTAAAATTACGACGTTTTCTTTTCGTAATGTGTATAATATAGAGAATGAAATAACGCTATGAAACCTACCTTGTACCACCAAACAAAGGATGTAAACACGAATTGAAAATAATAACCTTTCCACGAGACCCATTATTAATTGAATAAACAAAATATATTGATACAATTGTATAAGGTCCTTACGACCTTTTTACTGTCCATTTACAACCTAAGTGAAACGTTAAACTGCTTAGTTAACTGGGAGTCTATATAGTCGTATCCACAAATGGTGCAGCGCAAACTTGCGACCGATCAACTGTCGCCACCGCTACACAATAAAAAACATGCATTTGAGTATCGGCATAATTAATAATACTGGTAGGCCTACTACTAAGAGCCTATTCAAAAATCGAACTTCAATATAATATCGACATTGGATGTTCTCTACTTGAACAAGATCCTAGCGCCAAGTTAGTGTGTCATTAAATGGCGATTTTAGGGAACTAAATGAAATTAGGGTAAGACAAAATTTAATTTAGTACCTACTATAAAATCGACACTGTTGAATTCCTATTGGAATTATATTCAAGGCGTACATGGCCCTGATTTTATGATGCACTCGCTATATACGTAGTTCGCAAACAACATGTATTTTTTGACATTATCTTCGCACGAATTAGTACGTCACTTAGCGAACCTTTAAATGTCAATTCCAAACATTTTATCGACAGTGATAATAGCTTGAATCAGGGCCGATATCTATTTTAATGTAAACATCGCGAGGGTACCCATTTAAATGTATCTTTTTTCTGAGCAAAATTTCAACCAATGAATAAAAAAACCATATTTCATATTACATGGGTCAAAATTTTGGTCAGATTGGCTGCCGCGAATACATTGTCGGTCGCGGCGATGAATATATTATGAAAATTGTATATTCGAGCGACAACTGAAGTCGCCGGTATGCGCCGAGTACGAGAAGTTTACAGTTTGGAACCGGAACGGAGTTTTTATGCATATCATTCCCACCATTATACTATCACACCGACACTGACAACATTGTAGGACGTAGGACGTCATACACACCTAACCACAAACGAGCAGCTTGATCACCTGACAGTGAACCCACTTAGCGAAAACCTTTTTTTTGTACAAAGGGTTTCTGTCTGTTGTTGTGATAAGAAAAAGAGAGCAAAGTGAATCCTAGTTAGAAAGGGAGCAAGGATCCAAGGACTTCGTGCCATTTAAAGAGGTTCTCATTTATAGGCCCTTCTATAGCTATACCATTTTTTGTAGAGTTAAGATGTTTGTAAATAAATGTGTCGAAACCTGATTTAATTTACGTAATTATAGAGATGAAAGTCGGAAATATCCTAGAAATCGATTTCATTTAAGGTTCTAAACTACCAGCTGAGACCTTATGGAATTCTGAATACCCTCTAAACCTCCCCGTTTCCACTTATCCAGTCATTGGAAACGGTCCATGGATAACCTAGTCTCACGGTATACATTATAGTATTATTTGACCCGTGCCCACTTCGTTGAGCATAGAAACAGTTTGTGATGGACCGTTTAAACCTTTACGGGACTTACGAATATTTCAAGACTAAAAATAGTCGAATCGGTTCAGCCATTCTCGAGTTTTAGCGAGACTAGAGAACAGCAATTAATTTTTATATATATAAAAGAGCATAAAGACCCTTTAACCCTCCCTGGACTTCCACCAACATTTCAAGACCAAAAACAGAAGAATCGGTTTAGCCGTTCTCGAGTATTAGCGAGACTAACGAACAGCGATTCATTTGTATATATAAGAAGAAGAAGATTGATATTTAGTCATTTATTTACATAAATTTCTTCTGTTTCAGATTGAATACTCTGCCTCAATTGGTCATTGGAGTGAAATGAAACTTCACATCAACAGGCTTTGCTGATGGTTAGTATATTATACTTACAAGTTACGAACAATAACTCTGGAAAGATTTGACACTTTTTTGTCAGATGTTATTGAAAGTACTGTAAGTTCTTATTGGAAAATCATGTTATACAGTAATAATTCACAAACTACTCGTACTTTTTTGATCACCTGATTATGACTAGTTGAAACTGGTTGTAGTATATTATAAGAAAAATTAAAAATGAAAAATCTTTTATTTCCAAAATGGTTAGAAACTAACACTTTTAGAATTGTCCTGCATGATGACCTACCATCGGTTCGGGGACGGATGGTAAAAATATTGTAACAAATAAAATGGAAAAAGTGCTAGTAGTTTGTGAACAAGTGCTAGTAGTTTGTGAATAAGTGTTAGTAGTTTGTGAATAAGTGCTAGTAGTTTGTGAATAAGTGCTAGTAGTTTGTGAATAAGTGCTAGTAATTTGTGAAAAAGCGCTAGTAGATTGTGTATTATTACTATGCATTTTCTTTGAACCAACTTAAGGAACAAATCCTTAACTGGCTCGGTTAAATTCGAGCGAATAACTCACCGTCTATCAAAGGTTAAAGGTTAATTGGGCCATTCGTCCTAGTCTAACCACTTCCCTGAAGATACTCCAGCTATCTCTAGCTAAGATGGATTCTATGAAATAAACTTAAATAGCGTTTTAAATTCTCATAGATAAACTTATCATATTTTTATCTATACCAATAGTTATTTATAGACGCGACAAATCGCAATTAAAGATTTTATTTTATTTTATTTTTATTTCATAGGAAAACATACAGTGTACATATAAACTGCTTAAAGACATCTCCATAAAAGTAAAAAAAACAGATTAATTTCGACCCTAGTCAAGTGTTAGGTTAACGACCAGTGTGTTCGTGTATAAAAAAGGAGCCCGCGAGCCCCAGCATAGTAAGATTCACTCCTTGTGGTCATTTTGACTATTGCATTTTTTGTCGCGTTATGGTAAGTAATTTATATGAGGCGTCAAAACAAAAAATGCTCTACGCGTCCTTCTCTTCACACTATATTCGTCTTGATATATGAAGTATGATACACGCTGTATAACTTTCATTCAGAAGTAAAGGACATATAAAGCGTTCCATAACTTCTTAATAACTGTCATCGTCGAAATACCTTAAATGACATTTTACTATTACCTACTAATTGGTACGTCAAGTAGTAATTACTAATTAGTGCTATGAGAACATCCTGCAGGTTGACATCTCATTCCTGGTTCATCTCCGGGCAATTAATTAGGAAGTACCGTTCTTACTGTTAACCTATAATCTAGATTACTAAGTTGTTCTAAATAACAAAAAATGTTAATTTAGCTCGATTAATATGTGATAGCAAGGTGAGATTAATAAGTGGCAGTTGTCTTCTTACACCGATTTCAATGACGGTGGCCCATTTAATTAAAACTGGCAATTGGCCTAGCTATTTTTGTTTTCTTCGAATTCCAGGCACATTCCGGAAACCGCTATCTAGCGCCACTATTGGAAAATACTAATTACTAATTTCGTTTCGTATCTTCTTCTCAATTAAGGAGTTGAATTTAGCTTAATGTGATGTTATGCTTAAAAAATATGCTTATGATTTTTCATATGTACGTTAATAGTAGTGACATCTATTTTTTTGTATTAAAGATAGATTGTATGGGATGGTAGGCCACGCCTATACTCTAGAAGTCGTCTTGGGAATGAACAAATGAATGAACGTGATCAAAATTCGAATCTAAAAAAAAGTATAAACCAGCGTAATGATATCTATCATTGAAGTAATTATACTATGACAGAACTATATCACAACTAACGTACAGAAGAGTCAAGTGTGAAGTAGCGTTTCCCACGCCCACCGTCACGGTGCCGGCTACAACAATTAATATTCACATGTAACGAATTAATCGAAGCTAATTGCACACTGAACGGTTCCAGTAACTTTTTTCGACATCTTATATGTGGGGAAGCAACGCGTCGTAACTTTAATTTCGCTGACAGACCTGTCAGTAACCACATTTAAACACGAGCCCTCGTATCCAGGCTGTCGCTGTCACTGCTTGACACAAGGAAATGAAAGGAAAGGACTGAAGGACAAGCATGTGACTTCAGCACTTTATTTAACTATCATTTTAATAAGTATATAATATATATGAAAAGTGGTGATTTGCAAAAACAATTTCAACATTGTTCATATTGTTACTCCGCAAATCGGATGATTAACCTCAGAGTAATCGGTGTAAATTAAAAATAAAATACATTAAAAAAACCGACCTAACTGAAAATCTCCTCGTTGTTTTGGAAATCGGTTAAAAACAACCTTCCTTCTAGCGTAGTCGGGTAAAAACCGGTCCTAGTTTTGTTTGACAAATCTCTTTCGTCACTTTACTAGAGTGTTGTACAAGCTAGTAAATGTCGCCAGTAATGTATACTTCTTGTTAGACTGATGTAAACACACTGTAGCCAATTAACCTATCACCTACTGTGATTGATTCGATCGCTGGAAAGTCTAATGACATAGATTTTAGCGATGTTGTTCCTTGTCTATTGTTTAAAAAACCTTTGTCTGGACCCAAAGGTCAAAAAAATAGTTTAAGTTTTTCAACCATTTTAGTTTCCAATCAAAATTTAAAAACCAAAATGGATGGGTCATGTAAATATGTTTTAGTTTGTGACAGAAGAAAATATTAAAGGAAATTCTTAATGATTTTAAAAACTTTTTTGCACTTTTTGGAACGGATAAAAAATGTTAAACTGGACACGTGACCTGATCAAAAATTCGTAAGATGGACCTCCAGTATTCTGGCGCTACGTAAGAGAGGAAGTAATAAGGGGCATATCTCCTTTTACCGCGTGGTTAAAATGTATCTTCTCCTGCTATATCGTTTTGTAACCCGTTTTTTTATGATGATGTATTGATACATTTTTTTATAAAATATTACCTTACACACCAACCAGTCAGCTCATTATTACATCCAATTCATCACACTGTGATAGCTTAAGGCAAAATGACCATACTGGCTACGGTACCTGTACACGAATAACGCCCCTAAGCAGACGCAATTTAATCAAGCTTTTAATATAATCTTATTCGTAGATTCAGTTAAAAGATGTTTATAAGAAAATATGGTCGTAATAGCCGATAGTCGTTAAAAACAGATACCTACTGTAGTATGCACATATATGAATTGACTCTGTGTACCGCTAGTAATAACTACCATATCTGTCAGGCACGTCTGTCTATCATTGCGGTTATGGTAATACTATCCCCACTCTATGTGTCCTGTACATGGTATAATATATTCCGGCGATAAAGAGGCAATCAGTTATCAAACACTGCACCTACCTAGTTCATATTTTAAGGGCGTGTTTCACCAAGCAATGTTAAAGTTAATCCTTCGTTAAATATCAAGTTATCCCTCTCGTATTTCCTGTCAATGAATGAGAAGTCATGGTATTTTAACATGGCGTTATGTTTAACATTGCTTGGTGAAACACTAACTAAATTAATGTATCTAAACACTTCTAATACTAAGTTTAGGATTTCACTGTATAACAAGTTATAGATATTTACATACAAAAATGTCTTGAATCAATTTTGTCATGCCTCCTAAACTAGAAGAAAACAGATAAAATTTTATACAAAATGGTTGCTATTTAAAAATTCTAACGTCTATTTCCAGACTGCTGGATCGATACTTTATTTTACTCCAAGCTTTGTTCGAACACTTTCTTTTAACACGTGTTACTTTCGAACCCAACGTTCAAAATAATTATTGGTATAACGGTAAAGTGAACCTAATGTTAATGTGCAAACACACCTTAAATGTTGCCTTTCTGACAGGTGAAAAATAATGTGGAGAAAGAGCCTATTGTCTTCTAGATATGTAAATTAAATTATGCATTGTTAATGTAATTATGGTGAATGAGATAGAAATCCTTATACGTAAAGGATTTTTTAATGTGGAGACCAAATTAAAAAATCCTTTTTTTTTTTTAAATTTAATTAAGTTTGTAATCATGATCATGCTTACATAAAACTTAATTTAATTTTTGGTGATCTTATTGTTATAATCCGTTGTCTTTTTTATGCAATCGTATAAGAATTTCAACGGTCACACTACTGTGATATTTTCACTCCTTCCAACAACTACTCATATAAAACAATTGATTAATTATCTCAACATATCCCTGAATTAAAAAGATACCAGCCAGCAGGCCTTACTCTCCAAACTGATTTGATTTTGATTCAGATTCGACCGTGCCGCGTACTTCCCAATAAAGAGACGTTTGTTTATTTTGATTCTCAGTCGATTATATATTAATATGTATATATATTATATAATATATATTATATATCTGTTATTTTTAATATGTATTATTTATATTATGTATAATAGTATTTATAAAATATATTTTTGGTATTGGTAATATCTGTTATAAACATATATTAGTTATATTTCCTTCTACTCTTCCATTTTTTACATTATTTCACTTGTTGTTTTTACATTTATCTCCCATAATATGATTGAGCGCCTTTTCTTTTGTTTTGTCCCTGCGTCACCCTATGGTTGACTGGAAGAAAATGCCCTTTGGCATTAAGTCTGCCGTTGTACATTGTGCATAAAGTGTGAAAATAAATAAAATAAATAAATAAGTATGGTTGAGAGTACAAAAAGTTACGATCTAACGATTTTGTTTATCCTAGTTTCAAAACAATCCACCAAACAAAGTACCAAATTCGATTAGAAAAGATTCGATTCTCGGCTGTGTCGGTAGTAAACCTGCTGTTTGAATTGAAATAAAGACAAGAAGTCTTAGGAACGGTTATGCAGAACAGTTCAAATAATAATAATAATAATAATATCTATGGACGCTTCACACCACGTCAATCTGGCCCCATGCTAAGTATCCGAAGAACTTGTGTTACAGGTACCAGACAACGGAAATATATTTAATACTTTAATACTATACACATATTTAAGATTTTTATTATATTAATACACAAATTTAATACACATCCATGAGACCCAGGAAAATTTAAAGCTTTTTTTGTTCCCTCGGCGGGATTCGAACCCGCGACCTCCGAGTCAAGAGCCAAGCTCTGAACCACTAGACCACGGAGGCGTCAATATAAAAGTACCTAAATTCGGACCGCTTTAGAATAAAGTTTTAAACTTAATTCTATTCCACATTTAGAGCAGCACCGTCTACCGGGTCCAATTTTTTTTATTTCATTAAGTATAGTAACTCAGAGCAGGTACATAATATGAAAAACATAAAAAAAATATTACACTGCCGTCCTATAGCTATAAATTATACACAACATTTGATTGAATATCTATTCCTGCACATTAATAATACATTAAAATCTTCCTGGAGAAACCACTCTATCCATAAGTGAAAACAGCTGAAGATGCAGTAGTCTTTCAGTCTATTCTATAGCGAATAGACATACGCGGCGGAGGCCTTTGTTTTATAATATGTATAACAGAGGTCTCGCATAACATCCTTGAGATACATCTTATTTACAAGCCATAAATACAAAGTTGATAAGGGCAAGAGGACGTCTATCGCCCCAACGGACATTTAAATATGAAACCAAATGTATTGTAATTTATACCCAAATTAATTTTTATTGTTTTCACCAGAAAAGGCTCGAAGTTAACACGAACAGACCGACTGACAAGGTGTAAATGTCACTGGGAATTTACAACTCAATCCTAGAACGTCTCGATATATCTTTATTGCTTATATTTTATGGACCAATTCGTATTATCTGTATTAGGTTACCGATGTCATTATTAACCTTTTTACGACAGAGATAGGCAAATAACACGTAAACAGACTTAATTTATACATCAATAGTTCTTCTTGGGAAGATTACAATATCGAATGCACTTAGTAAACAACTTACTTCTTTCTAACGGTCTCTTACTACTACTTAGGGCTGCCCGCGACTTGAAACTTGCATATAACTGATTGAATGTACTGTTGGTTCTTGATGGAAATTTATGTTTACAATAATAACACACAACTTTTTTATACTTTTGAACTTGACACTTGCGTCTAGAATAAAATGCAGTAGATTTAATACAAATCAAATTATATTACATATTTCCAAATGAAAATTAACAAGCTATTTTCGGAAAGTCAACAAAAGGGCAACCACCGGTTCAACCCTAGCCCGCCGAGAAGAACCGGCGCCGCGGCGTAAGAAACTGGACAGGGCCATCTTTTAACAAAAAGATGAAAAATTGTTCTTTTTTAAAAAAATGTTTTTTAGGTTATGTAAGTACATTTAATGTTATAAACCTTCCTCAGTGAATGTTTTATATAGTACATAATGTTTATATCAAACCAGAAGCCCCCAATTCACGTAAACATTTACCTACAATTCGTAATTTGGTTCCAGTGTAGCATGCTTACTCCTTTAGCTGGGACCCATCTCAAACTGGAACTTAACTGCGAATTGAATATAAAACGAGGTAAATGCCTTAAAACATTTCCAGAGCTTAGCGCTTTTAAGCAAACTTATGCGCTTCATATTAAAAAAAATAGAATTTATTGTACCATAATACAATACATATAACATTTTTAAATTACAATTAATACTCACAAATTAACATTTTTTATTATTAGTTTTATTATTATTATCATCTGTATTATTTTTATTGTATAAGTTGTATTATTCTTTGAGATTTAAATTTTATTTATTATAGAAATATTATTAAATTGTTTAATTTTTTAATGTGGAAATCGCGTCTTGGCGTAGGCCTTCCCCAGTTTCCTCGCAAGTATATCTGTCTCTCGCTTTCCTCCTCCAGTCTGCCTTTCTCTGAATATATCCTCCCATCGTTTTCTTGGCCTTCCTCTTTTTCTTTGTCCTTCATATTATTATTGTTTTAAAAATTACAAAGGTAACAAAACAGTTCTACGTGTGCTCGTTTCCACGCGCCTTTGTTATTCATAAATAAGAGCATTAATAATTTATTATCAATAAATTATTCTGTGTGATAACCGGTACTGTCTGCCGCGCGTGGGATGAAGACGCCATTGTTGCTGGAGTTAAACTAAATTGGCCCACCTAGAAATTATATTATTTTAATGGCCTGTGTATTTGATTTGTTCTGTTATTTATTGTTGCTTTATTTAAATAAATGATAAATGTGTAAAATATGCTTATTTTTTGCCTAGCGCGGTAAGAATAGCTGGAAAAAAAGAAAACAAAAAAGCTAAACGTTGTTTATAAGACGCAGTGAGTTTTTTTTAATTCAAAGCTACGTTGAAACTATTTTCCCTATTATGTCCGCAATACACAAGAGTATCTGCGTTTACCCTCAAACCCTATTGTGTCCTTGTGGTTTTAAAACAATTTACAGTTAAAACCTTATTTATTTCACGACAAAGTATTTAACAGTCACACCACCATCTTTGAAATTATGTTTTCGACAAAGGTACTCGATTTGGGACATTGGAAAAAATATATCGTTGCACCAAACACACAAGGCACTAATTCACATTTTTGACTTAGTTGCTAATAAAGTTTAAAGTTTGCAACTTAAGATTCCAAATCTCACGGAAGACGGTATAAAAATAAAACTTCACTTTTTATGCCCCACCAAGGCAGGTCGACTTCTATTAATTAAAAAAGCTGTAATTGAGTAACTCACTTATCCATATAACCCTTATCTCGCACCAACATGGAGATCATCGCTAGTTAATTGACAAACCGACAGACAGCGTTTTTTCCATGATCCGGTTTCACGTGGTATAGCTATCGTCTATCGAGCTCATGTGTAATAAAAACTTTACCCACAACTTCATACGCGCCAAAGGAAATACCGCTGCAACCGCACATTTCGCCGAGCTAAAAAGTAGCCTATGTTCTGGCCAGTGGTCTACTCTATATCTGTGCCAATTTTCACTAAAATCGAGCCAGTAGTTTCGGAGCCTATTCAATGCGAATACACAAATCCGTCCTCTTTATTTTAGTATTGTAGTAGAGATGTTACTTGAAAGCTATACTCGTCTAGGCTATATCTAAAGTAAAATCTAAGGCTTCCAGGGAACAGAAATGTTTTGAAAATAACACTTCGGTCTTGTCTCACTTAAAATATTGTCGTACAGTCGGGTAAAAAAGGGTAACTACAATACAGGGTGTATTGTAGTTACCCTTTTTTACCCGACTGTATGCATATTGTTTTAAGCTATATTAAACCAAAAGTGTAATTAATATCCTCTAGTAAATACAATGAAGATTATTATAGTATGCTTTTTTCGATTTTTCAATAAGACCAATATTGAGAAAAAAAATTTCAAAGTACACCACGCACGCAGCCTTAAACAACTAATTAAATAAAAATCGTTAACAAATTCGAATGGTGAGTGGGCTATAGTGGCAATCCAGAATATATATTTCCCGCCAACACAACTGGCAACACAATTACGCGCTGTCACTCAGCATGGCGGGAACGGGATGAACGACCTTTTGACATTCGAAAATTCAAAAATTTATTTCCAGCCATATATTTTAAAAGTCAAACTTAATTGCGGTTTAAAATGTAGTCTGTAAGTGACTGACTGTTGTTAAAATTATTGTTATTGGCTTTTGCGAGCAAAAATACAACTTTGTTGTAATTTTCTTTAAGAACGTGCCAAATGGGATTTATATTCGTAGATGCTAAATTATTTGAAGTCTGAAAGCAACCATTAGGTTCCTATAAATGTATTCATATCGGCTCACCTTTGAAGATTCAAATCTCCATGTCTACCTATTCCTTTATAGGCTAAAGCTTCTCTCTGAAAGAAGGCCAGCGTACGAACGTATACTTAAGTTGGTACGGGGGTCCCCAGTTTCAATTGTACAAAATAGAAAGGTCCCAATTTTGAATCGGTAGAAGGTATATACTTCATGGACAAAATAACACAGAAGTTGTAGACACGATGGTCGTTCATGACATGGCGATATGACCATGACGACATGAGCACGGCGACATGTACATTGTACAGTGAACATGGGGTACAGTCGGCTGCACTAACATGGATACATCTACAAATTTGCAAAAATATGTCTACGTTTATTTATCAAAAATATCGTCACCTTATTGCATTCAAAGCGATGTAACCTGCAAAATGTTTCAAAATTGTGAATAC
Organism: Celastrina argiolus; assembly: GCA_905187575.2. Taxonomy (NCBI): domain Eukaryota; kingdom Metazoa; phylum Arthropoda; class Insecta; order Lepidoptera; family Lycaenidae; genus Celastrina; species Celastrina argiolus. The sequence continues at coordinate 15,925,420 of LR994595.1, read as the reverse complement.
ATTATTTTCATAATGAAGTATACAGCAGTATTTCAGTGAATAGTATACACATTTAAATTCATAATTATGAATACGCGACAAATTTCAGTAGCATGTACCATTGTTTATTTCATTATAATGTAAACGTTAATTTTGTGTTTCAGAAAAGGCTGGTCAAAATTTCATTACATTGCAATAAGTACAATAATGAATTCTATAAATAATAGAGGTGATATGTTGACGGGTATTATTATGGACGGTTATTTAAAAATCACACATACATTAGAATATCGATTATATTCTTTAGTGTAATAAGTATAACTGCGATTCACGCGAACGTATATATTTCCAATACTACTTTTATCGGGTTTTATAGTCTACCCTCAAACTATAATATTATGATCAAAACTAAACGATGTTAATATCGTTCTATATTAGTAATATTGTAAATATAAATAATATAAACTAACACGGGCAAAATGAAAAACATCCTATATTTTAAAATAATAAAAATTGTAGTTTTAAATGAATCAATTTGGATTACCTAAGCTTAAAAACAAACCAACAAAAAATTTAATTACTGAATAATGAATATTACGAAGTGCGAACGATGACTGTAAATTAACTCTGTTGTACAAACTTGTGAAATTCTCTAAATATTTCTGGTTTCGTTTTCATCATATTATGTATAGTTTGAGGGTAGAAGTAAAAATCTGATTCTCGGTCTCTCAAATATAATATTATGTTTGCGTATAATTTCTGATCGATTGCAATAAATTGGATAAATCTTGTCTTTTCGTGTTTTTTTTAGTCAGAAAAGCAAAATTATTTTTAACTAGGACTTGAATAGTCAAATAGTGAATGAACTGATGACGAATTATTGCGATCTCGTCATCTTTGAATAAAAATAAAAAAAAGTTTATCAAAATCGGTCCATCCATTTAGTAGTTACGATGCCACAGGCAAACAGACGAACACACATAAATAATAGTCAAACTTATATCTATAATGTAAGTATAGTTTACAGACACGCAAGCTAACATTTTGTATGATAAACAAAATTAATATATTAAAATATCATAAATATAAATAGTTTGAGGGTAGAAGTAAAATCCTAACAAAAATAGTTTCTGAAATATATATTTAGGTAAATTTCTGATCGACTGTAATAAATTTGATAATTCTTTTCTTTTTGTGTTTTTTCTAGTTATAAAAGTAAAACTATTTTTTAAGTAGGTAACACTCGAATTGTTCAGCAGTAAGCAAATTTATTTTGTTGAATCTTAGCTTTAGAGTTTTAGCATGACCATGTCAGCTTTCAAACAAAAAAAACTACATCAAAATCGGTTCATACGTTTGGGAGCTACGATGCCACAGACAGACATAAAGACAGACATGGAAAAATCCCTATGTTTTTGTCGGAGTTGAAAAAGGGATTTTTAACGAATTCAGAACTCCAAATTTCATGTTTCTACCATTTGTAGTTACGGCTGTGCGAAAAGAAAAAGAAAAAATTAATGTATACATCTTATTGGAACATACCCCGAGTACATTTTTGTGGCAATTAAAACAAATTTGCAGAAAAGTGAAAAATGCTAAAATGTTATAAGTGTATCCATATTATTGATAAAACTATTGTTTACATTGTAATGAAGTAAACAATGTTTACATATTATTGAAATTTGTCGCGTATTCATAATTATGAATTCAAATGTGTATACTATTCACTGAAATACTGCTGTTTACTTCATTATGAAAATAATGTATTGATAATTTAGAAACACTTTGCTGGTTACATCGCTTTGAATGCAATAAGGTGACGATATTTTTGAAAAATTAAACGTAGACATATTTTTGCAAATTTGTAGATGTATCCATGTTAGTGCAGCCGACTGTACATCGATCACGGTGTACATAATGAACGTGATAGTGTCAGGCGGAACAGACGCGAGTGATGACTGATGGCATACGTCCACTCTTTGTTTATTTTCATTCTATGGCGTCCTTCGATATACTAGACTTTTTTTAGTCAATAGTGAGGTACGGCATGGATATACAACGAAGCTTAATTACTGTCAGATATATTCAGTAGACAGTGTCTAAAGATCTGATTTTAATGTTAACAAAATAAACGAAATTATAGAGTTTTAAAATTTTAACACAGAATGTAATCATTAATTTTTTTTCTCATATCATTCAATTGCCTAGCTCTATAGCTAGGCAATTCAATGGTATATTCAGTGTTCGTTCAGATAAGGTTAGGGTGATGGAAAAAGCTCATTTACCGTATTCGTCTGAAAACTGTCCAAGTTCAAGCCGGCCTGGTTGGCCGGCATGGTTTCGTATAAAACGATAAAAATCATATTGTGTACCTACGCATAAGCAGTATTGGAAGGAGATAGGTCTGTGCTTTAATGCATTTGCGTACACTCACTCATTTGCTTGCAGGTTGTGGTTATAATTTCTCGCGGGATATTGCTAGATATCATTTAATTAAATTTTAGATACTATTATACCATGGCCGACCATCCCTACCATCCCATACAATCTATGTTTAATACAAAAAAAAATACAATATATTTCACTACTATTAATGTTTGTAAATTATAAAATGTAAATATGCCAAATTAAGTATAAATATTGAGATTATAATAAAGATAAGCATATTTTTTAAGCATAACATCACATTAAGCTATATTCAACTCCTTAATTAAGAAGAAGATACAAAACGAAATTATTAATTAGTATTTTCCAATAGTGGCGCGAGATGGCGGTTTCCGGAATATGCCTGGACTTCACCCTTTATCTATTGGAAATCGAAGAAAACAGAAATAGCCAGTCGAATTGCCAGTATTAGGGTGATAGCATTTTCTAGTACATGGTCGTGTCTCTGTTATATATATATCTACTTTGAGATTAAACTATACGTGCAAATCTTAACGCTCGACTCGAGCCTAAGGGTTCCGAGACGTGCACTGCGGGACCCTAAAAGATAATCATTTAATCTAAGCGCACTACTGGTTTGCTAATATGGCGGACCACGCCTTGCTGATCGATCTTCTCTTCTCAGAACAGCCGGGGGTATTAGCATAACTGATGAGTGTCGATCATGCCTTATTAGTGTTTACTAGTTACTAGTTACTACATAGTATGTCAGCGCCTGCAGCAATAATCCACCTGCTTTTTGCTTATAATAATTTAAACCGATAACATTAGAATAGGAATTAAATATACAGGCTATATTATTAATGAGTTAGAACTTTAGGGTGTGTATGTGCCTTCGATGTAGAGTTTACTGTGAAAATACCAGCGCTGAAAGAGGTACTGTTTTTAATTATTGTATGGCCAAATTTATGATGTTGAGGCATTGCTCATATAAACACAAAAGTCTAAAGTAAGTTGTTTTAAATGAGATTCATTTATGTACAGTATAAATTCAAAATCCATGTCATAATAAAATCTAAAATTATTCAGTTTTTTGACTCTACTGAAAAGCTGTAGTTTTTAGATACGAGGTTGAGAAGGTAAAGCGAAAATTTGTTGTTCCTATTTAGTTCCTTAGAGCAAATGAAAAGTGACTGAGTTTTGTCAAGTCGGAAGCCGGTTTTATGTATGTACCATGTAGTGTGCATGTTACGCATTCTAAACACACAGGTTTAACTACAGACATACCGTGACAGTTCACTATACAACGTACGGCGTAGTTTCGATATATGTGTGAGGGTGACACTGTAATTATAGTACGTCCCGTTAACTTTGAACGCAAACGTAAACAAACCCGTCTATGACACAACCATAGACTAGTTTGTGATGCGAATACAATACAATGATTATTATTGTTTGCGACTACGAATCCCTATACTATAATCAACAGTCGGCAGTGTCAAAATGGCGTATTTTAACTGTGAAAGTAATTCATTAGATGTTTAAATGTATTAATTATTGTTTAATTGTTATAAAATTTATTGGATAATGAAGTATGATCCTTTAATATTCTGGTGAAAGTGTTGACAAGTGTGCACAATAAGTGAATATGTACATTTCGATGTTTTCGGTTTGTTTACTTTTAAGTTAAATTTTAAAGGGACAGTAGACGACGAGGCGTAGTTCCGTATTCACCAACGCATGTTAGTTTTAAGGGCTTGTTAAAATACCACCCCTTCTCATTCATTGATAGGAAATACGAGAGGAACAACATGATATTTAACTAATGATTAACTTTAACATGGCTTGGTGAAACACACTCTTAGTCCGATTTCACCAACACTTGTTAGTGTTAACGGCTTGTTCAAATACCGTGCCTTCTCATTCCTTGACAGGAAATACGAGATACATGATGTTTAATGAAGGATTAACTTTAACATTGCTTGGTGAAATTGGCACTTAGTGTAGTATTTCCTGCAATCGGCGTGTATCAGCTAAATTAAATACTTCTATTTGCATAATCCTGTCTTAATTGGAAACACCCATATCAAGTGTAGTACTTAGTCGTTGAATTTAAACTGATCCGTTCTACATATCGTAGGGATTGAGGAAGAGTGCACTAATTGCTCCTGCAAATCGGATAGTCATATTTCCTGTTTAATTTAGTTTTAAGTTTTCTGAACTTTTAACAATCTGATCTCCTATTTAATTTAGTTTAAAATTAAATTTGGATTCAATGTTTGTTTGACGTTATATTTAATTAATAGTTCCTATGATTGCCGCTAAATTGTTTTGCCGCTAGTGTCGTGCAAAAATTTAAGCAAATGTGCATTCAAAAACAAAAGCGAGCGATTAGCATTATTTTTAACCGACTTACAAAAATAGGAGGAGGTTCTTAATTCGTCCTTTTTTTATGTATGTACACCGACTACTCTGAGGTTAATGATCCGATTTTCGTGATTCTTTTTTTATTCGACGCAGAACACCTGCCATTTGGTCTCATAAAAATTTTACATAACTTGGCGCTGTAGTTTTTTTGACGTTCAGTAATCGATTGTGCGTCTGTCGCGCGACTTTGCTACTATTTTTACGTAATCAGCCGGCGGATGCAGCACACATGTGTATTGTATAATGTTTGTGTTCCCGCCGCAACGGTAACAGACCGTATCGTGACGTAACTCACGTCACATCCGACTTTCCATGTCGTTGCGATTTGTTTAATTGGACACAAAAAGTGGCACATGCGATTTTTATTCGCACTTCGCCAATATTTTCTCGACAAGGTGAAAACAAAAAGTGTATTGATTTTGGCAGTCTAAACGTAGGTATGTTTTTTTGTTTCTACTGTACCTAGGCGGTACTACTCATCTACTCCACTACTCATCAGATTTTTATAAATAAGGTGTCAATGTATTTGTAATAAAAGCGAAAGTAATTATTTTATTTTATTTTATATTTTTCACCACACTTTTGATCTACGTAATAATATGTTAACCATTTTAATGTGTTTTTGTTTGATTTATGTAGATATACGTTTTTACTTAATTTTACTTAATGTCATCGTAAGAAAAAGAATATCAAACCAATCAAACCAATCATACCAACTAATCAAGCAAACAAATAATATGTACTATATATTAACATAATTTTTTTGCTTTTTAACTTAATGAACAAATTACGCAACAAAACTACTGAACACATTGCGTGTGGTACGTTCCGGAGAGTACACGCTACGCTAACTGCGCACCCTATCTGATCTACAAATTAACATTTACACTGTTAATAAACTAACAATGTCACTATTTTGTAGGGAATTTTAAACAGCAGTGGAAATCGTTACAATTAGGTTAATAATTGAGGGGTATTAGACCAAAAACCTCGTAAAAGTTTATTTAAAATGATTGGCTAGTTTCGTACAAACCCGCTTAAACAAACAGAAATCTGCCCAACAAAAATAGATTCAAAATCAAAAGCCCCTATAATAGTGCATACCAGTATCAAAATCCGATTAAGCTTAAACTATTTTTTGTATCGTGTGATATTTTTGAAAAGTACGTTTTAGTGGATTTTGACACTACCCCTCAATTATACTCCATTCAAATTCAATTTTTCAGGATACTATCCGACCCGTGCCCACTTGCACGGATCGGCTAGTATCCTGAAAAATTGAGTTGAGCATAAAACAGTTTGTGATGAAATTCAATTACGTCGCAGAACCAGTAACGCGGAACCCGAATCGTGGAACCCGCGGAATATTTTCTCACCGCTCAATCCTTCCCTGGACTTCCACGATTATTTCAAGACTAAAAATATCCGAATTGGTTCAGCCGTTCTCGAGTTTTAGCGAGACAACGAGAAAACAACAATTTCATTTTTACATAATATAAAGATATAATACGAGTAGCGCATTCTAATGCCATCAATTATAATTATTTACATGTCATTTATTTACCTTGCCGAATACAATGACTTTAAGCGACCTTCGTAGCGCAGTGGTTAAGCCCGTTGATGCTCGAGTCACAGTACGAATCCCGAAAGAAACACAAAGTTTTCAGCGATTTTCTGTGTTTTGTTTGTTCGCTTTTGTTCCAATTCGATATCGAAATAACTGTAAGCCATTTATGTCTCCGACTGATTTTATAGATTAATGTACCGTAAAGTGATCTTTGTTTCTGTCGTGAGATTGAAATTATAGACAATATTATCGTAACAGCTAAAACAAAGACGATAACTGTAGCACTAATCTGTCCCCTCCCCCCACCCCCTTGTCATCAACAACAAAAACCATAGAGATAAGGTCGATTCACACTAGATCCGCTTATACTATATTAATATATATTATATATTAATCGGATCGGCATAATAGCATATTATACTGACCGGCGAGGTACGTTGGCCAAATGGGGCGGGATGTGGAAAAATAATAGTTTTTTTTTTAATATCCGATAATTTTTTCTAAAAATAATCGATTTTTATGAGAAAGAGATTTTTTTTAACCAATGTCACATATCTACCATAGACTGGCGGCTCTCTAGCCTTTGCATAATATTTGTGGTTGAAAGCTGTAGCACGGTGCATTTTTGGCCTATGTAGCGGCGATCCGGCGATCTGGTGTGAATCGCGCCTAAGGCATGGAGATAGGCGGCTCTTCCGCGTGCCGCGGAATGTTAATGACGCGATCCGTTTTTGTGGCCGATACATAATTATTGTGAAGGCTACATCGCTCCAGTTTTTAGCTGTTATACTCCAGTGTAGAAATATGCTGGATGGATAATTCGATATTCTTATGAAGGCATGAATGGATTATGGTGATTGGTGATATGTCGCAAAAAAATGTTACTCACAAAATTTAGTTTAAATTGTCACTATGTATATTATAGTATCTTATAGTAACGTATTAATTACATTGATTCTAGAGACGGATCTTTAGATTAATGTACTTAATACGTTCTTATTCTTCTTTTGGCATATGCCCCCACTCAATAGGAGTTGCTAACGTCAGAGTGTAAAAAAAAACATAATACATACGGTCGAATTGAGAATCCTCCTCCTTTTTTTAAAGTCGGTTAAAAAAGTTAGCAGTACAGTGGGATGATAATATGAAGAACTTCACGCGAGTCTCGTACAGATACAAGTTAAATTACAGAATTTCATGCTGGTATTTTACATAGAAGGTGTTTCTTAGCCTTTTATGAAGTCTATTATAATTCGCAATTTAATAAGTGTTTACTTAATACGTTACGACGTATTGTTACAGTTTAAATGTTTAAGTGACAGTTTGAAATCAATTTTCTCGAAATCAGTATTTTGCTACATATATCACCTTAATTCATGTCTTCTTAAATATGATAAGTGCTTTGCAGCGATTTATAACAACCATAGTTACGGAACTCTAAAGGGCCAACCTCACAGTCCAGTTTTAAAAATCAACAGTCAATAATCTGAAACTCGGTCTCAAGAATCTCTACTTGAGAACCTATTTGACAGTATGTTACATACGTAATGTCGTTCATTTTTAACCGACTTCCAAAAAAAGGAGGAGGTTCTCAATTCAGCCGGTTTTTTATGTATGTACACCGATTACTCTAAGGTTAATGATACGATTTGCGTGATTATTTTTTTATTCGACGCAAAATAGCTGCCATTTGGTCCCATAAAAAAATTATATAGTTTGACCTTGTAGTTTTTATTTTATGAACATATTTCACCAAAATTTTTAACGTGAATTAAACTTGTAATAAAAATGTTTAGATTTGCCTAATGGTGATCATTTGTCTAAACATTTTTATTAAAAGAGAAACGTTATATGGTTTTATCTGTCAAATGGGTTCTCAAATACAGGCTGCGATCACAATTTTTGAGGCAATTTCTGGGCAAGGAGGACTGACACTAATGATGAATCAAGTCGTGTGCTACTAAACAATACAATACAATACAATACAGATGATATTGGATTGGTATTTGAAACAGTTTCACAAAATCGACACCCAATTTTAAACCCACTCGGCGCTAGTGTCGAACTGACAAAATCGAATGCCTAATATCAGTTTTATTCAGGAATGTAGATCTACAACAGAATTCTGAAGGCTCTGTGAAGACTCATGCTTTAGACATGGCTCATGGGATAAAAATGTTAACGTGACATTATTTTCATCTATCTATGTACTTCTACTATACCTATATATAAAAATTGACTTATCGCCTCCGTGGTCTAGTGTTTCAGAGCTTTGCTCTCGACCCGGAGGTCATGGGTTCGATTCCCGCGTTGGAACAACAAAAATGTTGTTTTCAAGTTTGGTTATGACAATGCAGGCTGATCACCTGATTGTCTGGCAAGAAAGATGATCCATGCGTCGGATGGGCATGTAAAAAGTCGGTCCTGCGCCTGTTCTCTCGCCAGTCTTGTCGGTTTACCGTCCCACTGGGTTATGAGAGTAAAAGGAAGAGAGAGTGCTTCTGTGTATAGCGCACACACTTGGGCACTATAAAATAACTCCTGCGTAGCTAGCCTGGTTTCAATGAAATCGGCTACCGACACCGAAATCGGTGAGGGGAGCTATTATTATATATATAAAAATAAATTGTTCGTCTCGCTAAAACTCGTGAACGGCTGAACCGATTCGGCTAGTTTTGGTCTTGAAATATTCGTGGAAGTCCAGGGAAGGTGCAAACGGTTCATCACAAACTGTATGCTCAACAAAGTGGGTACGGGTCAGCTAGTCCGCTTATAAAAACTTCAAGACTTCCAAATCAACATTGTATTGCTATCCTTATAAAATAAATTAAAATGTAAACTTGGAAAATTTTAATCAGCAAAAACAATTCATTTAATAATCGGACGCGACAGGAAACCGTTTGAAAATTGCAATATTTTATTAAGCTCCTTCGATATAAAATCATTCGATAAAGAAATAAACGAAGTCATAAAAAATCGATAAAAGTTTAATGTTCACGTCGTGATCCGTTTAAAGTCAACAATAAATGTTAGTTTTACGATCGCTTACGGCTCTAGTTATAACTCTTGCTCATTAAAACGGACCAGTTTAGACTTTATCAAATACCATTTCTACAGAATCAGAAATTGTACATGCGTTATAATAAAAATCATAAATATGTATATAGTCAAAAACTACTAAACATATTTTATTAAAATTATGTTTTTGTTGGCTGCTTCCCCGCACTAAAATAAAATTGACAGAATGGTTTGTTAGAAAATTTCCATGAGTCACTTCCATGAGTGTAATATAAGTTACAATACATTTTGCGACTATCAATTCATAGACTAACTACCTTTATATTTTACAGCCGGCAAATTTAAAAATTGCATTCAATTTCATATTAAAATATTATGTTAATTATTGTTGTTATAAAACGTATTCGATAATGAAGTATGATCCTTTAATATTCCGGTGAAAGTGATTATAAGTATGCACAATAAGTAAATACTAAATATGATAAAATGTCGATGTTTTTGGTTTGTTTACGTTTAAGTTAAAATTCAAAGGGACTTACTAGCGCGTCTATGGCTCTTATCATTTTTTTTTATTTATTTTAGGTCGTTTTAACATCTAGTCATTTAACGATCACCTTAAATACAAATAATATTATTCTTAGGTAAAGTTATACATAATAATAAGTTTTATAATAAAATTATTTTACACAAGTACAACCGTTTCCATTCAAACATTGTTTTAAATTATCAGGTAAGTTACATTTTTTTCTGAACTAAATTCAACACAATCTATAAGTTAATGTGAAACGGATAAATCAGATCCACACTTGCATTTATTTAAGTCAAACTTATCTTTGTCATCTACTGGAATGGATAACTTTTCGAAAGCATTAACTTTTTTTTTACTTTAACTGGCGTATAAGCAATAACATACTAACATACATACCTTTCCGCTTCGTGTTGAAAGTTAAAACAGATCATATTACAAAACCAATTAAACATTACATAAAACTAACCGGGGCCCATAAATACTTTATGGTGTTTTAATTTTATTCAAATGATCTTACGCTACCTATTTATGGTTTCAATACAATACTCATCAATATTCATCAAAGCTAATGCGTTAATTGATTCGATAATAAATGCGTTAAAATAACAGAGTTTTAAACGGCCCGGCCGATGGAAAGTCCTATGGGATCTTCTTACTAACAATATCTACTAAAATTTATTACAAATGTCGTAGTCAGTTCGTAATTTATATGAGGTGCCAAAACAAAAAATGCTCTACGCGTCATTCTCTTCACAATATTCGGCTTAATGAACTATGAACCTATTTAATATTATTGTTGTTATTAATTGATCGATTATCTTAAACACGATGCTATCGCTATATTTGAAATCAAATGTTGATTTTATAAAAGTAATGAAATCAGCTGGATTACTTGAAATTCCAATGCAATGCCATCCATCCATTGAAATTTAGACTCAAGATTTGCAGTAGGCCTACTGATATATTTACAGCTGGATAAAAAAAAAAAACTCCGAAAAATGCTCACAGGACTGCTGGGTAAAATTTTAATTAAAATGCTCCTGCGATTGCACAACTAATAAGGAACAAAGCGAACATAAACCAACATAAGGTAGGGCCAGGTACAACACTAATAAACAATATGGGACAAGACGAGCGGGCGCGGCGTCTTCCGACCCGCGGACCGTGCATAATTCCCTATTGTTCACAACCATCCACCGCCTGGCCTGTGGACACGTAAGGTTGCAGCGATCAGCGGAGGCGAGAAGTGGGAAGTGGCTTTGATGATCGTTTATCACTCGAACATAATTTCTTTACAGTCGTTACAGAGCCGTGGGGTTCCTATGAAGCCATTCCTATCGGCTTAACTAACTAAGACGACGACTACGACTTAACTAAAAAAGGGATACGTAGATAAATGGAACTAAAAAAAGGAAATTGTATTAGTTAAGTATAAAAAAGGTAAGAGGCATTCTTACCTTTTATACTTACCTCATACAAACTCCTACCTATTATACAGTATTCCCTCTAAGGAAGAACCAGCCTTCGCCACGTAGAAATGTAGAAGTCTTATGCACAAGAAAAGATAAAACAACTCCTGTCTTGTAGCAAAATATATTATTATTGACGGCACGAAAAAACGATATAAATACTGGATAAACATAAAAATTAATCAATTTTAGAAGAAACTACTTGTAGAAATGTGTTCATCATATATTACGATCGATTTTACATAATATGTTGTTCGTAATTTTATTAATCAGGTATTAAAGCATCTCGTTCTCCAACAGATCTATTTTCAATGTAGAGATACAATCTTGATAAATAACGAAACGGGTTCCGAATTAATAACACTACTTATATAATTAATTGAAGCTACTGTTCGACAAAATATTGTAAATCACAGTGAGGCTGATAGGTGCTAAGTGTGTTTTATAATTTGGTTTATGTGTATGGAAGTTCAAATGAAAAAAAATAGATTTCGGTGCGATAACGGATGTAATTTACATAAGAGTGGGCGAGAAAAGTAAAAGCTCGTTCTGTGAACCTAATTGTCACTTTCTCACGTTCATTTCATTTAATGGCATGGACGTGATTTCTTATAAGGTGTAAAATTACGTTTAATGATTTGGTTATTTGTATTTACAGTATGTAGCATTTCCAGTATGTAGTCAATTGAATATTTTCATTATAAAATCTAAATTAAAATAATTAAAAAACCCGACTTTATAACATTCCTATCACACCTAACAAACGTCCTGATGACCTTGAAGATCTGAACCGATCTCCACCAAACATAGCTAAGAACACTCTCGACTGATATACCTTTCAAACAAAAAAACCGCATTAAAATCGGATCATCCGTTTGGGAGCTACGATGCCACATACAGATGAATACACAGACACGTCAAACAAAAACGTTCGTCGTCGTCGTCGTCGTCGTCGTAATACTTTACCTGCTATATTTTAAAAGCATGCCGAGTGAAATTATCATTTTCCATACATTTTAAAAAAATAGTGCTCACTAATGGCATTCAAGCCGTTTTAGTTCTATCGGTCTAAAAGTTGGTTTGATAGAGGGGCTCGGCACCACCTACATCACCACAAAAAAAACAGCTTTTACTGAAAATTAAAACAAAGTTTGTTTTTTGAAGGTCAATTTTGAAAATAAATTACAATTACAGTTACCAGTTACTACCACCAGTTCGGAACCCTAACCCGGCGAGAAGAACCGGTGTAAGAAACTCGCACGAGTGCCACCTTTTAACAAAAAGGGTAGTCAAAATTGTTCTTTAAAAAATATATATTTACAATAATTTATGTATGATACAATCAATTAGATAAATAAAAACTAAAACAAAACAATGTTACAGTATAAAAACAATTGAGTAAATTATAGGTACAGAAGTACATTATTAAGCTACTGCACTGAAATTGCCTCATAGGATTACCTTGTTCCCAGGGTGTGCTGTCTTCAATAAAATCTTTAACTTTATAGTAGCCTTTAGAACATAAATGTTTTTAAATACTTTTTTTATTTATATGAATCTTGAGGCTTTTCTACACAGCTGTGGGCTAAAATAAATTAAAAGTATTTTTTTGCAATAAGAGCTTTCTGTCTTGTTGACGCTTCACGCTCAGCTTATCGCTCGCTCATGCAACACGCCCTCGTGCTCATATCGAGAACACTACAGATAAATAGTCTATATACACAATGGTAGTTTCATTAAGACCCGCGACCATACAGCTGTCTGTTTGTTTAACTTTAAAGTTCACGTGAAACGCACATGCAATCTAAAGGTGAGCAGAGTATTATATTTAAATATTGTTGTTCAATTGTTAGTACAGAAATAACTTGTAAAAGGTAAATAGCAAGTAACTAACCCTTAGCCTAACTCTTTTATGGTATCCAGAAAAAATAAGGGAATTGTGTAAGAAATTAATAAAAATAACTGGACAAGTCCAAAAAGTTTATATTACGTTTGTTGTATACGACCCTCCTGAAATATACAGGATGATATATTAATGAGTGATAATACTTTAGGGTGTGTATGGGTCCCGTATATAGTTTATTGTGAAAGTACCAGCGCTGAAACTTGAAACAGATACCTTTTTTAAATTATTGTATGGGCAAATTTATGATATCTGGGCATTTCTCATAGCAACATAGAAGTCAAAAGTTAGTCTTTCAGCGCTGGTACTTTCTCAGTAAACTCTACATGAATAGGACCCCTTGCTTACGTGCCCATCCAACGCATATGTATCATCTTTCTTATCAGACAATCAGGTGTTCAGCCTGCATTGTCCCAACCAAACTTGGAAACAACATTTTTTTGTTGTTCCAACGCGGGAATCGAACTCACGACCTCCGGGTCGAGAGCGATGCTCTGAACAACAAGACCACGTAGGCGTTAAAATTAACAACTAAAACAGTAGCAATTTTATTTACAAGTTCGTAAACTGCACCTAGTCATTACTTCAGTTAAAATTAATGTTGTCAGTTGACAAATAACTAAACTACATAAATTTTCCCCGTTAAAACTCTGTGAAGTGTGAAAATAATTGCAAATACCGGGTACACCTGTCGCATATTTAGCCGCCATTTTAATAATCTAGTTCTGAAAAGGGTTTTATTCTGGTACAGGTAATAGAGTCATTATAACTAAGAACTCGCCATGTATGGCATTAAAATATTAATACTGTTCGCTTTAATGCTGTTATTTAATGACATAATTATTACAGTCATTATTATTTAATAGTGTGTTCTTTGCCTTGGGGTAGTATATAAACTATAATATTACTAGAAAGTAAACCTAATGTACTATAAATGGTGTTCTGTAGGCCAAGCGGGAACATTTGTAAAAGTATCGTTATCGAATGTCAAAATGTGAATACATATGTCGTTTAGCGAAGCTTATGTTAAGAGGAAACACTACGAAATTCTTTCCATACAGAAATAGGGGTCTACGGGATTCCTGTTTCCTCCCTGGACAATGCGTAACATACAAATAGAGTAACAATTTTTTTTCCTGAATATCTATATTATTATTTGTTTTCCCTATTTTTTCTTTTTTAATAAATTAATAATTTTAAGAGATATGGACGTTCAAAAATCTAAAAAAATGGCCAGACTCTCCGCTATGTTTAAACGTCCAGGAAACAGATTTGACTACATTATACAACAAAATCAAAACATAGGAACCCAGCTCAATTATTTTTTTATCTATTTAAGATTTTTTTTAAAATAAAAACATCGATTTCTGGTACTTTTAATAGGTAATTTCAGTTCAAGTTGCAGTTGTCTCTATCGCGCTAGTGCTGGCTGCGATACAGCAATAGATTTTATAAATACCTATATTGTATTTCTCTCAACCGTGCTCCTCCTCTTAAATCCCATAAACAGAGTATAGATGAAGAAGTTGGTTTACGACTTTACGAAGATACGGTATCTAATAGATAATGTGGATTACGGGGTTATATTAAAACATTAAGAAGGTAAACACGCGTGTTGGTTATCTTAAAAAGCTTAAAACACTTCCTTTGGAGGGCCTACCGTCTATAATTTATGGGTTTCATTGGGCCTATATTTGTTGCTTTTCCGTACACAAACTTGTTTTTTTTTTTATTATTAATATTTTTTATTGATTCAATTTTAAAAAGTATCAGACTCGCGCGACAAATATATATACAGGGTCTAAAAATAACAGTCACTATAACTTTGAGATACGATTATGGATTTCTTTTATAATTACAAAAGCAAAATAAATATACATTTCTAGAATGAGAAAAGGTAGTATAATCATATACCAAAGTGACTGTTCTTTTTACCTGTTGTAAGCAAAAATACTATTTAACAAGTTATCGCTGACGTGTACAAATCCTTTATTCTGGCTAGCAAAAAAAAAACAATAACTGTAGTTTTTGTTTAGTTAGCGTAAAGTTAACAGTATGTTTACTAGCTTCATTGTATATATCATCCGGTTTTAATATCAACTGGAAACCTCCACGAACAGACAGACAGACGGACGGACAACAAAGCGATGAAGGCTCCGTTGCCCCTTAAGGTACGGACGGAACAATAAAATGGTCCTAGACCCTACGATGATGGTGGTCATACAAAGTATAAACGATATTGGTGATAATAGGCATAACTAAAGATTTTAAAATCTATTTTAAAACTTTTGTAAAGTGTATTTCGAGTATTTCGGTAAAAAACTAATGAATATCGAAGATTATAGCCATTTTTCTAATATATTTTCAATAACGCGCCAAAACAGGTCGAAGTGTCATGGCGTCGAGTGTGACGTCACGCCTAGGTAAACGTCAGATGCTTAAGTAAACCATAGATAAAAGAGTAATATAATGACAGCACCGATGGACCATGGCAGTGATGTTTACCTAGACGTGACGTCATGCGCTGCAATGCGGTGTTTCAGTCAAAATGGCCGATTGCACTATTTTAATCTTTTAACTTATTGAAAATCTTAATGATCACAAATTTTTATATAAAAGTTTAACAGTATTTAAAATCCTTTTTATATTTATTTTACCCTGAAATCATTAAATCTTTGTTTATTTGTAAATGTCGTCACGCCTATGGCGATTGGCGATGTCGTACGTCGATGCAAGTTGCAACATGCATTGCAAATAGAAATTCATATGCTGTGTCGTCACTTGGACTTGAACCAATATTTAGTGGCAGACAGTCACACGTATTTATAAAGTTAAATCTAGATTCTAGCTGCTAAGTGGAACAGATTGTTGAGTGAAATAAGAACAAAAGATGTGAAAAACAATTGTGTCGTGTATTCAAATTTTAGAAAAGGAATTTCGATGTTTGTATTTCTACGGGCGAAGTAAAGGTAAAGATTTAAACAGTTATGTACGAGAAATATGTGTAACAGCATATAAATGTTTCCGATTTTAATAAAAAGGTGTCAATACTGTCAATAGATTTATAACAATAGCCCGGGTAAGATAGGCTACATAATCTATACTAATATTATAAAGCGGAAGTTTTGAGAGTATGTTTGTTTGTTTAAACGCGCTAATCTCAGGAACTACTGGTCTGATTTGAAAAATTCTTTTTTAGTTGGATAGTCCATTTACAGAGGAAGGCTATATAACATTACGCTGCGACCAATAGGAGCGAAGCGTCAGTGAGAAATGTTGCAAAAACGGGGAAAATTATTCACATTTGGGGACTTTCGTTGCGTGCGCTGTATAAACGGTTTAAGTTACTCAAAAACCACAGCTAGTTTAGACTATTATTTTCTTAGAAATTTATATGTTGTGTGTGAGTTGTGAGTTGTGACACAAGCAGGGCGATAGCTGGGTGTAATATTAATCAGCCTGGTGACTACATTCCGACAGGTTTTACAGGCTGTGATATTAAAGAGTGATAATACTTAAGGGTTCCGTATATAGAGTTTACTGTGAAAGTACCAACGCTGAAAGAGGTACTTTGTTTTTACTTTTTGTATGGGCAAATTTATGATGTTGGGGCATTTCTTATAGAAACATGATAGTCAAAAGTAATTCTTTCAGTTCTGGTACTTCCACACTATAATCCACACAGGAGGCACATACACATCCTAGAGTATTATCACTCATTTATTTTACACCTTGTATATATGTGGCTACGTATATTATGTATAACGCGGACTCATAAAGACAGGCTTTGAGACGTAATATGAAGTTTGAACTTCAAAGTCAGTAAAAACATGAAAAATAGTTGAATCAAGAAATAAATTTAAAAAATGGTAGTATTCAAAGAGTGCTGTATTTTGATAGCAGCAGGAATAAAACAAGAAAAGATCTTCAGAGTCGAAGTAGATAAGGTCGCTTTACCTTCACAACCTCGTATCTATAAAATATATATTATATTTAATAATTTTATATTTTATTATGACATGGATTTTGGATGTTTACTGTACATAACTGAACCTCATCTATATCTACACTAATATTATAAAGAGGAAAGATTTGTATTTTTGTATGTAACGTATAAACTCAAAAAGCACTGGACCGATTTTAATAATTATTTTTTTATTAGAAAGCTACACTATCACTGAGTAACATAGGCTACATGAGAATCAATTGCTGTTCCTTAGTCTCGCTAAAACTCGAGATCAGTTGAACTGATTCGGCTATTTTTGGTCTTGAAATATTCGTGGAAGTCCCGGGAAGGTTTAAACGGTTTCCATGCTTAACGAAGTGGGCACGGGTCAGCTAGTTTAAAATCAAATCCATGTCATAAAAAAAAATCTAAAATTATTATGTTTTTTGACTCTACTGGAAAGTTGTAGGTTGTGAAGGTGAAGCGACGTAAGTACAGTGTAGACTGTAGACTCCAATTCTCGGTTAATTAAAAACATGGACCTTATAGCGAACCCTGGAATTAAGTACTTTCAAAAACCTTACCGACCGTAAGGTTAAGAATATTAGATTTATTTTATCTATTCAAAAAGGGACACCTGAATTTGACATTTAGGTAAATATTATCTTCATGGAACTAGGGAGTACTAACTTCTGTATCATAATTTGTAAAAAGAAAACGTTTTTTTGTACCGACTTCCAAAAAGGAGGAGGTTTCTCAATTCGACGGTATATATATTTTAATTCTCGTTTCAAAAAAATTTTATTATATTTTCTAAACTAGTACTGATTTGCCCACTTCCATGATCTTATCTACAACTAATCGGCACGAGATGGCCATATTAATCCAGATCTGTATCTATATCCTTAGAATTCTTTACCTTTTAGGGATATTCTCAATTTAAAGCGTGTGGGAATAAGAAATCCTATTACTATGAGGATGGAAGGTCACTCTTTTATGCAAAAACTGAAACAAAGAATGGATCTCGATGAAAATCGGTATGGTAGTAGTCTAGGCTGTGAATTAAGCCATAAACTACATTTTATCCAAATAAGCACCTATGTATTTGCTATAGAATACTGTATGTACGCGGTCGGTACTGCCGACAAAACCTAGTTATAGCAAAGTTGTACTCTAAAGATATATTACGAGTATATAAACGAACTTATAGGTAGTAGAGACAAAAGTGTTGTATCGCTATACAGGGAGATTCACGTTTCCTATATGAAGCCGAATATTATGCACTATATTCGACTTCATACAGGAAACGTGAATCTCCCTGTAAAGAGAAGGACGCGTAGAGCATTTTTTTTTGGCACCTCATATAAATTACTTACCATAATGCAACAAATCACGATTAAAGATCTCCATAAAAGTAACAAAACAGATGAGTTTCAATCCTAGGAAGGTCTTAGGTCAACGAGCCGTACGTTCGTGTGTAGGTATAGACTAGGAGCCTTCGAGCCCCAGCATAGTGAGATTCACTCTTGTGGTAATTTTAGACCATGGATGAATGTTATAGACCTTTGATTTTTTTTCTTTAACAGATTAAAACAAAATATATATTATAATAAATTAAAACAAACAAAATATAATATAGGTATATTATATACTATGTTTGTTTTTATTTCGCGCCAAAAAAAAATTAATGTCTTAAATGACCACAAGGAGTGAATCTTAAAGCTATTAGCATCACTATCTTACTATCATTCGGCTTGCTATATGACCCATGAATCAGCTTGTACAATAAATAAGTTGTATTCTAAAGAGATGATAAACTATAACAAAGAACTTGAATGTGTTGTCACATAAGAAATATAATACCAAAGTATACAAAAGAAGTAGGTGTACAGTAAACTGATGATATAAAAACAGGCGTAGGAATAAGTTATTGGGTGAAAGACATGAGGTAGGAATTCTGAGGGAATCCCATAAAGAGATCGACGCTGCGGTGGGTGGTGACTGGTAAGGCATAAGCCCATAAAAGGTATACTCTTCTTTGAATATATGCTACATGTTTTATACATTTAATATAAAAACATTATACTTCGACATCAAAATATCTTAAAGTATTCGAGCTATGCTAATTTAAAAATGTATGGTTAAGCAGTTTTAGGGCGTGTTTCACCAAGCAATGTTAAAGTTAACGCCATGTTAAAAATTTTATTTTTAACTTAAAATACCATGCCTTCTCATTCATTGACAGGAAATACGAGAGGGATAACATAATATGTAACGAAGGATTAACTTTAACATTGCTTGGTGAAACACACCCTTATTCTATGTATTGCGGGGTGTTATAAGTTTGACAAGTCAGGGTTTTTTTTATTTAGTTTATTTTACTACAAAGATTCGTATAAACTAGTACGAGTATCAACTAAATGCCCAGTTTATAATGTTATTTTTCTAAAAATTATGCTTACTCTTTTATTAATACGAAGATCGAAAGAGATGATATTATATGTAAAAAACCATTAACTTTAATAGGCGTTGGTTAAACTAGTCTACGAAATGCTATAAGCCTATAAGGTTAGTTAATCCACGTGAGACTTAAAATAATATCGGCCATCTTGTAACAACAAAAAAATATTTGATTGATATGTTCTAAAACAAATAAAGAACAGTCCCTGAAGTAGCCGAGCGGAATACTAATTAAAAATCGACGAACTGCTTAATATTTAATAACATTTCAAACACAGCGTGGGCAAATTCCAATACAATATTTAACTGTGACTGCCATTGATGTATCATATAGAAACGTCGCATTCGGTTATAAAATTGACTATTGTCTCAAATAAGTAACAGTTTAAAAACAAACACGCTTAATTGCATTGTCGTAGGTCCTTGATACGTATGCAAAATTTCAAATTAATCAGACTTTTAGAAATTGGTGAATATTCTAATAAGAAAATCAGTTACATACAAACAAACTTATAAAAGCGTGTTAAAATAATAATGTTATAAATATAGTCCCTCAGATCAAATAAAGTAGAGATTGCACAAAACAAAACTATGCCTTGCTAACTAAAAATGAGCAGTCTCGGTGTGTGTTTATTTCATAAAGACATAAAACCTCCTGACTTTAAGTGCAATTTGAATAAGAATGTAATATTCTATTTATTATATTATTATTATATTCAATATATATATATATATATTATTATTATTAGTATTATAACTGATGTCCAAACTCGAGTGCCCTAAACAATACCAAAAGCAGGACAATCAAAGTCAGGATTTTTTTGCATGACGAAAAACTCTTCATAATAAATATACTATAAAGATTTTTTCGTCATGCCCATTCTTAATTGAAACCCTTGTCTGTGCTCCGCGCCATACACATTTCACTATCATTTAATAACGCGAGTTCCCTAAATACGGTACACCAAGGTTCCCATGAGTCATGGCTATTGGCTCCTGTCGTGGGCGCTGGCTCTGCTGTTACAAGTCCAACATGGTCGGGGGAATGATCAGACCCAGTGTGATACTAATTGTGTTCTCCCGCTGCTATTATGTTCTGTCATGCGAGAAATGTTTTCTGACTACCCGTCAATTTTCTTTCGTTGTTATGACAGCCGTCAAAGATTGCTGTCAACATATAAATAGCAAGGCTATTGTTCAGTATGCTACATTTGCCTAGCTGAGTTTGTTCATGCGAGAAATGACATTAAGATGAACTTGACGGCTTGATGTTTTAAACGTTTGTTATGACAGCCAGAATGATATCAATTCCTTTCCATCACGCTTCAATCGTCATACCTTCGTTTAGACAATCAGATGATCAGCCCGCATAGTCCTAACAATTTTGTTATTTCAACGCGAGAATCGATATCACGACCTCCGATGCCGAGAGGCTTGGCTCTGGTTCTAAACCACTGGACCAGGGAGGTATAACGTCACATACTTCTTGACCTCTGAATAAGGAAACTAATGGAACTGCCATACCTACAAAAAAAGCGTGTATACCTACGCGGCACAATATGGCGATTTAGTGTTGTGTCACTACGATTGTTCTAGCGAATCGATAAAGTGATTGTTGATTAATTATTTATTTTTGATTTAATACGACATGATTACTATTTATTAACTTGCTGAGAACTTTGCACGGGCAAGACGCAAACACTATATAAAATAAAATAGGTGCAACTTGGCAAAAATGTCATGTATACAGGGTGTAAAAAGAGCAGTCACTATAACTTTGAGATACGATTATATTATCTTGCTTTATTTTGGAAATGTTTTTTTTTTATCAATAACTAAAAAAATGTAATAGAATGGGATAAGGTAGTATAATCATATCCCAAAGTTATAGTGACTGCTCTTTACACCCGTTTATACATATTATATACTTAGTCTGGCCATAAATACTGTTGCGCCATTACATTGTTTATTATTTTGCGATATTGAAATGGTGTGGGTGATAAAGAGAACAGAATCGCTGTGATTGCGTTACACAAAGTAGGTATGGAGCCCAATGCAATTTTTAAAACTCTCCACATCTCCACGCTTGGTATAAACAAAATGTTTGTGTACCGGGCTATTAATAGGTACAATGAGACCTCCTCTGTTTGTGACAGAAAAAGATCTGGCCGGCTAGCTGTGTTCGTACGGAAAAGGTGGTTAAGGCAGTAAGAGAAAGAATCCGAAGAAATCCGGGTCGAAAACAAAAGATTTTATCTCGGGAGATGAAGATAGCCCCTAGAACCATGTGGCGTATTTTAAAAGACGACTTAAGACTTTCAGCCTATAAGAGACGTACTGGTCTTTTTTAACTGATAATTTAAAAAAGAATAGGGTGATAAAATCAAAACAATTACTGGGGCAGTACGCAAAGGGTCACAGAAAAATTTTGCTTACTGATGTGAAATTTTTTACAATTGAACAACATTTTAACAAGAAAAATGACCGTATTTATGCTCAAAGCTCGTAGAGAGTCTAACTCGTAGTCGTCGTACGTCTAACGGTTGTCATGGTAAAAAATTGATTACAAATGGAAAATAGCAATGATGAAATGCTATAAATACCGTATTTATATCAGCTTAAACTATATAGATTAATATTTTTGGTGATCCAAATAGTTTAAGCTTATGTAGATACGTTATTCATAGCATTTCATAATTTTTATTTTCCATTTGTAAACAATTTTGTTACCATGACAACCGTGTCATATGACTGGCAGCGACACAGGAAAGATCGAGTCCAGGTTCAAACCCCGCGTGACCAATACGTATATTTTCTTGTTTTTCCTAATTTTTTGCTTTTTTTTTCAACATTTTCTTTCATAATAACCTTTTCATGATAATAACGAACATAGTGTAAAAAAAATTGCGAAATCGGTCAAGCCGTTGTCGAAGCGCACACGATATAAGAAATTTTGAAGGTCGTTTTTAAACTTTGGGCTACATTTTTGGGGTTTTAGTAAGGAACCCTATTTTTATTGAAAGTATAATATAGCCTATGTTCAGCGCTAGGAATGTATCTTTCCAACGGTGAAAGAATTTTTCATATTGGTTTAGTGGTTTCAGAGCCTATTCCATTCAAACAAACAAACAAACAATCAAATGTTACCTGTTTATAATATTAGTATAGATTTATTTACTGATCACTGTTGATAAAATTTGGGTTACTTAATGCTAAAATAATAAGAATATTTGTGGGTATCTAATATTTATAATTTGTTTATTTATATCACTCATTTCTAAACAAGATAATGTTGTTCAGTTAATTTCTGAAAGACAGTTTTTCGGTACTTTTTTTCCAAAATATTTAAATCTTATATCATCTTTTAATCTTATGACATCTAGTGTTCTGTTAAATGAATTTTCATGAAAATGTAAAGAACATATATGTAAATGTGTTTTAAATCGGTTCTCAGATTTTCCTTGCCTATGATGTCCAACCAAATAGTTATTTTATATTTAGTTTGTGGCAGCCTGAAAACAAAATACTTAGAAAATACTGCAAACAGCAACAAAAATATTGATAAGTCATCCAATATAACAAGAAGTAAGATCATAACTACAAACAAAAACAATCAAAATCTAACAATAATATTCGAATGTGTTTATCAAAATAACAAGACTAAACACTAATACTTAAAACAATAACAATAACTTACCGGTGAAATGTTAGATTTGGCCGATTTCGATTTGATATTACACCACAACTAATTATTCTGCACTTAGTAGGCATCGTAAATTAATGTTTTACCAATATATTTCTGCACAATCTTTAAAATTTCTTAAGCTAATTATTATCTTCACAGCGGTAAATAGTGTTAAACGATACAGGAATTAGTTCACATCACTATTAAAGGCAGTGTTTCCACTGTAAAGATTTCGTTTCCCCACGCCTCAATTCAGATTTCCCCTTTAAATTTAATATTTATTAAAAAAAATTGTGGTTGGTGTAATTGATTGAGTGCTCTACAATTACTAACTTCTGTACAACTAATGAAAGATCAGTTAGAAATAATACACCTTAAGTTTGTACAGTCCAATGCAACTGCATGCCACCTAAACGTGCTGTCATTGTTTCTTTCGTACGGTAGCACGCTAGTCCACGGTACAGCTAGCTAAATTATCTATAATTTCCCGCAATTTCCCCTTTTATAGTCTTTCTCCTTTTTCTTCCCCTCTGGACCCTAATTTTCCCTTGAAAGGGGAATTTCCCCTCAATGTGGAAACACTGATTAAAGTACATATCAACACAATATGGCGGACACGGCACAATCGTGACGTCACGACAAGTATTGCCAATATAGCGATACTGATAAGTATACTATTGTTTTGCTTTAATTACATACGTTAGACAAAGACGTCACTACTTTTATTGTTTCGTTTTTAGACTATATACATAATGAAGTATCTATATGTCAATATGGCATTTCCATTAGCTTCCTTATTCAGAGTTCTTGACTGACTGATAAAGACATAACGTCATACGTCACATAATATGTCAATCTGACGTTGATATTACATTTTTTTAATTTAATAACATAGTATGCAACTGACTTCACATTCAGTCAACTCAAAGTATTACAGAAAGCAGCAAATAGTTTTTTATGAGTTCGACTTACGATGTATAAGGCTATAGATACTATGAATAGGTACAAGTTAAGTACAGATACATCTACTTCATTTATCCGGTGTACAGACGCAATGTGTTATTACTGATCAGTTTCATCAGGATAATAACATGTCAAGATGATTTAGAAGGCTACTTAGCTCGTATACAAAATAATGACTTCATATATACCTCGGGCAGCATGAATACTCTACAGTAGTTCGCACCGCGGACCCCCGCCATATAGTTCGTTTCATGAGTATCTGACAGGACTGGACTACTCTAAAGCGAAGGAGTCACAATAGATCCAAAAGGGTCGCAGTGACATCAGGGTCTTATGACCAGCCTCCGGGTGTCCATTATATACCTCCTCTCTAACGCTACCTCTCTCCTGTTGCAGTGATGATGGTGTAGCGTGCATGGGTGGTGCGCTGCTGGAGGCGGCGGCGCGCGGGGACGCCGGCCGGGTCGCCAGCCTCATCCGAGCTGGTGCGGCCGTGGATGCCGTCGATGAGGTGAGTGGAGATCATCAGCTGGGACACAGCTGGACATAAAGGGGGTGACTGACATTGAATACAGCCTAATGTTTGGGGAGGGCTCGAAAGAATTCCAGTGCCAGTATCTGACGGTCTTCTTTCGCCGAATTCCCTTCGACCTTTTTCAGTTTCTCTGTCATATGTACACACATATTAAGTGAAGATACCAGACTGGTAACGGCTCTCACGCCTTTCATGGTGGTGTCCAAGTAGATGATCAAAGACGCTCTTTTTCTTTACTGTCGTAAGTTGTAACCCATTGGGACGGATCCATTGGTGGAAAGAGCACGAAGATGGGACGGAGGACTTTGTTTTATAACATGTAAGGCAATTTGCTCGTTTTTTATACGTTGAGTTGAGTTTGGAAATTTATCGCTTACGAAGTTCGAAAACAAAATGTATGGAATTTGACTCTTTTTGGAATTTTATGGAAGTTGCTCTTCATTTAGCGAAGCTTATGTCAAACCCCATACATTTTGTTTTCGAACTTCGTAAGTGATAATACCGATGTCATCTTGAGTCATGCACCTGGATTGTTATCTGGTGGAATATTGGTTAATTTAAAAATATCCGTTTACATATTTACCGTTCCGAATCGAAATATGGAGATGTGTTTTTGGAGAATAATTCATACATTACTTTTTTCACACATACATTGCTGACGGAAACGTAATAAAACAAGCCATGTACCGCGTAATTCCAGTGCCCCATATGGTCACACCACTGCCAGGACCGCTGCTGGGCGACAATTTATAATCGGTAGGGCCAACGTTACCATATATGACAAGTTCGGTATGATTGAGAGATAAATGTATATAGTTGTCTCTGTCTATTGCGGATAGATAGAACGGGAGGTGTAACCTTAAGTAACGGATCTGCCTTGAAAGGACTTAAAGAAAAATGTACTGGGGCAAAAAATTTTGATGATTAGTCACAATCATCCAATTGAATGAGTTGTGATGACTATCGAGGATTAACGAAAAAAGTATATTTCCAAATGAAACTTAACAAGCTCTTTTAACAAGCAAATCCATTAAAGAGTTGCCGAAACTTTTAATATTTAGGGCGTGTTTCACCAAGCAATCTTAAAGTTAATCCTTCGTTAAATATCATGTTGTTCCTCTGGTAATTCCTATCAAAGAATGAAAAGGCATGATATTTTAACAAACTGTTAACAATAACATGCGTTGTTGAAATGTAGCGCGTAGCACTCCCGACTCAATGTAAAAAGAATCGACCAAAATAATGTGTCATTGTTATTGTTGATTCCTCAGTGAATAAGTGATATTTAAATTGGAATTATTATTGCCCATAATGACCAGTGTACATTACATACATTAAAACGGACTAAACTACTGTTAGTGAGAGTCGTGTAGTTTAGTAGAGTTCAAAGTAGTGTACCGTGAACTTTTGCATCTTTTTTGCCCCATCCGAGTTTCATAATCAAAGCAAGTCAAATATTATATTTTAATAAATAAATTCTTACGCCGGTTCTTCTGACAGGCTACGCTTGAACCGAAAATGCTTGTTAAGTTTTTATTTTGCCTTCATTTGTAGATAAAATATTTTAAATTTAGAATTGAAATCTCCCAGTTCTCGAAAGTTCCCTTACAGTGTATTCACTAGTTACGGGCTTGGTGCACCTACCTGTCATGGGAACAGCGACCACCACTTCTGCATCATTACCTAAACCAGTTCAGAACTGGTTCACGGAGTCATCGGTTTTCTGGTATTCGCGGGGAATGATCGATTTGTATAGTTGAAAGATCCAAGTATACTGCCTTAAGGGAATGTACGCATAATAATAAAACTGAATGTACTTGAAGACTTTTCCGATTAAAAAAAAAAAAACAAAAATATATATTACTTATATTCAGCAGAGGATAGCCTTATTTAAATAAAAATTAAAACAATAATATGCTTTCCTAAATATTCATAGACAATGTGTAAAGGGATTGTCCATTAATCACGTGATCTTTTTTTAGCATTTTTTAACCCCCCCTCCCCCATTGGTGATATGTAGTGAGGTTTAAGACCACCCCCCCTCCCCCTTCTCAACATCACGTGTATTTTTAGTACCTACAAAGAATCTTAAAATTTTCTGAATATTATCTTAGTTTAAATACACGTAGGTGTGCGCGCCTTGCCGCTTAATATTTGTTTAAAAATCGCGCGTTTGACGAAAAAATAAATACACGAGATATCTTACTACACCCCCCCCCTCCCCCCTTGTGTTATTTTCGTGATTTTTATCAAAACCCTCCCCCCCTTTCAAGCCTCACGTGATTAATGGACAACCCCAAAGAGAAGTCACTATAACCTTAGATTAATAAATGACTATAACTTTGAGATACGATTATACTACCAGTTCACATTTTGGGAATGTTTTTTTTTGGCAAAATCTATTTTTTTTTTACTTTTTATTATTTCTTTTTTTTCGCAAAAATAACGAAAAAGCAAAAAATAAAAACATTCCTAGAATGAGAAAAAGTATACCTAATCATATCCCAAAGTTATAGTGACTGTTCTTTTTTACACCCGTTATTAGTCACACGACTCACACGTCAATTGATCAGCCTTTCAGAAACCGGCCCATAATATAACTCGTTTGTTAATTGACTGTTTGTGAATTGAGATGATTTGGAAGCAGATGTGGATGTTTGTATACCAATTTGATGATAGTTTTGCAATTGTAACTAATAAAAGAGAAAAAAATGGTTTGTTTGCTTCTTTGTTTTGATATAAATATTTTGAATAGAAATTGCTCTGGACCTACTGGATAGATTTTGATGAAATTTTGTTTAAATATAGAGTCGACCACGGTGGACATGGGCTACTTTTTATCACGGCAATATGTACGATTCCGGCTACGTAGTCAATACTTTAATTAACTATAATAATACGTTTTAATTAAATTTGTGTAAAATTCAGATAATGATTTTTTGGGTTTCGAAGAGTAAAAACGGGACTTCATTACTGAGACTTCTATCTGACTGTCTGTCCGACAGTCCAGGGTGTATCTCTTTAATAGTAATAGATAGATAGCTAAAAAATTGACAGCTGATTATGTAATTCGCATGCATCTGTATCAACAACTAATTTAAACACTTTAGTGTAATTTCCAAACCCTTTTATTACAAGACCCTTCTTCGCAACTCCTTAGTCGGTTTTTTATCGTCCTCTTCGTAATTAAAATAAAAAAAACCTTTACGATGTGTAGCAGCTAACAACTATCATTAACACTTGCATTATTACCCATTCCGATAAAATCTTATTCACAAGAACAAATAAAAACTCCATCGATATCTATATTGACTATTCTGTGAAATTCTCCTCCATTATAACCAGCTACCGTAATGGGCAATTGTACGAAATGACCCAAGACTAGTAGATGGGGAGCCATAATGGTATAGAATATTCGATAATTATACGCCTATAACTAGAGCACGTTCGGATACACGTTTCACAATCAAATTTCGAACAAAAAGTCGGTACTGCTATCCGATCGTAATTCGAAATTCAAAACTTGTTTAATACGTCCATATTATATTAACTTACAATCTTATTATTATGTATCGGATAGCTTATTTGGAAGTTTTGTTGCTTTTTACTTAATATCGAGCGACAGAGACAAAACATGCAAATAAGCTATTAACTATCTGACATTTGTAATTTGGAAAATTTGTAACTTATTAAATATAATTATTTAAGTCTTCAACTATTTATACCGAGGTTTCTAGAAATTAGTAAGTTAGAACCTAAAGTCATGATGGCCAATTCTTGAAATTAAAATGGAATGAAATCTGCCTCATGTAAGTAGAGGTCGCATTCGAAGAGATTTCTGATCTTCTGGTTTATAAAAAAAAGATTAAACTGAATCTGAAAAGTGATAAACTAGAGAATATTGTTGTTAGAGCTCATATTCACAAGATAAAATTGGTAATTCAAGTAGGTAGGCACACTACTACAAAAAATGTATGTAAATTACCAACTTGTTTTTATGACTGTATCAAATATTTTACACACGTAACAACCAATCGCCGGCGATCAAATAACATCGACAGTTTTCATTGGTTAACTAATGGAAATCGAATAAATTATTTCTATATTTAAATTGAACAAATATTTGGAATACGGAATTAAGTCAATTAGTACAGTATTATGGCACCGCTTAACTTATCTGATAATGTTTTTTATTTAAAAATAGCAAATAATACGCTTAAACTAAAAGTGAGGACAGAGTTCTGCAAACTAAAACACTACGCCTCGCCGTGTTAGACACATAAGTACGCCATATCTTGTTACTTGTAAGGTAATTTTTCGCGGTTTTTTTCAGTGTTTTTTTTTTTATTTTAATTATTTTAGTGTTTGGACTGTATAGCCTTCATCGATATTATTTATTGATGAAGGCTATACAGGCTGTAATATTAATGAGTGATGATAATTTAGGGTGTGCTGTGTATGGATCCCGTATATAGGACCAGCGCAATTAATGTATGGATAAATTTATGATGCTGAATGAAACATGAAAGTCAAAAGTGTTTTTACAGTAAACTCTACATAGGAGGCACATTCAAACATCACGTATTATTACTCGTTTCTCTTACACCTTGAATATAGCATCACGCTCAGACCAATAGGAGCTGAACAGCAACGAAGAATGTTTTTTTTTATGCACCCGCTGCATGCCAGTGTAAACGGGCTGAAGAGTCTTCTGCGGTATGAGGTTCACCGGCATGCTTATTACGACGTATATATCTTGCAAAAGCAATCGCAATTTAAAAAGGTAATACCAAATTAAACAATTAAACAATAGACAAGTTTAAAGTATTAAAGTTCAGAAAAATTTATTTGGCGTCAATGTTTGTTCAAACGTAACAATTAAAGACGTGAGTGGATGAAGTCCATTTTCTACCCAGAAAATAATACAGGCTGATCTTTAGATCAAATTATTCTAAAGACGGATCTTTAGATCAATGTACCTACTCGATACGTTACGAAATATTTTAAAATGTTTAAGTGACAGTTTGACCTCCATTTTCTCGAAATCAGTATTTCGCGTATATCATCTTTATCCACTCATATATCATGTCTTCAATTAATTAATAGTTCCTGTGATTGCCACTAAATTGTTTTTGGCGCTAGTTGTATCAAAAATTAAGCAAATGTGCATTCAAACACAACAGCGAGCGATTAGCACTTTTTGACGTTCAGCAATCGATTGCGCGTCTGTTGCGCGATTTTTGCTAATCGCTATTTTTACGTAATCTGCCGGCGGATAATAAAGTGAATAGAAACATAAATATAATCAACAAATAAACATTAGGCGGCAGCGTGCTGGGCACACTAATTTATGTTGATGTGTTCAGCCAACGTCGATAATGGCTTACTAGATGAGGCAAGCTTTTGAAACAATCTAATATACAAAAGGTGGTAACTGGTAATTCAAAACTTAACAAACTTTATGTTTTAATTTTGAATAACAACTTTTTTAATAATTATCTATTTATTTATTATTTATTTTAAATTCGCGTGTCACAATGTTAGTTACCATACCTACTCCTCCGAAACGGCTTGACCGATTCTTATGAAATTTTATATACAGGGTGTTTTGCACATGGACCGACATGATTTTTTGGGGGGTGGAGGGGGTCATGTGCTATTTTCCCCCGTGAGACCCAATATCCTAAGTCTCACGGTAGTCTAGATATGTTTTTTTTTTTATTTTTTTGAAATCTACCCGAAATCTTGCCTTTAAATCGTCCTAACTTTTTTGTTTGTGGTTATAATACCACAAAACAAAGTATGCTTGTATTCTACAATGTTTTCTTATTCTAAATAAATCATTACATGTTACAATTGATATCCACAAAAAAACTTCTGAGCTTTCAAAGTGGTAAATCGGTGTAAATGTTATGAAAAGTGACAACTTATCAATTCATTTAAAAAAAAACTAAAGTTCATTTTGAATTTAGCTTTTTATTAAAAAGTTCTTTACTTATTACCCTTTCTAACGATATGCTACATGACAGAAATAATACATCAGGGGTCGACCTAAGAGATACTTTGTTGCTAGGGTCAAGATAATGAAAATACATTTTTTATGTTAAGTTGTTTTTATTAAATTAAAATTACAAAGTTTGCTCGAATTGGCCGCCTCCACACCTTATGCATGCACGACACCTTTTTCTTATTTCCGAGGTTGTAGTTAAAAGCCGCATTTCCTCTTGCATTTTTACGAATGCTGTGTTTATTCGTTCCACTAAAATTTCTTTTGTGGGCACCTCTGTTGCATACACTAACTCTTTTGCACGTCCCCATACGTAGAAATCCAGGGGTGTTAAATCTGGGGACCGTGCTGGCCATGGAATGGGGCCAGCTCTACCAATCCACGAGTTTGGAAATGCATTATTTAAATGCTCTCGTACCGTTCGTTGGTAATGTGCCGGACAGCCATCATTTTGAAAAACAATTGGCACATCTTCTAAAACTGGTAGTACCAGTTCAGGTAAATCATTTTGAAGAAACTCTAAATAATTGTTTCCATTGAGTCGTTCTGGCAAAAAATATGGGCCGACAAGATTTCGCCCAATAACACCAGCCCAAACATTTACGCTGAATTTTCGCTGAAAGGAAGTCTGCCTTTTTTTGTGCGGATTTTGGCCCCTTTTCTCCCAGTGATGCAAATTGTGCAGATTTGCTATGCCTTCATGGCTAAAATTTGACTCGTCAGTCCATAAAATTCTTTTCAAAAAGTCGCTATCTTCAACATCTGTGTGCAATAAAAATCGGCAGAACTCTAACCGTCTTGCATTGTCACCCTCTTCGAGACCTGGAACAATGAATGAAATCCGTGAGTTTGTGGTAATAACTGCATAAACGCGATATTTCTTTCTTTTAATTGAGCTCACGCAAAGAACTTCTTCAGTTGTCCGAGAAACATAGCAAGAAAGGAATTCAACGAAATAAAAAAATAAAAAATAATAAGAGTAAAAGTGAACACATTTAGATTTGAAATCAAGTAAAATGTTTTAATGTCACATTTTAAATAAGTAGTAAGTACTGTAAGTTGTTACCTTGAACAGGAGTGTAATGAAATGCGTGCCTTCCATCTGCCCGAAGAACGGACCAGACTTTCCAAACTGATACGTTAAGTCCGTCAGCAACCACTCGTATGCTTGTTGTAGGATCGTCATCAAAAGCTTGAAGGATTCTCTCATCAACTTCAACATTATGTTGCCTCACATTCACTCGGGGCTCCCGAAAGTTTAAGTTTCCGGTCTCCCTCAGACGTATCAGTGTAGCGTTCTTGATAAATTCTTCGCGCTTCATGCGAATTGCAATCAGCTTTACCATACGCCAACATCATGTCAGCATACTCCTCGTTACTGAAGTTCGCCATTGTAACGAATACGCAAAGATAAACACAACAAAAACGTAACAGTTCAACAACAGATTTAACAAAAAAACAATAACAAGACTTTAATTTGATTACGATAGAACAACGGGAAAAGTACGGGCACTTCGAATCGCAGAGTAATCTCGACTGATTCCCGGCAAGTGACCTTCACTCACTTTCAACTCGATAGACAAAGACAACAATAACTGTACTACTAGTAAGAAAGGGACTAACTTTTTACCTGCTGCTTGATAATCCGCGTTGACTGGTTACATTGTTCAAACCAGTTACATTGTTAGAGTGCGTGTTCAGGCAAACGAAGCTTAATTTGACCACTTTAAGAATGGTTTCTTATATCATGTAGCATATCGTTAGAAAGGGTAATAAGTAAAGAACTTTTTTAAAAAAAGCTAAATTCAAAATGAACTTTAGTTTTTTTTTAAATGAATTGATAAGTTGTCACTTTTCATAACATTTACACCGATTTACCACTTTGAAAGCTCAGAAGTTTTTTTGTGGATATCAATTGTAACATGTAATGATTTATTTAGAATTAGAAAACATTGTAAAATACAAGCATACTTTGTTTTGTGGTATTATAACCACAAACAAAAAAGTTAGGACGATTTAAAGGCAAGATTTCGGGTAGATTTCAAAAAAATTAAAAAAAAACATATCTAGACTACCGTGAGACTTAGGATATTGGGTCTCACGGGGGAAAATAGCACATGACCCCCCCCACCCCCCAAAAAATCATGTCGGTCCATGTGCAAAACACCCTGTATATGCAGATCCAAAAGGTTTGAGAATCGGCTACTATCTATTTTTCGTACCCCTAAGTGATAAGGGTTGCCCACAATTAACATTTTTGCTCAACAAAGTGCGCTCGGGTCAGCTAGTAAGAAATATAAATATGGAGAAGGTAGAATAGCTTTTTCAGAGCGTAGAATATCCATGGAGAAGTACTGTAGACTTAGCCAATAGCATGATTATTATACCATTTTCAAGGACTATGAATATGGTATAAAAATCAAATGGTATAAAAATCGTAAGAACATATACTTACCTATTTTTTGAACACTTTTCTTACTATTGCTGGCAGTTTTGTTATCGAAGCAGAGATAGAACCCGCATGTAGAATAATTGTTAAATATTATCAACGTTAAATTCTACATAGTAAGTGTTAGTTTATGTGGGTATGCCTTTGATAATATAACGCCTATACGTAAATTGTAGTCAATATGGGCCTTCAAAATTAACTTTCTAATTTACAATACCAGAATACAAAGAAATATACTTGAATTACATATTTAATTAACTTTATTGAAATAATTAATGTAAAATAAAAATAAAACTACTTGAATTCTAATTTAATTTTCGCCACAAGTCATTAGATAAGTTTTGGCGCCTACAACATGTATTGTGTTACATACAATTAATAATGCAACGTTTTTACTGCATTTTACACATCACGTAATGCTAATAACAGCACACGGCGTACCATGGAAACATATTGTAGGCGCCTACTCTTATCTAACGGTCAAACATCATTTTCTCACCGATTATTTGACTAACGACACTACTCAGTAACTAACGGTAACGTAAGTTATAGATTATGATCTATAGCTAAATAATAAAATACAGATCTAAAACAAATAAAACATGAGTATCTAAGAGAAAGACTACATTAAGATTGAATATACAATACACTCTTGCATGTTTCATTATTATGTAGAGTTTTACCTCGGAGATTGTAGGAAATTGATCCTTATGTCGTTGATATAGAGTTCCCGTAAAATAGATCTGAACGAACCGACAGCGGGCGTGTAGAATCACCATAATGATCCGTGCCCCATAAGCTTATCCTAATGATTATTGACGATTGTGCACTGTCTGTCTGTACATTAAAATCGTATGTAAATCAAAATTCTAGTATAATCTGGGGGCTTACTCTCGAAGCTAATTTAATTTTTTTGCGCAAATTATTTTACTTAACGGAGCTTTCTCGTTCCTGACATCGAATGTAAATTTGTTAATGGAGACTTGGAGAGTCTTCTAGCTATACAAAATCCAAGTATTTGTATCTATACGAATACACTAGTTTTTCATTGAAAAAGACCACGAATTAATGAATTTACAGACAATTGAATTTCTTGTACATTTAGCGGCCCGTAGATCGTGGCGTAGATTTTGGAAAATGACGTCATCTCGTCAAAAATTCGAAAAAACCTCGGAAACTACACGACGTAAAAATATTTTCCACGCATATTTTTTCATCACAGTTTGCGGAGAGCTAAAAATAAAAATCAGTGAACATTCTTAATATTTCAAGAATACTTCAAGACCAAAAATAGAAAAATCGGTTCAGCCGTTTTCGAGTAAAACGCGAGATTAACGAACAGCAATTTTTAATATATATATATTTTTATATAGGTATATAAAGAGATGAACATCTCATCCAGTAAACGTAATTCTGTGATTCTGTGCGGACCGGTAGTCGTCCGTCGCGACCATGAAGGTATACAAAGCTGAGGCCTATTAAGTTCATTTAAGGATTCCCACCCATTTCCAACTTTTTGAAGAACCGACAATTGGGTATTATTAAGAAATAAGCTCCGTATAAATATCTAACAGACTATTGCAATCAGTATGTTCTATGTTTACCTACGAAAAGTCGGTCGCCGATTGTCGCTCGTGGGTGGGCACCCTAAAGCAATATTTCACGATTAAACCTGATAGCGTGTTTACAATATTAATTATAATACTCATATAAAATTTGTAGCCGATCAGGAAAGAAAACGTTCAAAATTTATGGTAACAAATTCCACGGAGTTTGTAATTTATACGCTTAACTAAAACAATTTGTATAATTAGATAGTCAAATATATTTTATTTATTGTCGTGATAGATTCTTATTTATATGAAGTGTATAAAATACCGATTACAGACCTGCACGTAGGGTTCTGTACAAAAACCGCAAAAACACGTTATGTGACAACTGACAGCAGCAGCAACAGAAATACAATACATCGTCTTTGAATATTTCAACATTCTCACTCTAAGCTCTGGCAAGGTCTATGAGATAAAGCCTGGTGACAACAGGCTTACTCCCGACACAATCGAGAAAAAGCCGTTGAGATCGAACTGCGAATCGGTTCGATCTCAACAGCTTTAAGTGTTTTATTTGGTGGATTACTTTGAAACTAACCAGGATAAAGAAAATCGTTAGATCGTTACATTTTGTACTCCCGATCATATTAATTGACTGAGAATCAAAATGAACCAACGTAAATTTATTCGGGAGTACGCGGCATTATCGAATCTAAATCAAAATCGAATCAGCTTGGAAAGTGAGGCTCCAGATTCTAACGACCCATTGTTACCCTTTGAGTATGAAACCCTAAAAAAAGGGTACAAAAACAAAAGTATTTTTAAATTGCGAACCCTCGCCGCGGCCGCCATATTGAAATCGTCACATTGTCAGTTAATAACAACAACAAAATGTTTCTAAAATTAGTCCCGGGGACGGACCGATTAATTAAACAAGGAGTTATTTTAATCGATACAATCATGATACAATTACGATGTCGAAAAACGGCCGGTACAGTCGCAGACACATCATTTTAAACCTTATCTGTAAAGCAATAAGTGCGTGCTCAATGATGACTGTACTTGGAAAATATTTTAGCGGCAAGGCGACGAGGCTTTTTTGTGTAGTAATTATCGAGTATTTGTACCTTACATCGACCGATGACTTGAAGAAACAGAATTCAGTTGGAATCTACTGGTTTTATTGTGAAACAGTCAGACATCTGCCATCTCTCATGTATACCAGTGGTGTGAGGTTCCATTAACTCCATGCCAATCGGCTTCACTTACTCCTTGCCTTCTTATGACCCTCATCCAAATGACTTCTTCCTTCTGAAGACCGAAACCGAAAGACTGAAGATGAATTAGCCTTCGCTACAGGTAAACAGAATGGTACGCATGTCATTGTTAAGTTAAACTATTACTTTAATTTCTAAAACTTTTATAGACATTATGTTATCACGCTCATATTATAGTAAATATTCTGCAACCTAATTTGAACCTTTGTCGAAATTTGAACTTTGTAAAAGTTCTATTGATAATAAAATTGATATACCTAATAGAAAAAATATTTATTTTGATAGATTGACAAAACCGACGTTAATACTAGCTTTCTGCACACCCTCGTCATATACCTACTTTATTTATACCAAATTTCGTACTCTATTTGCAATACTCGTAAAACTGTAAACTTAAACTTCTAATAACGAAACAGAAATGGTTAGGCCAATCAAATGCACAGTGAACACCCAAACGTTCGAAATTCTAAAACCTCTCCAAGATGACTTAGGCTTTTTACCAGCGAGTTATTTGATATACTTTATAATTACCAGTTTCTAATCAGACTGTCGATCTTAATAACATTTATTTGGGTTTCACTCTTTACCGCCGCCGATGCGGTGTCATCTTTACCTTATCGTCCATCTTAGTGTCGACCGAAAACAAAATGGCGTCCGTTTAAAGTAATTAACGTCAGCTAATACGGAGACTTCGAATAAACCTGAAGTGTGTGCAGTTGACACGCGATAGGATTTATATTAAACTAAGGCCCGTGTATGCGTGTGTTAGATTTTCTGCTCTATTGTAATTAGCTCAAAGTTCTATTCTCTAGCCTCCTGGATTCCTTATCATATACTCCTAACTCCCAACCTCATTAGTATCTAGATTAAATAATTTGGCCCGTACAAATAAAACAATCTCAAACCCAAACCTCACTTAAGAACCTATTTGACAGATGAAACAACGTTTCGTTTCACTTTTAAAAGTGAACAACTTGATTAATGTTACATAGTACTTTTATTTATTCTCTTTTTATACCGTAATATTCATATTATACATTACAGAAAACATTAAAATAATTATATGTAATCTATATTTTTATAATAATTATTTTTACTTTTTTATAAAGAAAAAAAATAAAGTGAAGTATCATTTTTAGAAGAGAAACGAAACGTTTTTTTTATCTGTCAAATAGGTTCTCAAGTGAGGTTGGGTTTGAGATTGTTTTATTTATACGGGCCTTAGTATTTAATCTAGATACTAATGAGGCTGGGAGTTGGGAGTATATGATAAGGAATCCAGGAGGCTGGAAAATACGCACAGAAAATAGAACTCTGAGCTAATTATACTAGAGCAGAAAATCTAACACACATATTATATCCAGTTGTCAAATTTGACACTCGAGCCCTTAGTTAAAGAGCCATGTTCAAACATCAAAATGACATTAGATTTTTAGAATGTCAGCGCCATTGTGTGGACGGAAATCTGGACAAAAAAAAATTAAAGTTTTCACTTCACAATAATTACATCTGCGGTAGGTAGATGTGTGTATGTGCAGGCAATCATATCTACGAACACTACGCCCGACCAGGAAACGGGCGAGTAATGACACCGAGTGCGGACACCGTTATGTGCAGTGTCTATGTCGCAGTCATCTTATTGAATCTGGTTATTTAATTGAATCACTAGGCGGTTATATAATGGCGTCAAACAGCTCGCACAGACAGCAATGTGGTGATATATTTTTTGATTAATTAACTTTAATGTTCGTTTTAATAGTACTCATTCGGAAATTTCTAAGTTTAAAACTAAAATATTAAATGGCTGTCCTAGTCTCGGATTCTAAAATTTGTTGGTAAAAACAGGATTCAATAAAAGCGCTAGTACTTCAATTAAATAGCGGATTCAATCAGATGACTGCGACATCTATATCTACATCTATGGACGTTTCACAGTTCACACTACGTCAATCTAGCCCCGTGCTAAGTATCCGAAGAACTTGTGTGACAGGTACTAGACAACGGAAATATGTTCAATACATTATTGAAGACTAGCTGTGCCCGCGACTTTGTTCGCGTGGTTGTCGGAAACACTATCGCGATTATCTTTTGATTGCTCACGTTGGTTTTTGTAATTATTATGATTATTAAAAAGGAATAATTCTTTCATACATATTTTTTGAGTAACTTAAACCGTATAAGCAGCGCACGCAACGAAAGTCCTCAAATGTGAATAATTTTCCCCGTTTTTGCAACATCTTTCACTGACGCTTCGCTTTTTTGGTTGCAGAGTAATGTTATATAGCCAAAAGTATTCCTCTATAAATGGACTATCTAACAAAAAAAGATTTTTTCAAATCGGACCAGTAGTTCCTAAGATTAGCTCTATTAGTATAGATTTTTATTTTATACTGAAATGTCTATTATTAGGTATATTGTTTTAATCGATGTTTTTACTCCTTTTTCCTTACAATACACACTAATCTTACAAAGGCGAAAGTTTGTGTGTCAATATTTTAGGCAAAAACTACTTAACGGTTTTAATGAAATTTAGTATGATAATAGTTAACATGCTGGACTTAACACATAGGCTACTTTTTGAACAAAATGTACGGTTACGGCAGAATTAGCGGGAAATATCTAGTATTTAATAATATAAATCACTTATTATCGAATTTTATGCTGCTACTTTATATAAAGTTTATATTAATACTAGCTGACCCGTGCTCACTTCGTTGAGCATAGAAATTAGAAACCGTTTAAGCCTTCCCTAGTCTCCCACAAACATTTTGAGACCAAAAATAGCCGAATCGGTTCAGCCGTTCTCGAGTTTTAGCGAGACTAACGAACAGCAATTCATTTTTATAAATAAGACTAGCGACCCGCCCCGGCGTCGGCATCGGCGTCGGCATTGGCATCGGCGTCGCGGCGTCGGGCGTCGGCGACGCGACGTCAGGCGTCGCGGCGTCAGGCGACGCGGCGTCGGCCGTCGCGACGTCGGTTTCGGGCGTCGGCGTCGGGCGTCGCGGCGTCGGGCGTCGGCGTTGCGGCGTCGGGCGTCGCTGCGTCGAGCGTCGCGGCGTCGCGGCGTTGGCGTCGGGCGTCGCGACGTCGGGCGTCGAGACGTCGGGCGTCGTGACGTCGGGCGTCGGGCGTCGCGACGTTGGGCGTCGGCGTCGCGGCGTCAGGCGTCGCGGCGTCGGGCATCGCGACGTCGGGCGTCGGCGTCGCAGCGTCGGACGTCGGCGTCGCGGCTTCGGACGTCGGCGTCGCGGCGTCAGCGTCGGCGTCGCGTCGTCAGCGTCGGCGTCGCGACGTCGGGCGTCGGCGTCGCGGCGTCGGGCGTCGGCGGCGTGGCGTCGGACGTCGGCGTCGCGACGTCGGGCGTCGGCGTCGCGGCGTCGGGCGTCGGCGTCAATATCCGTTAATATCCGTAACCGAAGTTATCGGAAACAAACGGACAGTCCGAAATAATTTATTATATGGATATTAAATTATTATTATAAGGATATTAAATTATTTTTTATATACGGATATGGATCCGTATCCGAAATTTCATATCCATTTCATCCCTTTAATTATAACGGGTGTAAAAATTACAGTAGCTACTAGCTATAACTTTGGGATATGATTATACTACCTTTCTCGTACTAGAAATGTATGTAATGGTAAAAAGTTTAAAAAATATATTTTGACAAAAAAAATATTTAAAAATACATTTCCAAATTGAGGAAAACCTGTATAATCGTATCTCTAAGTTATAGTGACTGTTCTTTTTACACGCTGTATACTTTGGGCCTTGGGGGCGGCTTATGTCCAGCGATGGACGTCATAACTGAAACGACAATTAGCTTGATCGAATGAAATCTTTTTCAGGAACAAAATTAAAAAAAAAACTAAAAAAAACTAACGTCCAGCAAGCTTACTCCCGACACAATCGAGAATCGAATCAGTTAGATCTCAACGGCTTTTGGTATTTTATTTGGTGAATTACTGTGAAACTAACCAGGATAAAGAAAATCTTTAGATCGTAACTTTTTGTGCTCCCGACCATATCAATCAACTGAGAATTAAAATAAACAAACGTCAATTTATTGGAAAGTATGCGGCACGTTCGAAAATGAATCAAAATCGAATCAGTTTGGAGAGTAAGGTCCTAGATCGGAGTATATATGGGCTCGCACACAAAACTGCGATGCGATGAGATATTATACCGCATCTCCTATTTTGTAGTGTAAAAAGCAAGAGACGCAGCATCGTATCACATCGCATCGCGGATTTGTGTGCGAGCCCTATAGTGAACGTTAATACCCTGATCACACGTACCGAGTAGAGTGGCGAGAGAGTGCCTCGACCGAGTACTCGGTCCGTGCGTACTATGTGACGACGATAAAGTTCATACAAATATACAAACAGTATCCGTGTTTATGGGACTTTCGATCCGCAGACCATAAAAATAAACAAATGCTTGATGGGATTCATTGGGATCTTGAGTCTTCAATTCACTGAAAAGGGTGTTAGTAGCACCGAGCGCAGGTCTTCTCGTAATCCACGGTCTTGTCCATATACATTTGCATTGCCGTTTGCATTCGCGCACTATCTCCGCTAATTTCTCTATTAACAGTGGTACGAGGAGCTTGATAATGTTTATAATTTTTTTCTTTTTATTATTATTCATGTTGGCGCGCTAACGAATGTCTCGAAAGTGAACTGACTCGCCACTGTTGCCAGGAAAATCAAAATGCGTGTAAACACCTATTCGCCTACCCTACTCTCTCGGCCGAGTTCCAATTTGCTGTCTCGCCACTGTACTCGGTACGTGTGATCAAGGCATTAGGCTGCCTATCCACCAGAGCTGTGCTGTGTTGCGAGGAATGTGTTTTTCAGAACCAATAGAGTCGCTTGTCAAGAGCCGCGCTGACCGATGCGTGATAAATGAAGCGATTCTATTGGTACCTAAAAACACATTCCTCGCTACACATCACAGCACAGCTCTGGTGGATACGCAGCCTTAATATCAGAAGGAAACTGCTAAGCCTTCAATTTCCCTCGGCCTGTGAGTCAGCGTGACACGTGATATCCCCAAAAATTAAGCTCTCCGCAATATTAGTACACGTAAAGAAATATTTCGTAACACACACTAATAAAACTAATTTAAATTATCACGTGCATACACGAGAGTGAAAACTCATCCGACACGTTTTTACTTTATCTATATCTTGTATCTTGGTTCTTGTTGTAAAATGACGGTTTTATTAACGCTTATCTTTTTTACTTTACTCGGCGGTCCGCGAAAGATGTGTAAATAGTAATAAATCTTGAAAATAGAGGTAGATAATATTTATGTACATAGTGCTTATCTTTTTGGGTTTACGCGGCTCCCCGCAATATAAAGGGTGTAAATAGAACAGTCACTATAAGTTTGGGATATGAATATACTACCTTTTCTCATTCTAGAAATGTATTTTTTTTTCATATAAAAAAATTGTTTGCTTTATTGTTATTCTTGCGACCTTGCGACAAAAAATAAGAAATGGCGTAAGAAAAAATTTTAGTTTATGATAAAAATATACATTTCCAAAATGAGGAAAGGTAGTAAAATCGTATCTCAAAGTAATAATGACTGTTCTTTTTATACGCTGTATAAGGTAGTAAAACTTGAAAATAGACGTAACTACAGGTAGTTACGTCTATTTTACGCTACACACACACACATTATCCAGGGATAATGGTATGGTACTATTATAGTTTTGGTTAGTGCTATAATGTGCTTGCACTGTCCTTGATAGAGTGGGGAAAAGATGAGCAGTCGCTCGTTTAATGTATACAAAGTGATTCATGGTTCATATATCAAGCCGAATATAGTGTGAAGGGGGACGCGTAGAGTATTTTTTGTTTTGCACGCTATATTCGGCTTAACAACACCATGAATCATCCTGTATTGGTTGTTTGAATAAACGAAACTTATTCCAACTGCCATTAACTATTTAAAAACATCCTGCTCCCACCGAATGCAATGTAATTGTGTACACTTCAAGAAAAAACGAAGTAAGTTGTAACCCGATCAATAAAAATAGTACTAGTCTTACGGTATAGGCCGAGAGCTGGCTATATTCTAACTGTACTTGCCTCGGACACATACTTAGTAGAACATTAGTAAAAAATATCTTATACCTATATTAAAATAAGTTTTTATTGATTGTAAAATATATAATAGCATAAAACGTAAATAAAATAATAATAATATGTTAAAAATCTTCGTCGAATCAAGATATAAATTATTTGCACAATTCAAAGTATTTAAATCAAATCAAAACATTTTATTCAGAATAATTTTTAACAATTTTTTTTCTGAACGTCGCGTCTATGGGATGCCTACCACCGGTTCGGAGACTAGCAAGCCTTTTATATCTAATACATTATACAATTAAAATGTTTTGAATAGGTACTTAATTTTAATTTTGAGACCATAAAGATTTCACGATAATTAAGAGAATTTATATCGAACCATAATGCGGTTCATTTGCATATACCGTAAGACAATTTACAAAGGTAAATAGGTTAAAAGGCCTAAATTTCACCGAATACACGAACAAACATCCTGCGATAAAGTGACATCGACTCAGTTATATTGTGGAAAGTGTCTCAGGATGTAGATTGGTATATTAATTGATTTATTTGCATACTTAATGCCTGTCATAAATATCGTATTTATCAAATCACACATAGTTGTAGAGATAATTTGTTTTACATAGGTGTGCTCGAAATTTTGAAACATATGGTGTTCCGCTCGTATTAGTTTAAGCGTGATGATATATAGCCTTTCTAGATTAACAGGCTATACAACACTGAAAGAATTTTAAAAATCCGAACAGTATTTCCTAAGAAGAGCGTGTTCTAATAAAGTTTAAACAGTAATGCTGAAATCGATATCTGCCATCAAAAATTACCACATTATAAGAAAACTTTGTTTAAATTTAAATAGAGACAACTGATATATTTGTACATTTTCTTTATGAAGACGTCGAAAAACATTTTATTTCAATACTTTATACCTATTACTACTAAGAATGCAGTGTATAATATTAGATAAATGAATTTGTATTGTATATTTTGATATGTGACTATATGTAAAACTTAGTTCATTAATTGTTTTGTACTTTAACTTAATAAATAAACAAGCAAACTATTTAGCGGTATTATATAAGTACCTATAGATGAGTTAGGATTTGTATTAACCGTTTTACTCCGAAAGATACCGTCAAAAAGATGTTATTTGAGGCACGCAACTCAAATCGCTACCGTGTCGCCATGCCAAGTAAACGACAACACTTACTTACCCACAAGTAATATATCCCAGTGGTGGTAGTGGTACAAGTGATAAACTAACTTTAGGTGTTCTAGTGGCGAAGTAACATTATACAATCTACCGATATTATGTATTAAATTGTTGATGTGTATTGTTTGGCTCTGTCGCTCACTATAAGGCCTCAGCCTCGAATTTTGCGGGCAGCGGGGCAGGAGCGGCGGCGGCGCGGAGCGGCAGGATCTTAGAAGGCTTTTATAAAGTAAGCAGCCATAAAACATACAACAATAACCAATCCGGGAGTTAATAGAAAGTTGTGATTAATTTTTCGCAGAAAATACTTTTGAACTTCCACAAGGGATGGGTGTCCTACCGCGGGTGTTTGATTCTGCTGCGCCTGGAATGATGATGTATAGAATAAGCAGCATCACTAAAAACTCGGTATTCTACCAAGGGTCCGAATGGTGGTAGATGTCTTTCACGTTTCACACACAAAATAATCATTGTTCCTTCAACCTCTCAATACTTCTTATAAGCGTAATCGTTTTACTCTTAACGGCTCTCTCTCTGTTTATGTGCTACAACCTGTCTCTACATTTGTAATGGCATATTTTACGCCGAACACTCGAGCGAATTATGAATAAATTATAACGTGCTTAATATGCTAATGTGATAAACCTGTCACTTATACGTTCGACGAGATAACATCTAAATAAATTGATATATTGGGTACAGGTAGTGAATGTGTGTTTAACATTACAAAGATACATACGAGTCGCCGTCGTTTCATGACGTCCACTGCTGGCATTATCCAAAGTATTTCTTGGGGGTTAGTTGCCTTATACTATACATACTGGAATATTGATGAGTGATTATACTTTAGAGTGTGAATGGGTCCCGTATATAGAGTTTACTGTGAAAGTACCAGCGCTGAAACAGTTACTTTTTTTAAATAACTGTATGGGCAAATTTACGATGTTGGAGCATTTCTCATAAAAAACATGAAAGTCAAAAGTAAGTATTTCAGCGCTGGTACTTTCACAGTATACTCATAGGTACATAGGGGGCACATACACACCCTAAAGTATTATCACTTAAATACGTTTATAGTATAAAAGTATTAAATATATTTCAGATGTCTGGTTCCTGTAACACAAGTTCTTCGGATACTTGGCACGGGGCTAGACTGACCTGGTGTGAAGCGTCCATACATATTATGATTACTATAACTCATTTACTTTACACCATACATAATCTACACTAATATTATAAAGAGGAAAGATTTGTATTTTTGTATGTAACGACT
Source organism: Celastrina argiolus (assembly GCA_905187575.2). Lineage (NCBI taxonomy): Eukaryota > Metazoa > Arthropoda > Insecta > Lepidoptera > Lycaenidae > Celastrina > Celastrina argiolus. The sequence continues at coordinate 15,880,680 of LR994595.1, read as the reverse complement.
AAACTCAAAAAGTACTGGACCGATTTTAATAACTCTTATTTCATTAGAAAGCTACATAGGCTATATAAAACACTGAGTAACATAGGCTATATAAAAATTAATTGCTGATCGTTAGTCTAGCTAAAACTCGAGATCAGCTGAACTGATTCGGCTATTTTCCCTTTAAGTCCCGGGAAGGTTTAAACGGTTTCCATGCTCAACGAAGTGGGCACGGGTCAGCTAGTAAACTATATAATAGGTTGGCGAGCGCAGTTTCAAGATAACAATGTTCGTGGTAATGCTCCTGTCCATTTCCTTAAATATATACTCTCTGTCGCTTTTTACTACACACAGGAAAAATAATTTCCTACTCCGGCACCTCACGGACATACGATCATAGTGGTTAAAAATATCAGCTAACATTAATGGTTTATGTAGCCTCTTGCATTCATACCTGACTGGCAAAATTATGACTGGTATCATCGTTACCTTCATAATAAATTGTCTGAATATCATATTGCAAAATAAGACATTAGAAGACGGACTAAGAAACGCGCTAACGATAAAACTAATTTATTACAAAGTAATATCTATGTTTATCTCAATATAAAACGAACATTCTAACATGACTTTACGACAAAGTATTATTTCCGTTTTAATTTATATTTCACACATTAGTTATTTTCTTATAATTTTAACATTAGTATAATTTATTCTGTTTATTACATATAACGCTGTCAATTTAAATTTTACTCATTTTCCTACCTTATCCACCTTGTCACACACACACACATTATGTACATTATGTAGGATGTAAAAGAGTATACAAACATGACGCACCTTTTCTACTATAGGGCCACAACTCAACATTTTGCAATAAATACCACGGTCTACCTAATGCATATGACAGAAAGAGTCAGAGCCTATAGTGCCTATTAGTAGTTTAATTTTTTTATGACCGTTTTTTATAAATACAGGGGCTCAAAAATCTTTAAACGCGTTTTTCCAACAATCATGTTTTTGGAATTATGCCCGTAAGGTAGGGTTACTATAGAATAGGAAAGGTGCGATTATTGTATCGTGATCAGTCGCAGTATTCACGGCCAGATCCCGGACTATAACCGCGCGACATTTACCCCGCGGACGGGTTGTACAGTCCGTTCAAAGCTATTTTACCACTGACAAGTCCTTATTGTTAATGATATAAGGTTCACTCTTAGAAAATCCACGTTAAAACTCTAAACGGTTAGTAGTTGCGGCGTTTTTGCGCGAGACAGGTCGTTTGTCCATAAATCATCATCACCCCTATATGCCAAGTTTTTTGCCAGTTTAAATTACTTATTGTTTTAGGCTATCGTTGTCTACAATTGATTAAGTATTCGTAATTAAGAAGTTCTTGCTGTAAACTAATTGTTAGTTAACTTAATTACTTTAATAATGATACATCACACGATACAAAGAAAAAGTGGGAACACGATGAAGTTATATCTACTAAGGGAATTTCGAAACTAAAGGGAATAACGAGAAGCGCTGAAAAAAGTTTTGGGCCCGAAAACCAAAACCCTTTAAAGGACAAGTAAAAAACAAAATTGAAAAAAAACCTATACAAAGTGGAAAATACACGAGTGATAATATGAAGAGTATACTGTGAAAGTAACAGCGCTGAAAGACTTACTTTTGATGTTCATGTTTCTATGAAAAATGCCCCAACATGTATTTTACTGTTTTAATTTTGTTTCAAAATTTCTTTGCATTCGAAAATCGAACACAGAATATATCGATATTTTTTTTACGATAACCGATTATGGGACTGAGACCCGAGTGAGACTTATTTGCTCATACAACAATTTAAAAAAGTGACTCTTTCAGCGCTGGTACTTTCACAGTAAACTCTATATACGGGACCCATACACTCCCTAAAGTATTATCACTTATTAATATTACAGCCTACATGTTATCCATTTTCAATTGTCATTTGTTTGCGCTTTGCATCAGGGATGTTAAGCTCCGTAACCGTAACCGAAACTATCGGATATTCGGTATAAAAAATTATCCGTAACCGTAACTGAATCCGAAATGAAAGTTTTGCTACTGTAAAAAGGAAACCAAAATTTGATATCCGTGACCGAAATTATTCGAAACAGACGGATAATCCAAAATCATTTAATATCCGTATCCGAAATTTCATATCCATTTCATTCCTGGTTTGCATGTTATCAGTTATAGTGCCTATAACCTGTGCCACAGCATGCTGTACTCAGTAGGCTTTAGGGTCGTCAGTCGTTGCTGATGATGACGGTGTACATTGTCGAATCTTCAATGGCATACACTGTACAGGAACTCCATTTTAATGCAATTCAATGAACTGCGGAAACCTTTTTAAAATGCAGTATTTAAACCTCTTTGAGTCTTTGTGAACGCACTCAAAAGGTTACGTTCTTAGTTCATTCGTATTATTTGCTTTTTTTCTCGCCAGTTTCTCGTTTTTATTAGAATTCTATTTAGGTATTGGCCATTCGGTAGCAGCTGTCGGGTTTGAATAGGTATGTGTTTGTATGGTCGTTATTAACCCGTTACACGACGGTTAAAGTTGTTTGACGCGAAGTCAATGCCTATAATAAATCATTATCGAAACCATTATTAGAAGTAAAAGGGGTTTGGTTATGAAATGGTGACCTGGGTTAATTGGAGACCAAGAAATTAGAAATACAATGCAGCCTGAAGCCTCGTGTCTCTATTTTAACCAAACCGAATGAACGGTTGTTATTTTGGGTTCATTAATAAATCGATGTAGGATCTAATATTATTATATAGTTCATAACTAATTGATCAATGTACTATCTGTAAATACTATTGTGTGTCAGCCCTTCGTCAAATTATTTGGGATATTTTTCATTTGTCTGATCTCTGATCAACGTTGATTTCAGAATGGCATCAGCGGCCTACAGCGCGCCGCGGCGGACGGCCACGTGGACGTGGTGCGCGTGCTGCTGGAGCACGGCGCCGACCCCAACAGACAGGACCACGTGGTGAGTACACGCGGAGTGACACCGAGGCCTCTTGGAGAACAGCGCGCCGCGGCGGACGGCCGTTTAACCAAAAAAATAAAATTTAAAAATTTTATTTTTTTGGGAATATATTATCTCTCTACCATCCATGGCTCCATTAACTGATCGTCGATGAAGATGGAAGGTAGGTCTCTAGGTGCGCAATTCTTGATTCCCTACAAGTTTAAATCATCTCTTTCTATTTCTCCCAAAGTCTTTCTCCCCCTTTCTGAGCGAACTCAGTTAAGATTTCGATGTCTTCCGATAGTGTGGTTCTACTATCTTACTTCCGTCCTTACTTGCCCCCATTTGCTCTTTCTTCTATCTAATCTACTTCTTATTCTGCGCCATAGTTGCAACGTATTCCCTTAGCTTTTCGATGTACGCAACCGAGCACTATCTAAACACTTACAGGACGTATTATATCGAGGTAGGCCGGAAGTACGCCTACCGCTGCTAGGGCATCTGTGCTCGTCTAACGTTTAGGAACAGTATACATTAACCCTTTTTTCGTATTCCAGCACGGCAACACCGCGACGCACGAGGCGGCATGGAAGGGCTACTCGCGCTGCGCCGCGCTGCTCGCGCGCTGCGGTGCGCTGCGCGCGCGCAACGCGGCCGGGTTCGCGCCGCTGCACCTCGCCACACAGAACGGCCACAACCAGACCACGCGCGAGCTGCTGCTGGCCGGGGCGCCGCCGGATCTGCAGAACAATGTGAGTTCCCTATACGCCTATGCTTCCTAAAACATATAGATGTTAAAATAATTAAATTTAATTAAGTTGTGGCGGTACTACTCTAGCGCCACAATCCTGCATCGCGCTATCGAAGTTTTCTACGTCCGGCGCTAATAATTGAATGACTAGCTCGTCCATTGAATTCTATTTTTACCAACAAATTAAATAAATCCGAGACTAGGTTAAAATATTAAATGTTAGGTAATTGGATGCAATAAAATACATTCTATAATGTATTTTATTGCAATCAATTATTATTCATATCCGAACCACACTCCACATCTTTGTTAGTCAAAAATATATTTTAACAATCCAATCTCTCCAATATCTTAACTAAATCAAAGTTCACCATGATTCCAGTACGGCGACACGTCCCTCCACACGGCGGCGCGGTACGGGCACGCGGGCGTCACGCGCATCCTCATCTCCGCGCAGGCGCGCGTCGCCGACCAGAACAAGAACGGCGACACCGCCCTGCATATCGCCGCCGCCATGGGCCGCCGGAAACTCACCAGGATCCTGCTCGAAGCCGGCTGCGACAAGGCCCTGAGGAACCACCAGGGCGAGACCGCCCGGGACATCGCCACGAGGAAGGGCCTGGAGGAAATTGTAGCTATACTGAACACTCCCGTGGCCAAACAGGCGAAAAAGAAATCGAAGAGAGACAAAAGCAGAGAGCGAACGATCGACGAACCCGACGAAGTCAAACGAGACAAAGGCAAGGAGAAAAAGAAGAAAAACGTCCACTTCGAGAAGCCGCCCCAGGTGCAGTGGTCGCCGTACGGCTGCCACTACTACCCGGATCCCAAATATTTCCCCAAACCCAAGTTGAGCTCGCTGCCCACCGAGCCGTTGCAGAAGGGCGAGCAATACTATTTGGATCTAGCCGGGAATATCAAGAAGGGTCCCGTCGGCGCGGGCTACACGTGCTACTGCGCGCCGTTCTTCAAACACATGGAGGAGAAGTTGAACGAGGACAAGAAAGATTTGAAGCGGCACATCGATAGAGCTCACGAAAGATTGGATCAGAAAGTTACGGATTTGGAGATGAAAACCCAGGGACAAATTTCGGAGCTGACGAGATTCGTCGCCGCCGAGAGGGCTCTGTGCAAGGAGAGGCACAAACACCTGGAGCAGTGGCTGACGAGAGGAGTGGTGTTTAGACAATCGGAAAGAGTGAAGAAACTTAACTTTAGTCCCAAAGGATCGTTGGACATACCACCGATTAAGCGAACGAGAAGCCTAGAGATCCTGGACGCTAATGCAGAGGAATGGAATATGAACGAGAGGCTCGGGTACGACGAACACGGGGATTGTCACAATTGTGAATACAAAGAAATAAATTATAGAGCGACGTCGAAGAGCACAGAAGGCTTAGATAGTAAGCCCCCGCCGAGTCCCCGGAGAGGTATCATAAAAGGCTCCAAAAGTATCGATCATCTAGACGCCGGGCCCAGTAGATGTGCGAGACCTCTATCGTATAGCAACTGTAGTCAAGCTAGTTCAGAAAATATTTCAAGCGAAATTCATATACATCCAAACAAACCCTCCATCTCCCAGTCTCCTGTGCACGAGGTGATCATTCATAACGAAAGGTTCGCTTCGCCTCCAAACCCTACCTTACCTAGCAGCAGCAGTTGGCAGTCAGAAAGAGAAGTCAATGTAAATATGAACACGAATGTACACAATGGGGACCACAATGTTCCTTCGTGGAAAAGTCCAGTGTTGCAAAAAACCGCAGAAGATATAAGAAGAAAATCGGAGGGAGCGTCGGATATATCGGATGGTATTTCAAGAAATTCAAAGTCGTTGGACATATCTCAGGACGGTTACGTTAAGCTTCACAAACAACCCAACTGTCGCGGAGAAAGTTCCATAGTCAGAGAACCTCGAAGGACCGTACAGGAGTTGGTGGCACAGGTGGAACATCAGCAGAGATGTAAATCTCCGGAGAGAGTAGTACTGAGGGTACCGAACGAAAATCCAGCACCCATTAGCCCACAAACACATACTAGTCCATTAAAATTACCTCAACAGCCCCAAAGACCGGCGCCGGTGCTCAAAGAGAAGCCACATAAAACAAAACGGTTTAGTTTGCACAATCTCATTCCCTTTCCGACCAGAAAAAACTATCAGACTCCACCCAAAGAGAACGGAAATAACTCCGAAAGCAGCGACGAGGAAGACAATCCCATTAGAACAACAAATCAGCCAGGGCCGATGAGGAATATAAATCTACTGCAAACTCTGCCTCTTCCAAACTTCGAGGCAGTGTCGACATCACAGTCGCCGGCTCCGCAAGTACAGACGTACCCACACGACATGCGCGTGATCCCGAAAGACGCGTACTTCCACGAAATACCGAAACACGCCCATCTTAACCATCAAATGCCGTATAGAGAAGCGGAGAGCGGTCTCCCGGTGCCGCAATACTCCCAACCAAACCACCAGAACCAATACGAGTATAACGAGGCCGCTCTTCCCCAGCCGCAGATCCAGGCGAGAAATAGAAACCCGATATACCATCATCAGACGGGAGTCTTCAACGCTATGATGCAAGACCACATAATACGGGAGATAGAGCGAATACCGCACTGCTACAGCGACCATCTCGATCAGAACACGGAGGTCGAAATCGCAAACCAAAACGAACACTTTCGATATGACAATCGACCGCCGATGTATCCGAACCCTCGACAAATAAACCAGGGCACGAGGAAAGGCCCAGACCACAATTTTCTGCACAGCCGTCTCCAGTCCCTGGCGATCAACACCCATCTGAGTGAGACTCAGAGTCAAGCTGATAGGGAGTCTCATAACGACTCGGGGTACAGCACGAAGGTGTACGGCAGCTCGCAGGGACCGTCCCCGAGCCTATCAGGCCACGTGGAAGACAATCTGTCGGGCAGGGTGAACGTCCTGCCGAACAAGGAAGGATTTGGTGCGTCCAGTTTAGTTTAAGGAAAAATCACGGTTACCAAGTTGTTAAACATCCATAGACACGAGAGGAAGATCAATAGTCAATTTGGATTTCTAAGAACACTTGGTAATCTGAGAGGCACAGGTTTTGGTTTTAACACCCCACGATTTTAACGAAGCACAGACTGTCACAAATAATATAAAAAGTACAAACTTAATTATAAAATGTAGATGCCATTCTGTTTTTAGTTTTTAAATTAATATATTAAGTTTTTTTTAATTAAATAAAAAATCACAAGGAAAATTCTTAGTTTGTTTTAAATGAGAATATTAATAAAATTAAATATACACAGCAACAGCAGGTTACTTTATATTGGAAGCTAATATAATTGCACCACACAATGATATTATAACAAAAACATTAATTTTCTCATTGAAACACGAGTGTCTTAAATGTTAATTTTGTAATATAAATATATTTATTGTATTTTTGTACTGATTTCAAGCATTCTAATAAAGCACTTAAAGTGTAGTTTGTTTTTTTATTTGTGTAAAAATACATTTTATTGTTGGTAGTGTAATTTTAGTACCTACTTTATATTATAATATTATCTAATGCAGGAAGAATAATAATAAACTTGGGATATACAAAATGTTCTACTTTGATGATAAAAAGGGGTATACCTAACATTTAAAACAAAAAATTAATTCAACAATATATTTATTAGCTAAACTTTGTCAACAAGGTAACTTATACCCTACTATATATTTTATGTTTTGTAGAGTACATTACATTTATATTCTATCTCAAACTACTATAATGTTGTTTCGCTTCCTCTGTATCTCTGTCTGCCCATCCGTAAGTCCTGTAGAACTCCGAAACTGTCGTATGGTAAAGCGGTACTCCAGTCAGCACAGACGCCCTGGAGGCAACAATTTTTACACCTACATAGTCCCCCGGTTTCGCTTGCCTTACACCTTCCTCTGACGGTATTTCTGTTTGTTCAAAAACTACCTTTAAATACAGCTCGTTACGGCCCATAATCTGTCCCGTTTTGGGCACAGTACCCTCCACTAGGACTAAATGTACATTGCCAATTTCCTTCTCATTGAGCATTGTACATTTCTTTCTGTACAACTCCACCATTCTGAAGTGCCGTTCCCTCTTAATGTGTTCCGGCACGTCGTCTTTATAACGTCGATACGCTGTTGTTTTCTGTAAATAGGAGTTAAAAACTGTAAAATATTGATGACTAAAAGCGCCATCTATGTCTAAATAAGTCAAACTGTAAATTGCATAAAATTACAAATAGATGGCGCTTGATTATTTAAAGCCTACATTTTATCAAAGTACCTTCAATAGTGTTTGCACAAGAGTCAGAAGCTTCTTCAAAAGTTCACAGAACGTAATAGGATAGTTAAAAAAATAATCTATACTAATATTATAAAGCGGAAGAGTTTGTTTGTTTAAACACGCTAATCTCAGGAACTACTGGTCCGATTTGAAAAAATATTTTTTTGTTGGATATTCCATTTATAGAGGAAGGCTTTAGGCTATACAACAATACGCTGCGACCAATAGGAGCGAAGTGTCAGTGACAAATGTTTCATTCACATTTGGGGACTTCAGTTGCGTGCGCTGCATAAACGGTTTGAGATACTCAAAAAATATGTATGAAAGAATTATTCCATTTTAATAATCATAATTACAAAAACCAACGTGAGCTATCAAAAGAAAATCGCGATAGTGTTGCCGACAACCACGCGAACGAAGTCGCGGGCACAGCTAGTATATTATAATCGTACCTCTCTCATGCTGTAGGGGAAGAGGAATGCTACATTGTAGTTGACCAGGTCCAGCAGTGTCATGGTCTCTTCGAACTCCTCGTCGGTCTCGCCGCAGAACCCACAGATCATGTCTGTTGAGAGACCCACTGTAAGGGATAAAGTAGCGTCAGAAGGTTCCAGAGCGAAGGATATGTCTTGAAGTTGCATATAATTTGGACCTAATTTGACTTTTTTGTAAGAAAAATATTATTAAATATAAGGCTTTATAGATGTAGTGCATAAACAGTTGGTGACAATGCATTTCAAGTAGCGTTTACCAGAAAGTTGTCTTCACTTATTATCCAAAATGGCGCACACAGATGTAATATACTTTATCCCTTTTAGATTTAACCTAAACGTGAACAGGCTAAAAACTTTGAAATATTCACGTACATATACTTTTACCGGAATATTAAAGGATATTACTTCGTTATCCAATACATTTTATAACAATTAAACAATTACTTTTATAATAATTATTTAAAATCAAATAAAAAAAATCACACTAAAAATACGCCATTTTGACACTGCCGACTGTAGAATATAGGCTATGGATTCATAGTCGCAAACAATTATCATTGTATTGTATACGAATCACCAACTAGTCTATGGTTGTGTGAATCTATGTGAATGTGTCATGTAAATCATGTGAATGTGTCATGTAAATCATGTGAATGTGTCATGTAAATCATGTGAATGTGTCATAGACAAGTTTGTTTACGTTTGTGTTAAAATTAAACGGGACTATACAACAAACGTCATCTTTTGCGTTTTGTACCCTTCTTGCGACTCGCACTTGACTGGTTTTATTTAACTCAACCCCCGGTACAAACCCCCTATATGTTACGTTTTCTACGGAACAGTTCTTGCGAATAGGAATCGCACTTGACTGATTTTAAGCTCACCCCCTTATTTTGGCGTCGCCACTATCTAGGGATGCCCGTTTATTAATAAAATTTTATATTTTATCGGTAAAGGAGCGCTCCTTTACCGATAAAATATAAAATTTGACTTGAATACATTATACTAGTTTATAATTTTATTTTGAATAAAACTATGAGGCTGGCATAGACGCCTAGTGCATCATAGGCCTCGTTAAATAATATATAGAATAAAAAACTCACCCCCCGGCACAAGCCCCCTCACTCGCTCCACCAGGGTGAGGTAGGCGTCGCGCGTGTGTCCGCGCCGCATGCGGGCCAGCACCGCGCTGGAGCCGGACTGCGCGGGTAGGTGCAGCAGCTTACACACGTTGGCGCGAGACGAGATCACTTGGAGCACCTGGGAATTTGGTAACCTGGTTAAGCGGGGAATTCATAGACGGACGTGCCCAGGTAAGCCGATAGGCTTGGCTACTATTAAGGGCCGATTTTTCAATCGTCAGATAACTTTTATCTAAGAAATAATTATGAGACTTTGACAGATTTTGTATGGAAAAAATGTCAAAGTCATATGTTTATTCAACAGATAAAAGTTATCTGACGTTTGAAAAATCGGCCCTAAGTCTGATAAATTTCGTTGGGAGCCCCAAGACAGATCTAGCATGATGGCAGATTGCTCAATGTAAGTCTGCGAGACCTCAATATGGTAGAGAAGCCTGTCGGGCATACCTGTAGGCTTGCCTGCAAATGAAACTGTAATTTTGTCTATTCTTTGAGAGAAAATCTATTTCTAAGGTGGTCACACTAAGGCTGGATAAATAAAACAATCTCAAACCCAACCTCACCTTGAGAACCTATTTGACAGATAAAACAACGTTTCGTTTCACTTTTAAAAATGAACAACTTTATTGATGTTACATAGTACTTTAATTTATTTTCTTTTTATACCGTTATATTCATATTATAGATCATAGGAAACAATAAAATAAGTATAATGTATATTTTTATAATCTTTATTTTTACGTTTCAAGAAAGAAAAAAAATTAAAGTATGTAACAAGTAAAATTCTTCATTTTTAAAAGTGAAACGAAACGTTTTTTTATCTATCAAATAGGTTCTCGAGGTGAGGTTGGGTTTGAGATTGTTTTATTTATACGGGCCTAAGTATAATGAGTAGTTACGTCACTGCCTCTCTAATATATTCATAACTTCAGTTGTAAAGAAGTCACTCAATAAAGTGTTTATTATCATCTCACATGTCGATCAATATATTGAAAAATGCTCACTTCATCAGGGAAGTCTTTAGGGTGTGCTGCGGTGAAGCGGATCCGCATCTCGGCATCCACAGAGGAGACCCTGTCCAGCAGGTCTGCAAATCTCAGCCCGCCTTTCTTACTCTTATACACTGTGGAGAAGCCTGGAACACAGTGAAAAAGCTATGAGAATAGTTTCATCGTCAGGACCACCAGGACGGGACGGGGCGTAGCATTGTTATAAAGGTCATTAAAATTGTTAAGCAGCTCCGTAACCGTAACCGAAACTATCGGATATCCGATATAAAAAATTATCCGTAACCGTAACCGAATCTGAAATGAAAGTTTTGCTACTGTAAAAAGGAAACCATTATTTAATATCCCTAACCGAAATCATCCGAAATAAACAGATAATCCGAAATAATTTATGATCCATATCCGAAATTTCATATCCATTTTATCCCTGTACAGTATATAAGATAGAGCTGAAACTAATATGAGAGTGATATTGAAAGACGAGTGAATGCAGGAAACATGGTGAATGGAGCTTTGCACTCCTTTATGAACAGTCGGAAGATGTCTAACAAGGCTCGTTTGGCTGTGCATGAGGGGGTGTTGGTTCCAACACTCATGTACGGAAGTGAAAGTTGGGTATGGCAGAAGAAACATGAAAGCAGAATAAATGCAGTTGAGATGAGAGCGTTGAGAAGTATGGTAGGAGTTAAACTGAATGACAGGATAAGAAATAGCGAGATAAGGAAACGTTGTGGTCTGAAAGAAGTAGTGACAAAAATTGAGAAAGGTATGCTGAGATGGTTTGGTCATGTCGAGAGAATGAATGACGAACGATTGACGAAAAAAGTGTATAAGGCGAGTGTGAATGGAAGTGTGGGAAGGGGTAGACCTAGGCGGACGTTTCAAGACCAAATTAGAGACGTCTTGAAAAAAGGCCAGATCAAGAGTACCCTAAACCGAAGAGCATGTATGAAGAGAATAATGAAAGTGGACGAAGCGAAACAAGTGTGTAAGGATCGTAGCAAGTGGAAGGAAGTGGTCTCTGCCTACCCCTACGGACAAGGGGCGTGATTGTATGTATGTATGTATGTATGTATGAAACTAATATTCCTAATTTAACAAACAAGTAAATAATGAGGTTTTCATTATTGGTTGATATATTTCTATAAAGCTGCAATTTTTATATAGCATGTAAAAATATTCAATAATCTCACCGTCAACCAACTTTGTGTCATATTTCTCTGTTTGCTGGCTCACGTCTCTGTAGCTATTAACATTCTGCCCCAGTAACGTGACCTCCTTAACGCCTTGGTCCCTCAACTGTTGGACCTCGTCTACTATTGAGTCTATTGGCCTGGACCTTTCTCGTCCCCTTGTGAAGGGTACAATACAGTATGTACACATGTTGTCACAACCACGCATAATTGATCTGAAATAAATAAGTATTAAAATAATAAAGCTTCTGAAATAAAATGAAAGATTATGTACCTATATTCATTTACATTTATGTACCTAACCATATAAATTACGTTATGGTTTTTTTATTACAGTTGTTAAATAAAGTTAAATCATTTTATGGTTCTAACTTTTCTTACTAATAATATTAAAATATGGAAATATAAAGATATGGTATAATGTATATTTGTTTTGAATTAATGAAATTGAAAAAACTGTACTCATTTTGATGAAATTTAGCACTATTATTGACTGGATAAAGAGTCTACTTTATATAGCAACAATATGAATGGTTGCCACATGATATCCTTTTGAGCACACTAGCAAAGTCTAGATTTAAATAATTATAATAATTATTAAAAACCATTATTTTCGAAAAAACACAAATGGTTTAAATCATGTAGTCAAACCACAAATTTCTACTTATAGCTTGCCTTTCAACTAAATACAAATTATTAATCAACTTACATAAAAGCAGAAACACTATTCTTATTGAGTCTCACAGGCACCACATCGGCGTAGGTCTCATCTAGGGACAGAAGAACATTGACTGCAGTCTGCCCATTCTCAGTTAAAGCCAACAGGCGAGGCAAATCCCTGTAGCTGTCCGGTCCAGCAACTGATAGATCAAAATGGTAAATTATAGTAAGATAGAATAATTTAATCATTTATTTATGTATTCTACAGGATTTCATTTTAGTGCCAATTTTTTTTTATGTAACAATATTGATATTCACAATGAATAATATCAAACAGAAGTCCTGTGACTTCTTTACCTTATTTTACTATGCGTGATATAATATTGAATACAGGTATGTCGGTCAAAGATATTTAGAAGTTATAATAGAATATAGCATAATTATTATGGCATATTTAGTAAAACTCTTACCAACATCTACAGCCTTTTCCTTCTCAATCAACTTCTCCTTTAGTCTCTCTGCCATACACCCTAATATGCCGATTTTCACAGGCTTATCTTTGTTCTTTGATAGTGCTCTTTTTCTCTTAAAACCTCGCAGATGGTCTAACCGATGCCATATTTTTGTTTCAGCGCCCTCTCTGATAGAACAGGTCATTACTAAAAATATGTCTGCTTCGTCCTCAACGTCTGTTTTTTCAAAACCTGCTCTTTTTAGTATAGACCAGACTATATCAGTGTCATTTAAATTCATTTGGCAGCCATACACATCAAAAAACACTTTTCGTTGTACCGTATCCCTCATGGAATCTTGCAGATAAGGTATGTGTGGTGCATGTGTTGCTACTTTAGATAAGCCTACAGATTCACTTATGAAATCTTTTAAGTTAGGACCATTTTTAAGTTTTTCTTTCAATACAGTAACACTAGAGTCTGATAAGCACCGGCATTTATATGGTGACTTAGGAAAAATTTTTATCAAACGCCTGGTAGTATTTATCATCATTTTTTAGTAATAAAAATAGTTTTTATGTACTGTTGTGTTTATATAATACTTTCTTTATTTATTCTAACATAGGAATCCTTGAGATCATGTCTAGAGTATCAACAACAGTTTATTCTGAATCTAATATTTTTTTGTAGTTTTTGTTTTAATTTAATAACATTTTTATTTTTAATATTTTTTAAAAATATAAATTATAACCTAAAATTTTTACTCAGATTGACATTTGACAATTTGACATAGATTTGACAACAGGAATTGACACTTGACACAGCACAGTTTTATTTTTTCAACTTCAGAGACTGCGATTGAACAACAATGCCAAAAGCAGAAGAAAATGACCGTGTATTTTTTTTTAATTATAGGATTTGATACGGTTTGCCACTGCATTGACAGTTCACAGTAATTTATAAAAAAATATATAAGATGGCTGACAGATTTGTTTAGGAGATATTGCAATACATTTTATTCCTAATTCTTGTAAAATTTACAACCAATAAAGATTTGGTATTAGATCGAATTACATTTGGTATTAGATCGTTTTTAATAAAGAATTAAAATGAGTGACCGCCAACGGGATTACAAAGGTATTCGAATGTTCAGAACATGTCCATTGTCCTCCCCTTCACAAGTTATTGCGACTCGTCGCTTTAAAAATCACTTGAATATATTTTACTACCTGTATATACGTTATTTATCTTTGCCAGTGTTTTCGCATTGGCAGGGTCATCTCGACCGTCGCGTGATGATTCTAGGAGGTCGAAGGAGAAGCGGCGACATTCGAGGTCCAGGTCGAGATCGCCACGGAGGTCTCCGTACGGTTCCCGGGACTCCGAGAGACCGCGGCATCGCGACAGATCGTCGGAATATAGCGGTAATAAGTTTGACTTGTATATTTAGACAGAATAGTATAATAGTGTCAAGAGCCATTACCTTTCTTTGGCTGCTAGCTTGCAATCTACATTAAGTTGTTGTATAATTATAGAATGTCTTACTGGAATATTATAGTTTTTATGTTTTAATACTTTAAAGGGTATTAACGATAAATGTTGTTATTTTAGATAGAAAAAGTTCCAGAGAGTGGGAAGAATCAGACGAGGAAGTACCTGCACCGCCACCCCCACCGAGAATTACCAAAATCTCAATTGGTTTCTCCAAACCAAAAGCGCCTATCAAGATGACTCTCTCAGGGAATGCTCTAAACAAAGCGCCCATAAAACCAACTATTGCATCAGTGTTCAATGCTGATGAAGATGATGATGAACAGGAGGAGATGCCTGCAGAGGCTCGGATGAGAATGAGAAACATAGGAAGGTTGGTGCAAAATATATTGATTGACACTAAAATCATGAGAGTTAGGATATTATATCTCTTATCTAATAATAATAATAATCATTATAATCTTCTATAATATAAAAATGGATCGCAAAATGAGTTGGTAAGTGCATAACAAGAACGACTGAACCAATTTGGCTATTTTTAGTCTTGAAATATTTGTGGAAGTACAGGGAAAGTTTAAACGGTTTGTATGCTCAACGAAGTGGGCACGGGTCAGCTAGTATTATATAAAACAAAATGTAAAGTTCCTGCTTAGTTTCCTTATGAACACTAAGTGCAAAAATTATTTTTTAACTCACTTTTGAAATATTTTCTAGGGAGACACCAACTTCAGCAGGCCCTAACTCCTTTGGCAAAACAAAACAAGGATTTTGTGATGCCAAGAAAGTATTTGAGAAGAATTTAAAAGAAGCATTAGATTCAGCAGAAAAACCTCTTGGGAAACTACCACAGACCATCTATAAGATATCTAAAGCGCCTTGATATTTTAGTTAATAAAATGTAGTAATAATGAACTAGTAGGTATTAAGGCGAGGAGTGACCGCAACTAGCGCCACTCTTTTTAAAATAAATTTTACAATGACACAAAGGTCTTATTAAAAAAAGTAATCGGTTCAAACTTTAACTAAATAGTTAAATTAATTTATTATAGTAATATATAATAGTTAAACTAATATTATATATTATATCTCGTGAGTAATAACTAAAACGGCCGTTTAAGTTATTACTTACGAGATTAAATACAGTATAGGATTTAGAGCTGTAATTAAATGACAATAAATTAGTTTAACTATTTAGTTAAAGTTTGAACCGATTACTTTTTTTAATAAGATCTTTGTATCATTGTAAAATTTATTTTAAAAGGAGTGGCGCTAGTTGCGGTCACTCCTCGCCTTAATGTATTATTTAAAACTCTTTGCACCTATTTTTACAAAGAAAAATTTTTATGGTTTGGATTTTGGTCAAGATGGTTAGCCTTAAAATAACTTTTTTTTAACAAATCTGTTTGGCTATGCCATTACTTGAGTCAGTATTCCATATTGTGTGAAAAACATGGTTTGTGTAATGTATGAAGTGCATTGAACTGGTCAAGACAGCAACATAAAACTAATAATTACAACTTTGAAAGTAGCCATATATTTCAGTAAAATAGAGGTGAAATTTTAAAACAATTGTAATTGTATGTATTTCATTAATAATAATAACTCAAAATTTGAGAATATAGATTACGCCTTGTTACTATCTTGTTTGCTTGCCTTTATAATTTGGTTTATAAGTAATTTTCTTACCTTTAAATTGAATAATTATGTACTTTTTGTATTGTTATAATATAATCTTTATATTATGTTAATGTGTTAATATTTTAAAATGCGAAAAGTAGTAGTATAATAATAATAGGTGTTGTGTTTTACTCATCTTTTATGGATGAAGATGGGTAACCTGTTAATAAAAAGCAAACTTTTACTATAACTACCAATATCTTAAGTGTGACTATTTCAAAGGAATTGTCTTATTGTATTTCTAGATCGAATAAGCCTGTCATTTACTATTCAACGTTTTTTTCCATATTTATTAATAAAGTGGTTCTTATATGGTTTTAGCGTGTAGTCTTGAAAGATGGTCAGTTTAGTCAATAGTCAATATTTGTTTAAAACTACCAAAAAGTAGTTAGAGCGTGTTTCACCAAGCAATGTTAAAGTTAATCCTTCGTTAAAATATATCATGTTGTTTCTCTCGTAATTCCTATCAATGAATAAGAAGGCATGCTAATTTAACAAGCCGTTAACACTAACATGCGTTGGTGAAATCGGGACTTATTATAGTCTGCTATCAAACTTAAAGACTCCTTAAATGATTGACAAGGATAATGCTGAGTTTGTACGTGAGTGTTTGGCTGTTAAGTTCACATTTCAATATTGAACAACAGAAATAAATTTTCGTATGAAGAATTAAAAAAAAATTGTAGTGACAATTAAAGTTTTGTTAGGAAGTCTGGATTAGATTATTCTGATGTGTAGAAAGGACTAAGCTAATAGACTTTTATGAAAAAATCTTGTTGAATTTTATTAATAACCTGTTCCTCAATACTAAGGGTTTTACCAAATCGAATATCCTGCACACACAGGCTATTCAATTAAGGTGAAGTTGTGACGATTTTGGAAAAATGGCAAATTATCTTACACCAGCAAATGTTTGTGTGGTGTGTAGTGTGGTGACGGCATTAGAATACAATTGTCACCACCCCCGATACTATCCTAGGGAAGTCGTAAGAGGCGACTAAAAGGAAACACACACATCAACAGCTAGTGTGAGAGAAGGAAAACTCGATACAAAACCCTGTACCAACCCGTCTAGCCAGCGTGGTACCAGTAGGCTAAAATGCCTTCGATGATTACGCACCAGAATACCAGGCCCCTAGTCCCCGGCGGCCCCGCTATTCCTGGCTACGGTAACGGCGGGGCGGGGGGTGCTAAGAATCCCCGGAAGAGATCCGGCTACCACCCCCCTTCTAAACGACAACTGGCCCTGGGAAAACACACAACGTGCGCACTTTGAGGTTAGACGAGAAGCTCGTAGAGCTGGAAGAGGAGATGAACAAGTTGCACTGGGACGTTATTGGTTTATCGGAGATCCGAAGAGAGGGCGAGGATACGGTAACGGCGGGGCGGGGGGTGCTAAGAATCCCCGGAAGAGATCCGGCTACCACCCCCCTTCTAAACGACAACTGGCCCTGGGAAAACACACAACGTGCGCACTTTGAGGTTAGACGAGAAGCTCGTAGAGCTGGAAGAGGAGATGAACAAGTTGCACTGGGACGTTATTGGTTTATCGGAGATCCGAAGAGAGGGCGAGGATACGATAACCTTACAGTCCGGCCACTTGTTCTACTACCGGGAGGGAGAACAGAAGTCCCAAGGTGGTGTTGGGTTCATCAACACCACCTTGATCAACAATATAACAAGACAAATCTCTCATCAACAACATTGTGTTCATCGAGAGTGTGTCAAATAGGGTTGTATATCTTGTACTGAATCTCAAAACGATATTCGTTGAAGATTGTACAGGTATACGCCCCATCGTCACATCCAGACGATGAAGTAGAAACTACGTATGAGGACGTCAGTAGGGCCATACGTAGCCCTAAAACACACTTAACAGTTGTTATGGGAGATTTCCTGGAATGGCAAGGACTTGGCATCAACATCAATGGCGAATACATCACTCACCTTCGATTTGCCGACGACATAGTAGTCATGGCAGAATCGCTGGAAGATTTAGGGCGCATGCTCGGTGGCCTCAATAGAGTTTCTCAACAAGTGGGCCTTAAAATGGACAAAACGAAGATCATGCACAATGTCCATGTTGCACCCACCGCACTAACTGTTGGGAGCTCTACTCTTGAAGTTGTTGACGAATATATATACCTAGGGCAGGCTGTCCGATTTGGTAGGTCCAACTTTAAGAAATAAAAAAAAATAAAAAACGTTTTATTTCCAAATGAAACTTAACAAAGTTATTTTCGGAAAGTCAACAAGAAAAACAAGCTACCACCGGTTCAACCCTAACCCGCCGAGAAGAACCGGCGTAAGAAACTCGGACGGACGGACGGACTCGAACTTTTAGCAAAATTAAACCGACTTCAAAAAAAATAACTAAAAAGCGATAAATAAACTAATGTATCTACTTAATGCATAATATATACCTACAATTATTTAAATATTTACAACTCAATACCTAATACTTTAACAAAGTCATCTTTAACTATTTAAATATTTACAGTTATCACTTATATTTGGAGTCGGTGCCAGCCTGCAGCCTAGGTAACATAGTCTGTTGTGTTGTTAGACGCGCGCGGCTGGCAAGCGCGTTGAAATAGATTATTTCAGCGCGCTTATGCAAATTCGTATTTTTAGTTTTGCTTTGAATTTTAGTGTCGGTCAGTATTCTTAATTACATTTATTTGTTTGGCTGGCACCGACTTCAAAAATAAGTGATAACTGTAAATATTTAAATAGTTAAAGATGACTTTGTTAAAGTATTAGGTATTGAGTTGTAAATATTTAAATAATTGTAGGTATATATTATGCATTAAGTAGATACATTAGTTTATTTATCGCTTTTTAGTTATTTTTTTTGAAGTCGGTTTAATTTTTTTTTTTAAAAGTCATTTTATTTCTTGATTTTTAGTTGTGTTGATGCGTTGTGAACTTAAATAGATGCTAGTTCATTTACTTAAGGATTTCAGTTTATTTAATATATAGTCACTAATTACAACGTCCGTTTGTCGAATTGGTCATATTTTTAGGAAGCTATAATTGTTATTAATAGGTACTTAGTTGAAAGAGTTTGATAATATAATAATTATTAGGTATTTATATTTTTTATTATCATGGGTAGACCCAACGACATTGACAAAGTTATAATATGCAATAACACACAGCCAAACCTGCTGCAGTTGCAATTCGTCAATGTCGTCCATACTGCATAGAAAACAGATCACGAATGAGAAAAATGAGAGTGTGGATAAATTGCTTGTTCTCGCGAGAAGGGCCGGCGAGATTTCTCGCCGTGAGTCTGGATGGTATATTACAAGTATCACGTTAGCCCTACATACATTCGATCAACCAATTGCAGTACTGCTCCCAACTCCTAACCGTTAAGGAGTACTGTAGCTTCATCATCAGCACAGCAGCATCAGATGTTGATTCAAGCATACCTCACAAGCAACATGTTAGCCCTACATACCTACTACTAAATAGTTTCCATCGACCAATTGCAGTACTGCCTTCCAGCTCCTAATCCTAACCGTTAAGGAGTACTGTAGCTTCATCATCAGCACAGCAGCATCAGATGTTGATTCAAGCATACCTCACAAGCAACATGTTAGCTCTACATACTACTAAATAGTTTCCATCGACCAATTGCAATACTGCCTTCCAACTCCTAATCCTAACCGTTAAGGAGTACTGTAGCTTCATCTTTAGCACAGCAGCATCAGATGTTGATTCAAGCATACCTCACAAGCAACATGTTAGCCCTACATACTACTAAATAGTTTCCATCGACCAATTGCAGTACTGCCTTCCAACTCCTAATCCTAACCGTTAAGGAGTACTGTAGCTTCATCATCAGCACAGCAGCATCAGATGTTGACACCCGGAAGCATATACCTGAGTAAGACATGATTACGTAACAAAAACACCATACGAGCATACAATTTTCGGTGGTTGCCCTCGATTTCTCCTGGATCCCATCATCAGATCCTGACCTGGTGAAAATGGGACCACCTCAGAAGTGAACTCTATACAACAAAAAAAAAATTTTTGAAATCCGTCTATAATTGACGAAAATATCGGTGAACATACATAAAAAAAAAAAAAAAAATATTATACATACAGACGAATTGAGAACCTCCTCCTTTTTTTGAAGTCGGTTAAAAAGATGGAAAATTGATCTTTTTTAACAGTATATATTTTTTACAATGTAACTTAATATATAGCCTACACATATTAATATTATAAAAGTTAGAGTACATATACTTAGTAAATAAATATAAGCAGCCATCATGGTTGGCCACCTTATTCCCAGGGTGTGCAATCATTAACAAAATCAATTATCTTATAATAAGCTTTAGCACACAAACGTTCTTTGACTACTTTTTTAAATTTATTAATAGAAAAATTTTGAACGTTTTCTGGGATTTTATTGTATAGGCGTACCTATACATTGCCCTTTAAAAGATTTACTTACTTTGCTAAGCCTGATCATAGGTATATCGAGCTTGTGCTTATTTCTAGTGTTCCTACAATGATTGTCACTTTTTGTTTTAAAATTATTTAAATTTTTCCTTACATATAATAAATTGTCCAAAATGTATTGAGATGCAACGGTTAGTATTCCTATTTCTTCAAACTTATCTCTCAGAGATTCAAATGAGGACATCTTGTAAATGGAACGTATTGCTCGCTTCTGCAGCACAAATATTGTGTTAATGTCGGCTGCATTTCCCCATAAAAGGATGCCGTAGACATTCTACTGTGAAAATAACTGAAATAGACTAGTCGCGCTGTATCTTCGTCAGAAATTTCTCTAATTTTTCTGACTGCATATGCTGCAGAACTGAGCTTATCTGCCAGGTTGGCAATATGAGGACCCCACTGTAATTTACTGTCTAGCGTTATACCTAGAAACACAGTGGTGTCGACTAAGTTCATTTTCTCATCATTTAATAGTATATTGGTTTGTACTTGCCTTACATTGGGCAAACTAAACTTTAAAGAGAGAGGTCAGTAGACGGATCCAGCTCGACTGAGCAGCGTTCGGTAAATTACGCAACGTCTTTTCGTCCAAAATACCTCAGTGCCAGTAAGACAAAGGTATACAACCAATGTGTGTTACCAGTGATGACATACGGTTCTGAGACGTGGTGCTTCACGAGGGATCTTTTCAGAAGGCTCAATGTCGCTCAGCGAGCTATGGAGAGGGCAATGCTCGGTATTTCTCTACGCGATCGAATCAGAAATGATCCGTAGAAGAACTAAGGTTGCTGACATTGCCCGTAGGATCAGTCAGTTGAAGTGGCAATGGGCCGGCCACATAGCACGAAGATTGGACGGTCGATGGGGCAAAAAGATCCTAGAGTGGAGGCCACGTACTGGCAAGTGCAGTGTGGGACGGCCACCTGCCAGATGGACCGACGACCTGGTGAAAATTGCAGGGTCACGTTGGATGCAGATGGCAATGGACCTATCGCACTGGAAATGTATTGGAGAGGTCTATGTCCAGGTCCAGTGGACAGGGAAAGGCTGAAACGACGAATGACGAGGAAATGTTTAACATTTATAAGAGAGGGAACCATGTGCTACCTGCAGTATAGAGAACATGAAGCTTTATTCTCGCTTGGCTAGTTCCTGAACCGGCAGTAGGCATCATGTAAAAACAATGTTAAAAAAATTTTGTAAACTTAATTCTGAATAATAAAATTTTGTAATAGAAAATACAGTAAACAATAGTTAAATTAAGTGGTACTAGAAGGACATGCTATCCATGTCATCAGCACTTCAGTATTTAATTACTAATATTGCTAATGAGACAGTTAAAATTTTCAATAATAGTAAT